>JARBWK010000001.1:181710011-181721318 GCA_030556195.1 Anolis apletophallus | reverse complement strand
GATTACTGCAATGCACTCTACGTGGGGCTGCCTTTGAAGACCGTTTGGAAATTACAATTAGTCCAACGCGGCAGCCAGATTACTAACTGGAGCTACATACAGGAGCATACCACCCCGTTGTGTCAGCTCCACTGGCTGCTTGTCCATTTCCGAGCTCAATTCAAAGTACTGGTTTTGACCTTTAAAGCTCTATACGGTTCTGGCCCAGCTTACTTTTCTGAACGCATCAGCCTCTACGTCCCACCTCATAACTTAAGATCATCCGGGGAGGCCCTGCTCTCGCTCCCGCCAACTTCTCAAACGTGGTTGGTGGGGACGAGAGAGGGCCTTCTCGGTGGTGGCTCCCGTCTGTGGAACACGCTGCAAGCGACATACGATCAACACCATCCCTCCTGACATTCAGGAAAAAAGTGAAATCTTGGCTTTGGGACCAAGTGTTTGCACATTAGCACAATACAGCACTTTGGACTGGATTTGTAACAGCAAGTTGATGGATATGGCTCTAAGAACATAAGAACATAAGAAGAGCCATGCTGAATCGGACCTCAGCCCATCTAGTCCAGCATTCTGTATCACACAGTGGCCCACCAGTTGTACACGGGGATCTCGAGCAGAAGGGAGGGCAAAACCCTGACCTGCTCCCGACACCCCACAACCAGTACCCAGGGAAATCCTGCCTGCCTCAACCAACTCCGAGGTGGCACTTGAATGTCCTGTTCAGTAACTACCGATACACTTGGTATCCCTGAATCTGTCTAATCCTGCCTTGAAGTTGTTCAGGCTGACAGCTGTCACAACCTCTTCTGGAAGTGAGTTCCATAACCCAATGACCCTCTGGGTGAAGAAATATTTCCCTTTATTAGTCCTAATTTTCCTACCTTGGAGCTTCAGGAGTGCCCTCTAGTCCTAGTGTTTTGTGACAAAGAAAATAATTTTTCTTTATTCACCTTTTCTATCCCATGCATGATTTTATACACTTCGATCAAGTCACCTCTTAAACGCCGTCTTTCAAGGCTGAAAAGACCAAGGCGCTGCAACCTGGTTTCATAAGGGAGCCACTCCATCCCTTGGATCATTCTTGTTGCCCTTTTCTGTACCTTTCCAGTTCCGTTATATCCTTCTTAAGGTGCGGAGACCAGAATTGTACACAGTACTCCAGACGTGGCCTCACCATCGATTTGTAGAGAAGTAATACAACATTTGCTGACCTATTTTCGATTCCCTTTCTGATCATGCCTAGCATAGAATTTGCTTTTTTCACTGCTGCTGCGCACTGGATTGACATCTTCATTGAGCTGTCCACCAAGACCCCAAGATCCCTTCCCTGGTTTGTCTCGGAAAGCTTTGACCCCATCAATTGGTAGGTGTAGTTGGGGTTCTTTGCCCCGATGTGCATGACTTTACACTTGTTTAGGTTAAAATGCATTTGCCACTTTGTTGCCCATTCACTCAATTTCGAGAGATCTTTCTGGAGCTCTTTACAATCAGCTTCATTTTTAACCACCCTGAACATAAAGCTCCTGTTATGGACGAAATACTGTTTTTAACTTAAGAGAATGTGTATGATGTGTTAATGTTAATTGTATTTTAATGTGTTTTAATGCTGTATGTTTTTGGTTTTATATTGCATTTATTATGTTGGCATCGAATTGCGCCTTTCTCTACCCTCGGGGGTAGAGAAGAGCGGGGTAGAAATGTTGGAAATAAATGAATAATAGTTGCAGCTTAAAACCAAATGTTGGTTGCAACTTAGAAACTCAATGGTCAGACAGACATTATGTAAATTCCATTGATTCAGTAGGTCTTTCAATGAAACTAAAAATTAGGACTAGGTTTTAATACTGACAATACAAAATGTGACATAAAATGCCAGAATGGCTGGCAAGGGATATATCTGCCTCTTGGGAGGGATAATCATCATCATCTTTATTTATACCCCGCCATCATCTCCCCAACGGGGACTTGGGGCGGCTTACATGGGGCCAAGCTCGAACAACAGTACAGCAAAATAAAAACCAAATACACTAAGCAGCAAATAGCAACATCCTAATTATTTTAATTATTGTTTCAATTTGTATACCGTCCTTCCATTTTGGCTCAGGGTGGTTTACAGTACATCAACCAAAGCATTAAAACAATAACCATAAAACAACATTAACAATTAAAACAGAATAACAAAGTTAGCCCATAACCAAGGAATGGCTAGACATTGAATGCCTGACGGAAAAGAACTGTTTTGCAGGCTTTTCAAAATGCCGGCAGTTCAGTGATTGCTCGAACTTCAGGCGGCAAGGTGTTCCATAGGCTCGGAGCAACAACAGAGAAGGCTCTCTGTTTAGTTGAGGACAAATGGATAGTCTGTAAGGAAGGGATCTGTAAGAGGTTGTGATCCTCAGATCGAAGAGGCCTTGAAGGTCAAAACTAACACTTTGAAGGTGATCCGGTGCTCGATTGGCAACCAGTGCAGCTGCTGCAGGGTTGGGGCGATATGAACCCTGGCTGGTACTCCAGCCACGAGTCTCGCTGCAGCGTTCTGCACCAGTTTATGCTTCTGGATGATCGACAAAGGAAGACCGATGTAAAGGGATCTAGCCTCGAGATGTCCGTTGCCTGGATTACCGTGGCTAGGTCGCTTCCGGTGAGGTAGGGAGCCAGCCACCTAGCCTGCCGCAGGTGAAAAAAAGCAGATCTGCTGACTGGTGAGATCTGGGCCTCCATTGTCAGCAGCGGGTCCAATTGGACCCCTAGGCTCTTTACTAAAGACGACGGGCGACCCAGCCAGAGGATCTCCGTCTTCGAGGGATTCACTCTCAATCGACTGGCTCGTAGCCAACCAGTCACAGCTTCAAGGCAAAGCTGGAAACAATTACATAACACAGGAATAAATTGAGCAGTATAAAATTACAATAAACACAAACACAATGACAACTTATGTGCAGGATAAAAAGTTAAAAACTCGGGGGTGAGATAAGGAGGAAAGGGTTATTTGTAAAGGAGAGCTCAAGAAAACAATGTTGTAAAACCAAACTTTCCCTGGGGAGACATATACTCCAATGACAGAAATGTTGGGGGAAACCGTGTGAAGTTGTGTGCCTGCTCACCAAAGGTGCAGTAGAAGAGCCAGGTTTTAAGCTTCTTTTTAAAGGTTTCTAAAGTAGGGGCTTTCCTAATCTCTCCGGCTAGAGACTTCCAGAGACGGGGGGGCCACAGAGGAAAAGGCTCTCTCTCTTGTGCCCACCAGACAAGCCTATGAAACTGGCAGGGGCGAAAGGAGGGCCTCCCCCGAAGATCGAAGGGCCCGGGTTAATTTATGGATAGCCAATACTCCAGAAGACAGGAGCAGAATTCAAAATGATCTTAACAGATTATAGAGAGATGGGCCCAAAACTAACAAAATGAAGTTCAACAGGGACAAATACAGGATACTCCACTTTGGCAGAAAAAAATGAAATTCAAAGATACAGAATGGGAGACGCCTAGCTCACCAGCAACACGTGTGAAAAAGATCTTGGGAGTCTTTGTGGACAAGTTACATATGAGCCAACAATATCATGTGGCAGCTAAAAAGCCAATGGGATTGTGCATGCAGACTTGCATTCCTGGCCAATGTGAACCTGCCTACCTCACTGCAATGGGAGATGGAACTTATTCCGTTGTGTATTGGATGGACAACAATGGCACTCCGCATCTGTGGACAGGGCTGACGCTCATCAAGCATGAGTCTCCTGCCACATCTAAGATCAATGTAAAATTTGTATCCACATGAGAACAAGACTGCAGACCTCAATATATGACCGTATGCCCTCTGTTTTTGTAGAGATTAAGGGCACAGTACAATCATAAAAGTGAAAACTTTCAAATTAAACAAAAATCTGGGACAACACCTAAGAATTTCTAGGTCCTCCAGCTCAACTCTAAGGTCAACGTCCACAATAAATTTGGCACAGATTTGTGCTGAGGACAAATGCCCAGAGAAGGGGTCTCTTTAGGAATAGCTTGGTTCTTGTGTCAAGTTCTAACAACTGGGATTAGAAAAGACATTTCCATCTTGTGTGAAATAATTATCCTTTCGGTTTATCACTTAGATGCCATTATCATTCCTTCTGTGTGTTGCTGCTGCTGCAAATTGCAGAATAAAGTTCTATCAGCCTCTAAGTACCGAAACTCATGTTCTTCTGTCCGCTGACACAATCTCAGTCCCACCCCATACACTATAAGAATATTTGTTTTAGGGAAAAATCTAAAAATATTTAAGGGGATATGAAGTCTAGTCAAAACTGAATACTTTCCAGGTAGACATAAGATACATACAAACAATGGTCATGGTTATAAACAGTGGTCCAGAGGCAATTAGGGTTTTCTCAATGTTTGAAAAATAAACAGAGGGATTCCAGGTGTTAGATAGTGTCTCCATAGAAACCAATTTGGTTTCTTAAGCTAACTCCTGGGATAGTTCTGTGTGATAGCAACTGTGCACTTTCAAAAGAAAGTTACCTTTTCCTTGCATTCTCTGATCGGAGATTCTGGCCTCACTTTCATGTCATGTTTTCCTGTTTGGGATTGGGAAATCTCATTTGGATACACATAGTTCTGGTTCTAAATGGTGATCATTCTTAATTAACCTACTCCCCTTCACAACATTCTGGAAGGAGGTTTTCTACCAGATCAGTTGTCACTGTCATGCAGAACACACACACAGAATTTTGGTTATATAATCACACAAAACATGGATGCTTTTCTGCTCACAGGACATGCCCCATTCCTGACCACATAAAGCACAGAACATTTGTTTCTCATTCTGGGATTATCCTGTGATTTATTGAAGACTTGCTGCTTCTGTCTGGATCAGATCAAGATGCATGAGGCTGGACCGAGCCAAGGGCAAACCTTGTTGGGCAAGTTCCCTAGCAAGGTTGCTTGTTGGTTTCCCCCCCATTTCTTTCCACTGGAAGACAACTCCTCCATACAACTAATCCTGTTGTTCAGGGAATGGGAAGTAGCTCATGGGCTCCACAGCATCCAACTTGCTGTGGATGCATCTTGCTCAGCTTCATATGTATATAATGGAAATAACTCTAGTCTACCTCACTGTTGTGGGGAATGGAAGTTGTCGGAAAAATCCCCTTATAATAAATTTTTTTAAGCGTTTGACAGTGTTTTAATTCCTATGGTCTCTCCCAACAAAATTCTCTTTTGGTGGTCACGGTGGGCCTACTATTTACAAAATCCCAAAAGGGACAAAAAGGCTGGATGAGAGATACTATATATTGTAATCTGGATTTTTTTTCTCCCTAAGTACATTCTTGATGCATAAACACCTTGTGACTATCAAAAATCTGCTTCTGCCCTTCACCCGTAACTTCTACTCCCTTAAAATATGACTTCTCCTCCTAAAAACAAGCCTCACTACTTGCTTGGGATCTATAGCACTCATTTTTCATTCTGTTCTGGTTTTGGCCTCAAGGTATGATAGGAGTTTTAGTAATTTTAGGAGCTATATCAGCAACAGAAAGCTGCGGATGGAGGAGAGGAAAATGTTGCCCTTTCTTCTTGTCCCAAGAGGAGGGATGATCATAATAAAATAATATTTTTTATCCCGCCACCATCTCCCTGAAGGGACTTGGAGTGGCTAACAAGTGGGATGTGTGTTTGATATTTCCAAAAAGTGTAAGGGGGCCATTAAAAGGAAGTCAATGGAAGTGAGTAGTGAGGGGTGAGTCCAGCTTTCTGTAGGATCTGTCAAAATCTCAGGTGCCTGCTCAAGGGCGCAGCTCCCCACAGTCCTCCATGCATTGCCAGGAGACTTGGCTGTCCACTGGAAAGGGCTGGTTGCATTCAAGGTGGGTGGCCAGGCCTCCTGATGCTCCATTAAGGGCCTTTCCTCTCTTTCCCCTTCCTTCCACCAGCTGGGAGTTGTGTTTGTCAGTAAAACACTGCCTTGCCCTTTGTCATTCTGTGGCTGATTTTGGCCCTCAGCAGGGGCAGTGTGTGCATGTTGGTGCCGGTTGTGGTGGGAGCTACTGGAGCTACCAGTAGGCGCAAGGGAAGGGCTTCTCTCCTGCGTGCAAGAGTTGGTGCCGGTCAAAGTGTGAATTCCAGGCAAAGCCCTTGCCACAAACGTCACACTGATAGGGCTTCTCACTACGATGCAGTCAGCAATGATGCTCCAGCACAGCCGTGGCACTAAATCCTGCTAAAGCTTGGCCTTGGTGTCATGGAGGCCTCGGTGTGCAGCCAGCGCAGTGATTAAAGGAAAGCTTTCACCACACCCTCCACAACAATGGGGTCGGGTTTCGCTGTGGATGTGCTGTAGAACCTGGATACAATTTTCACCCGTGTAAGGTTTCTCCCTAGTGTGGATTCGCTTATCTCTCTCCAGTTGAGAATTGTGCTCCAAACTTTTGTCACAGTCAGAACACTGGTGGGGTTTACCTCTGGTATGGGTGAGCTGGTGCTTGGCCAAGGAAGTGATAGTTCCAAAAACCCGAGCACATTCTGAGCATGAGTAAGTTCTGTCCTTATTATGAGCACTGTGCTTGAGGAGGGCAGAGGACCAGTGCATAGACCACACTCTATGCACTGGTACAGCATCTCCCCAGTGTTAACGCACTGGTGTTCAACTAAGCTTGATAGCTGGCCAAAGTTCTTCCCACACAGTGTGCACTGGTAATGGTCCTGCCCCATTTCTGTCTCTTTGACCACGTCTTCATGCTCCAGAGGGGTCTGGGTGCTCTTGTATTTAAAACGGTCGGGATGGGTTATGTGGTTGACTCGCTTGCCACATTTGGCACACTTTGAGGGGGGGCGCCTCCTCTGGCAATGCTGACACGCCGTGAGTCCACATGTGCCGATCTAGATGTGAGCTCCATGCAAAAGCCCGTCCACACTCATGAAACTTGTATGGTTTCTCCCCCGTGTGGATCCTTTGGTGCCGCTCAAGGTGGGAGCTCCATGCAAAGCATTTCCCGCAGTCCACACACTCATGGGGGGTTCTCTCTGGCATGGCTCTTGCGATGCCGCTTCAGAGCTTCCGAGTCACTGAAGCACTTCCTATATTCAGGGCAGCGGTTGGGCTTTTTGCCTCCCGGCGCATGAATGGGTCAGCAGGATGGAGCTGACACTGAAACGCTTTCCGCAGTCTGGACACCGATACGGTCGCTCCCCTGTGTAGGTTCTTTGGTGAATAGTCATGTCTGAGCGCTGAATGAAGGTCTTCCCACATTCCTCACACTTGTAGGGTTTCTCTCCTGTGTGGATCTTCTGATGTTTCACCAAAGCTGACTTGTGACTGAAGGTTTTGCCACATTTGCAGCAGATGTTGGGGTTCGGAGTGGGTAATGGAGACGACAGAGGAGGAAGTGGGGGGATCTTAGCTGTTTGCGGCTTCGCCTGTGGGAGTCTGGGAGGCTTCGGCAGCAGACGCTGCCTCTTTGGAAACTGCACAGAATTCTCTTCTTTCATATTCTCATTTACTAATGCAGTAACTAAGATAGGAAGAAGAATTAGCCAGAGTTATGCAGAGTATGTGTGGATGAGTTTGTGAGATTATTTTTTTCATCCTTAAGCAATTTTCTGCTTCAAGGTTAAGAGATGGCTTGCTTCAATGTATTGCTGAAGGTTTTCATGGAATCACTGGGTTGCTGTGAGTTTTCTGGGCTGTATGACCATGTTCCAGAAGCATTCTCTCCTGATGTTTTGCCTGCATCTACGGCAGGCATTCTCAGAGGTTGTGAGGTCTGTTGGAAGCTAGGCAAGTGGGGTTTATATAATCTATGGAATGTCCAGGGTGAGAAAAAGAACTTTTGTCTGTTGGAAGCAGGTGTGAATTTTGCAATTGGCCACCTTGATTAGCATTTAATGGCCTTGCAGCTTCAAGCTTTAATGAGAAAGGGATCTTGGGGTTTTGGTGGACAGCTCAATGAAGATGTCAACCCAGTGCGCAGCAGCAGTGAAAAAAGCAAATTAGCTATGCCCAACTCACTGCCGAGAGACAATGAAAATTCAGCTATCTCAGCAGAAGAATTTCAAGTTTTCTTCACTGAGGTTGCTCTACAGACCCGTGCCCGTCCCATCTGATTAAGTCCTGTGCGGCCACTCTGACAGGGTTGATAAATCACTCATTGGAGCTAGGAGTTTTTCCCGATGCACTGAAGGAGGCTAGAGTCCGCCCGCTGCTGAAGAAGGCGAACCTGGATCCAGCGGCGCCGGCGAACTACCGTCCGGTCTCAAACCTACCCTTCCTCGGGAAACTGATTGAACGGGCAGCAGCGATCCAATTACAGGAATTCCTGGAAACCTCAGGAAGCCTGGACCCCTGCCAATCGGGTTTCCGCGCCGGACACGGGACCGAGACCGTCCTGGTGGCCATTACGGACGACATCCGCTGCCAATTGGAGAAGGGAGGTTCGGCTATCCTGGTGCTGCTTGACCTCACCGCGGCGTTCGACACGGTGGACCATGACTTGCTGTTGCGGCGACTATCAGCCATTGGGATTCAAGGCACAGCTTTGGCCTGGTTCGATTCCTTCCTGCGGGGCCGTTCGCAGCGTGTTGAGTGGCGAGGCCAAGTGTCCAAGAAATCCACCCTGGACTGTGGAGTCCCCAAGGCGCCATTTTGTCACCAACGCTTTTTAACATCTACGTCCAACCCTTGGCAAGCATAGCCAGAAGTTTTGGATTTGGGTGCTCCCAATATGCAGATGACACCCAGCTTCTGCTGAAGCTTGAGCCAGCTGTAACATCGGTGCCTGAGAATTTCAGAATAGGACTAGAGGCAGTGACCAGATGGCTCCGCTCATACAAACTCAAGATCAATCCATCAAAGACTGAGATTCTATGGCCGGGACGCCCAGAGCCACCCATTCCGCTGCCTCTCTTTGAGGGAGAGCCGCTGATTCCGCCCCGTCGGTGAAGAGTCTCGGTGTGATACTAGACTCGAGACTCTCACTGGAGGCCCAGGTTGCTGCGACAAGTAAGGGAGCTTTTTCCACCTACGCCAGGCACGTCAACTGGCACGTTACCTTCCATCAGATGCGCTGGCTACGGTGGTCCATGCCACAGTGACATCACGGCTGGACTACTGTAATGCCTTGTACGTGGGGCTGCCGCAGTCAACCACTCGTAAAATCCAGCTAGTGCAGAATGCAGCCGCCAGACTCCTCACCGGGACACCACTGAGATGCCATATCGCGCCATCTCTACAGCGCCTGCACTGGCTGCCAGTCGAGCTCAGAGCCATCCACAAGATCTTGTCGCTTACCTTTAAGGCCCTCCATGGTGCCGGCCCAGCTTACTTAAAAGACCGCTTGTCCGAACCAGCTCATTTAAGGTCGCCGCGTTCAGGAAACAGGGACCTTCTCCGCATCCCAGGTGTGAGTGAGGCCCGCCTCGCCACCACGAGACGGAGAGCCTTTTCCATTGTGGCCCCTGTTCTTTGGAACTTGATGCCGGCGGATCAGAGAGCTATCCGGGACATTCCCCAGTTCCTGACCGCACTGAAGACCTGGCTCTTCCGAAAGGCTTACGGCTAAGGACACCTTCCAGACTTAGCCTGAGTTACTGGAACTATTTTAATTAATTTTCCTATTCTTTTAGCTTTTAACTATTGAACTCTTTTATGTGTTTTATGTGTAAGTCGCCGGAGCACTGACGTGGAGGGCGACTTATAAATAATAAAATCAATCAATCAATCAATCAATTATTGATCCACCGTTTAGCCGTGATGGGAGTTAGGGGGACTGCCCTTAAATGGGTGGCCTCCTTCCTTCAAGATCGAGGACAGCGGGTGGAGAGGGGAGGGGTGGTCTCGGAAAGGGTCCCCCTTGAGTGTGGGGTCCCTCAAGGGGCTATCCTCTCTCCTCTGTTATTTAACATCTATATGCGTCCACTGGCCCAACTGGTGTGTAGTTTCGGTCTGGAGTGCCATCAGTATGCTGATGACACCCAGCTGGTGCTGAGGATGGAAGGCCGGCCGGACTCTGTACACGATTATTTCCATCGGTGCCTTGAAGCTATGGCTGGGTGGCTACGGGCCAGCAGGTTGAAGGTGAACCCGTTCAGACAGGGTGGCTGGCACCATACCTCTCCGGAAACGACCTAGCTAAGATGATCCAGGCCACAGTCATCTCAAGATTAGACTACTGTAACGCCCCTCTACATTGGCCTCCCCTTTGTCAGTGATCCGAAACTCAGGAGTTAGTGCACAACGCTGCTGCTTGACTGCTGGCTGGAGTGTCCCTGAAGTGTCACATCACACCAGTCTTACAGCGTTTGCATTGGCTTCCCATCAAGTACCAGATTGCTTTCAAAATGTTGGTGTTAACCTTTAAGGCCTTGCATGGTCTGAAGCCAGCGTATTTGAAGGACCGCCTTTCCCGCATATTCCCCAGAGATCGCTACAGTCCGAGGACCAAAATCTATTGGAAGTCCCGTCGGTCAGAACTTGTCGCTTGTCATCTACGAAACAGCGTGCCTTTTCAGTGGCAGCGCCTAACTTATGGAATGCCTTGCCGGAGGAGGTCTGAGCAATAACAGACTTGTCCTCCTTCTGAAGGGCTTGCAAGACTAACCTCTCTGGCAGGCGTTCAACCTTAGGGCTTCGCTAAATCCATATAATCTGATTTAGTTTAAATTGCTTTGATTGTGTTTTAAATGCTGGTTGTATCATGTTTTATGTTTGTGTTGTGAACCACCCTGAGCCTATTGGGAAGGGTGGTATAAAAGTTGAAATAATAAATAAATAATAAATAAATATTGATACATGGCCCTCATCATGCCTATTCTCAGCCTTCTCTTCTGCAGGCTAAACATGCCAGCTCTTTAAGCCGCTCCTCATAGGGCTTGTACTCCAGATCATTTTAGTCACCCTCCTCTGGACACATTCCAGCTTGTCCACGTGGTGCCCATAATTGGACACAGTGTGATTCCAGGTGTGATCTGACCAAGGCAGAATAGAGGGTGGCATGACTTCCTGGATCTAGACACTAGACTCCTATTTATGCAGGACAAAATCACATTGGCTTTTAGCTGCCGCATGACATTGTTGGCTCATGTTTAACTTGTCTACAAGGACTCAAAATCTTTTTCACATGTATTGCTCTCGAGACAGACATTGACCCCCATTCTGTATCTTTGCGTTTAATTTTTTTTTCTGCCTAAGTGGAGTATCTTGCATTTGTCCATGTTGGACTTCATTTTATTAGTTTTAGTCCATCTTTCTAATCTGTTCAGGTCGTTTGAATTCTGCTCCTGTCTTCCGGAGAGAATTGGCTCTCCTCCCAATTTGGTGTCATCTACAAACTTGGTGAT
>JARBWK010000001.1:181688398-181709911 GCA_030556195.1 Anolis apletophallus | reverse complement strand
GGGGAAATCAAGTTAATGAAGTCTTACTGTCAATTTAGAGCGTAAACAGCTTCCCAGTAAGTGAGGGCTAGTTAGGAAATCAAGTTAATGAAGTCTTACTGTCAATTCAGAGCGTAAACAGCTTCCCAGTAAGTGAGGGCTAGTTAGGGAAATCAAGTTAATGAAGTCTTACTGTCAATTTAGAGCGTAAACAGCTTCCCAGTAAGTGTGGGCTAGTTAGGGAAATCAAGTTAATGAAGCCTTACTGTCAATTTTGGGCGTGGTCTGTGATTTTTTGGGGTGTAAATTTTAGGTTGGAAGTGATTTGGGTGTTTGTGTTGGGGATTGGCTCAGGCCTTTTCCTTATTCTGTTTTGGCAGTTTATTATGGATCGGAATTTTCATGTTGGCTGGCCAGTGCAGCAGTTATGCAAATCTGCCCTTATTAGCAGCCAATCATGTTGTTCAGAATGTAGAGGCTGGGTGAGTCTTTGGCTGCCCCGGAGGATGCTGGTAAATGTAGTTTTATTTTTATTCGTTGTTTTGGGGACCTTTTAGGTTTTGGGGGAAAGTTTATTTGCTACAAACGTACCTTGCTTGAGGCCTATTTCTGTTGGCAAGTATTGTGTTTCTGCGTTGTATGGTTTCTTTGTTTGAGGTATACATCACATGACGTGAACCCATTTATATAATAGATAATAATAATAAGGCACCACATTGCGTTTTTGATATATTAATAAGCCTGAGAAGAGTATATGTTATGAGCAATAAAAAAGAGAGGTTGTCATAGGAAAAATGACATTTATTCACTAAAATTTTACGAAACAATGGTTAACATAAAATGTGAACATTTGTATCATTTGTGATTCATTAAATTAATGATCATTTTCAGTCACATTCACTTCAAAGCACATTTTGAGTTTCACTTGTTCCTGGAAAGAGGTTCTTGGTTTTCTACAGACATAAAAAACATTGCCTACATTTTTGGATTAATCACCTCATTTGGTGCTATTCAGTTATTTTTCTTATTCAGTGAGAGAAATCAAGTCTCTGTTGGTCTTTAACAAGTGCATCAAAGTCAGGGACACTGCAAGGGTTTGGTGGGCATTGACCTTGAGTTTGGGAGTTGTAGTTCACCAACATCCAGAGAGCACTGTGGACTCAAACAATGTTGGATCAGGACCAAACTGAGCACAAATACTGAATATGCCCAAATGTGAACACTAGTGGAGTTTGGGGGAAATAGAGCTAAACAATTGGGAATTGTAGTTGCTGGAATTTATAGTTAACCCACAATCAAAGAGCATCCTGAAATCCAGCAACAATGGAATTGAACCAAACTTGGCGCACTGAACTCTCATGTGACCAAAACAAAGTACTGAAAGAGTTTGCTGGGCATTGACCTTGAGTTTGGAAGTTACACCTACATCCAGAGAGCACTGTGGACTCAAATAATGATGGATCTGGACCAAACTTGGCACAAATCCTCAATATGCCCAAATGTGAACACTGGTGAAAAAATAGACCTTGACATTTGGGAGTTGTAGTTACTGGGATTTATAGTTCACCTACAATCAAAGAGTATTCTGAACTCCACCAACAATAGAATTGGGCCAAACTTCCCACACAGAACCCCCATGATCAATAAAAGATACTGTTTTCTGATGGTCTTTGGCGGCCCCTGTGACACTGCCTTGCAGCCCCCCCCCCCAGGGATCCTGAGCTTCAGGCTGAGAAACACAGGGAGGGCAATCCGAGCTCTCCCGACAGATGGACATCTGCTCCGTCTCTTGTCTAGCGAAGCTGCTGCTGCTATTCCGTTTCGCGCCTCTCCTCCCTTCCTTCCACCAAGGGCATGCGAGGCGCTTCCTGCGGCATGGGCCACCAGGTGTCACTGCGGGTCCCTCTCTTTCTCCGCCTCCTAGGCTCCGGTCTTGGGCTCACTCACTCCGCTGCCAGCCGAAGCATGGAGCGGGAGAAAGAAGAGAAGGGGGAAAGAGCGCTAGGCAGAAGACGGGGAGAGAGCGCAAGGTACGGGGAAGTGCGTGAGGCGGAAGGGAAGGGAGGAGGAGGAGAGTGAAGGCATGCTCTGCGGCGGCACTTGCTCCTGGCCTCATCCTCGTCTCCCCCTCCCTTCCCCTCTGTTGGCAGCTCTGCTTGCCTGCCTGCCTGCCTGCCGGGGTCCTTACGCGGGCCGGTCAGAATCGGACGGCGGGCCGTGAAATGCCCAGGGCTGCTTTAAAGTGTATTTGTATTTATGGTCTGTATCTAAAACAGTATAAATCAACAATAAAATTACCAAATACATATAAAATAAATTACATAAAAAGCCATTCGCCAAGATAAAATCATGTCCAACTCAATCCATGTATTCAGTCCATATAGTGGGGTCAGTGACTTTAGTCAATTAGTGATTTCCGTTGTCATTCTGCGAAGGCCTCATTCCATAGCCAGGTTTTCACTAGCTTCCTAAAGGTTAGGAGGGAAGGGGCAGATCTCTTTTCATTTGGTAGGGAATTCCACCGCCAAGGGGCCTCCACCAAAAAGGCCCTGTCTCTCGTCCCCACCAGACGTGCCTGCAAAGGTGGTGGGACCGAGAGCAGGGCCTCTCCCGACGATCTTAACACTCTTTATAGTTCATAGGGGAGAATACATTCGGACAGGTAAACTGGGCCAGAATCGTATAGGGTTTTATGGTCTTTATCATGTTTGGCCATGTTCCTGACATTTCGCCTGCATCTGTGGCAGACATGCTCAGAGGTTGTGAAGTCTCTTGGAAACTAGCAAAATGGGGTTTGTATATCTGTGGAATGTCCAGGATGGAACTCTTGTCTGTTTGAGGCAAATGTGAATGTTGCAATTGGCCATCTTGATTAGCATTTAATGGTCTAGCAATTTCAAGGTCTGGCTTCTTACTGCCTGGGGAGGTGATTAGCTGAGCAAACCACAGTTCAATCCTCAATCACAATTACATAGCAGTGTTAAACCACTGAGCTGCGGAACTTGCTGACCAAAAGGTCAGTTGTCGAATCTGGGGAGCAACATGAGAACATGTTAGCCCCAGCTTCTGCCAACCCAGCAATTTGAAACCATGCAAATGTGAGTAGATCATTGCTTCAGCTCTAATCAGAGCACTTCTGAAGTCTGAGTGTGGGCCTATGTTAACTCTTTGGAGCCCAATTACTTTTAAAGAGTCAGCAGAGCTGAAAGGAAATGGATTGTTTCCCTGGATACACCGGGATTGTGGCGCAGCTGGCGGGAGTCAGCTGCATTAAGATCACTACTGACCAAAATGTCATGAGTTTGAAGCCAGCCTTCGTCAGAGTGAGATTCCGACCTTTATGTAGCTTGCTGTTGAACTTTGCAGCCCGAAAGACAGTTGCACCTGTCAAGTAGGAAATTTAGGTACCACTTATGCAGGGAGGCTTATCTATCTATCTATCTATTCTATGTATATAATAAAAGTCAGTGTTTGCGGAGGTGCGGTGGTGTGGAGGGAGGAATATGTGCCAGCGTTTCGATTGGTTGCCACTGTGGGATTATTTGCATAAAGGACACTGATTGGCCAGCCTCAGAACACCGACACTCTAAGGCACCAGATTATTTGCATAAAGGACTCTGATTGGCCAGCCTCAGAACTCCAACACTCTAAGGCACCAGACAGAGGGCATTGGTTGCCACTGAGAGACAATTTGCATAAAAGACTCTGATTGGCCAGCAAAACAGAATGCAACTGAATACATGAGTTAGCCAAATGACAGTTTTTTTCCGTTGGAAATGGAATGATCATTTTCTGGGAGGTATGGAGGTGCCAAAGAATATGTGACAGCAGCCTCAGAACTCCAACATTCTACGGCCCCAGACAGAGGGGATAGGTTGCCACTGAAATGGTATTTGCATAAAGGACTCCGATTGGCCATCCACATTCCAACATTCTAAGGTGACTCAGAGGGAAAAGGAAAGCCCTCAGGCAGTCAGACACTGCGGCCCACAGCAGTGACGGATCAGGACCAAACTTGGCAGACAGGGGCCCAATGGCCCACTTCACAACGCGACCCTCACCTAATGACCAATACAGACCAAAATTAGCACACAGAGCCCCCTTGACCCACTCAACACCCCGGTGCTGTTTCAAGGATGGACCACAGATCATGAGACTTGAAATACCTTCACTCACCTTCTGAGACCGCTGCAACCCTCATCCAAAGAATGATCAAGACCAAATGTGACACGCAGAGCCCCCATGACCCACTCTACATCCTGGTGCTGTTTGGAGGGGGATGGACCATGGCCAATGGGACTTGCAGTACCTTCACTAAGTTCCTGAGACCACTGCAAGCCACCTAAATATCTAATAGGAATCCCAGGCCCAGATTACCCATAAGGCAACCTGAGGCCATTGCCTCGGGCGGCAGCCTTGAAGGCACAGCGGATCCGGACCCCCCCTAAATTAAAAATGGTTTTTTTAAAAAAATTGATGTCCTGGGGCTCCTGCGCCTGCCCGCAGAGCACCATAGGCCCTAGACACGGCTTCCCGCCACCCCCTCCTCGCCAGGGAGGAGGAGGCGGCGAGAGCCTCCCGCCCCCTCCCTGGCATGGTGAAGCCACGCCAAGGAGGAGGGGGCGGGAGAATGCTTGCCACTCCTCCCTCTCGGGCGTGGTGAAGGCTTCACCACGCCAGAGAGGAGGAGTGGCGAGGCTTCTCCCCACCCCTTCCTCCCTGGCGTGGCTTGACCATGCCAGAGAGGAGGGGCGGCGAGCATTCTCCTCGCCCCTTCCTCCCTGGCGTGGCTTCACCGTGAAGCCCCGCCAGGGAGGAAGGGGCGGGGAGAAGCCTCGCCGCTCCTCCTCTCTGGAGCTCCTCCTCTCTGGTGCGGCTTCTCCTGGGCGGCGGCGAAGGTAGCGGCAGGAGCCGCGGCAGCAGAAGCGGCGAGGGCGGGCGGAGGAGGAAGCGGAGGAGGACAAAGCTCGCGCAGGGCTCCGGCCGCCGCCACTCCTCCTCCTCGGCTCTTCTCGCTCTCGTCAAGGAAGGAGGGCCCCGCCCCACAAGCGGCCCCACCCCCGGGGCTGGGGCGGCGCTTCCAACGTCTGGCCTCGGGCGACACAATCAGCTGATCCGGGCCTGAATAGGAACCAACCTTGGCACACAATGCTTTCCTCAAATAACCCGGGCACCGCCGGGTCCCGAAGCTAGTGTATATAATAAAAGTCAGTGTTTGCAGCGGGAGGTGTGGAGGAACATGTGGCAGCGTTTCGATTGGTTGCCACTGTGGGATTATTTGCATAAAGGTCTCTGATTGGCCAGCCTCAGAACTCCAACATTCTAAGGCAACAGACAGAGGGGATTGGTTGCCACTGAGGGAGTATTTGCATAAAGGACTGATTGGCCAGCATCAAGAATCCAAGACTCTACATTCAAACAACATGATTGGTTGCCACTGAGGGAGAATTTGCAAAACCGGCTCTGATTGGCCAGCATTCCTACATCCAAAATCTCAAAGATGCCAGAGAGAGTACTTCGCAAAAAGGCTTCCTTTAGCTGATTTTACCCAGGGGTGGGCAATTATTTTTTCCAAGGGGCCACACGGGAGCCAAAAAATATTATGGAGGGTCGCACCTAAAGGCTGAACTACATTATAATCTACATTATTTATTTATTTATTTACTATATTTTACACATCATTAATATTAACATATTAATATAGCAAGAAATATTCATATATTATTAGTATTAATATCAGAATTAGTATATTGTATGTATATATATATAGACATAATATATTGAAATTATAATATGATATAACATTATATTATATTATTAATTATATTATTATTATAAAATTATTATAAAATGATAATAAAAACCACTAAAATAAAATGAAATAACAGTGGGGGAGCTCCCACTGTTACCCCCAGCTTCTGCCAACCCAGCAGTTCAAATACATGCAAATGTCAGGTCCTGCTTCTACAAGAAAGGAACATAGTGCATTCACATTAATAGACCCTGAGGAGGGACAGGCAAGATTTATTATTATTGTCAGCTCCGGCAAGGGGGGGTCTAGTAAATCAAGCTCACTCCAAACGGGGTTGGAGGATAAGTGGTTTAATAGGTCCTTAATCCAAAGCAAGCAAAGATAGACTAAAGTTTTCCCGCGCGAGAGCCTCTTCAAAGCCCTCCTGGCCCGCCCCTGCTGGGCCCCTCCTTCCTCAGGGATGACCATCCGGCTCTCCGCATATCAAAGTTCAGGAAGGTGCCTGGCACATCAAAGGGCGTTCCATATCAAAGCCCGCCAGTTCCAGTTCAAAGGCCGCCAGATGCTGCTCTTATCTGATGGCGCGCGGGGCTTGGTCCGTTAGGTCAACAAACGGGCCAAGCGGCGCTGACAATTATTATTTCCAGACTTTTCCTATTGGCAACGTTCTTTTCCAAGTGGGTCGTTCAGAACCCAGTAATTCAGTTTTACCAGGAAACCAGAGGTTGAGCCAAGCCCTTCTGAGAATTAGAGCAGTGGGTTCAAGCGCTGAGATGCTGAACTTCCTCACTGAAAGGTTGCCAGTTCAAATATGGGAAGTGGGGGGAGCTCCCACTGTTAGCCCCAGCTTCTACCAACCCAGCAGTTCAAATACATAGTAAACCACACACCCCATCCAGAGACCCCAACCCACCTTTACCTCTTCCTCTTATTTCCTCATCTTTCTCACCTGCGGCTTCCTTGCCGAAGAAAGGGAGGAGAGGTCTGTGGAGGTAGCGTTTAATGGAGCTGTCCACTCAGCTACAGGTGCTTCCTCATTCAAAGTAGTATATGGTCGGCCCATCGCCTTATTGCCCAAGCTACCCGAATGGGAGGAGGCGAAGGAGGACCAGGGTGCTTGGCGAGAGAAGATACTTGTGGCATGGCCTAAAGTGGTAAAGCATTGAAGAAAGCGCAGAAACTTTTGCTATCATGGCATCGTGCTAACATCTTTCCCGGCAGAGCTTTAGGAATATACAGTTTGGTGTTGATGAACCAGAAAACGTTTTGGGCTTGGCACTTGCCTTTATTGTTGCACAACCATTCATCAGTCTCATATCCCCGTTTGAGTTCTTTTTCCCATTGACTCTCCTCCCGTTTCACACTCCCCCCCTCTTTCTGGGTTTGCGACCGCGTTAGCACGACCATTCCCCACTGTTCTTTGGTGAAAATGCTCCCCTGAGTGGGCGTCGGACTCTTATCATGCTGGAAAAGTACTGGGCCCAACGTATCTGCTTAGCAGAGAGTTTTTGGGGGGTTCTAAGATATTGGAGGCTTTTGTGGTCGCTCCAGACTTTGAAAGGCACCCCTGACCCTCCAAAACGTGCCTCCTAGTCTGAAGTGCAAACCTCTCTTTCCCAAATGGGCCACTTCTGCTCTGTCACATTAATGTTTTTTTATATGTAAGCGCATGGCTTTAACTGTCCCTGGTCATCTGCTAGCATAAGCACCGCTCCGTAAGCACTATCCGAGGCGTCAGAGTGTAACACAAAGGGTTTTTCTACATCCGGGTGCGTTAGCAAGGGTTCCTTAATGAAAGCTCCCTTCAGGGTTTCAAATGCTTCCTGACATTCTTTGGACCACCTTAGTTTGGCCTCCGGGGATCTAACCCCCCTCCCTTTGGTCTTAAGTAATGATGTGAGAGGGACAGTAAAGGCAGCGAAGTCTTCTATGAATGTTCGATAAAAGTTTGCAAATCCTAGGAAAAGCCTGTAGTTGTTTCCGAGTTCTGGGCGCCTCCCAGTTCACAACATCCTCTACCAACGTCCATCGCAACCCCCTTTTCCGAGATCCGGTATCCCAGGAAATCAATCTGGCTGTGATTGAACTCGCATTTGCTGAACTTAGCAAAGAGCCTAGCTTCTCTTAGCCTCCCTAGCACTTCCCGTACCAGCTCCACATGCTGTTCTCTGTTGGCCGATACTATAACTATGTCGTCTAGGTAGACATAGACTCCCTTGTACAAGAGAGGGTGCAAGACCTCATTGATCAGCTGCATGAAAATGCCTGAAGATCCGGATAAACCGAATGGCATTACAGTCCATTGATACAGCCCTAGGGCACAAGCAAAGGCTGTTTTCCGTTTGTCTCTGGGCTTCACCCGAATCATATGGAAGGCATCAATCAAGTCCAGCTTCGTGAAAATCTTCCCTCCCGCCAATTGTCCCATGTAATCTTTGATGAGGGGCAATGGGTTAGAGGTGCTTATGGCATTTAACCCTCTGTAATCCGTATAAAGCCTTAGAGATCCGTCCGTTTTCCTTCTGAACAGGACAGAGGTGGCTATAGGGGATTCCGAGGCCTTGATAAACCCCCTTTTTAGGTTCTTATCAATGTGCTCTCTAAGAGATTCCTTCTCCTTCGGAGACATCGGGTAGATTTTGGGTTTGGGTAATGCTTCCCCCTCAATCAGCTCTATCCTACATTCTACATGACGCTTGGGGGGGAAGGCTGCTTGCTCCTTCTGGGTTGAATACATCTGCATAGTCCCTGTATTCCTCTGGTATGCCCTCCAGCGCAACTGCTGCCTTCTCACTCGCTGGCCCCTTTCCCCTGCTCCTGGGCTTCCTCCATGCCTTCTTGTCAAACTCAAGCACAGGAGTTTTCCAATCTATACGGGGGTTAGATTGCTCCAACCAGGGCAGTCCCAAAAGTATTTTGTAGTCTGCTATGGGTGCTTCTACGAACTCAACCTTACTGGACCAGGACCCCATCCTAGTCTCTAGCGCTTCCATCTTTACCTTGTACGGGCCTCCCGCCGCTCTAGACCCGTCTAGCTGAGAGAATTCTAGGCAGGATGCTAGCTTTCTTGTTTTGCACCCTAACAAATCTGCCAATTGGGGTGATATGATGTTTTTGGAGCAGCCGCAATCTACGAACGCTTGGCAACTCACTGGGCCCTTCCCCAATCTCAATTCTAAGAGGCACAACACCATCCCTTTGCCGAAACTCACCACGTCAGAATTGTGGTCAGGGCGTTCCAAGACTTCTGCCCGGCCACAGGGACGCCTCTGCGTGGCTCGCCCCCCTTTCGCTCCGAACACATAGCTGCTCGGTGGCCTGTCTTGCCACAGATAAAGCGTCCGCCTTTCTTCTCCCTCGGGGGGTCCTTGGAAACCCCCAGCTTCTTCGCTGAGGGAACTGGAGCTCTCCGCAGTTCCGGTCTTGCCTTCACAGGCTGGTGTTGAGGGCCTCGCCGCCGCCGCACCTGCGCCAGGATAGCCTCCACGTTGCCCACTAGCTGGATCCATCCGTCCAACGTTCCAGGGTCGTTGCGGTCTTTAAACATCTTTAATAAGGTGGCCTCTGACCACTCCCCAACCTTGCCTGTCAGGCCCAGGAACCCCTTCGCATATTTGGTCACCAATCGGGACCCTTGCAGCGCCCACAGGCTCTCTTTGGCCTTCACTCATTTCAGCGGATCCCAGAATCTGTTTTCTATGGTTCTCAGGAACCCCCGCACTGTCCGCAAGCATGGATCTTGGCGGTCATGGCACTGGACATACTAGTCCTCCACTCGCTTCCATAGCGTGGCTCCAATAGCTCTGACCCGACTGGCCTCACTCCTGAATGCAGCCCCGTGGTCCTCCATGTAATTTCGGACCGTTGTGGTGAAGAACGCCACTGCGCTTGCCTCTCCTCCAAATTCTACTCGAAGCTCTTCCCTTCTCGGGGGTTGGTATCGGCGGCATCTGCCACTGCAGAGGAGGCCACAGGGGTGGTTGCGCTCTTGGTCCCTGAATGCTGCTCCCCATCCGGGCCTCCTAGTGTTCATCCCTGCTCCCGCTAGGGGACCCGGTACCTGCCTTTCTTCTAAGCCCTCATCGTCTTCCTCCTCCCGAAGGGGGGTGAGTCGCCAGGCCCCACTGGACAAGCGCTTGGACCTTGTAACTTGGTCTCCTTTGGCCTGTTTGCCGCCTGGGTCTAGCAGGTTGACCGGACTCACGTTGCTTGTAACCAGGATGGACCACAGCGAAGGCATCCCCTCCTCCTTCGCCACAACAGGCGCCATTCTGTCCAAAACTTTGGACATCATCAGGAGTGTCGTTTCCATGGCTGCCATCCTCTCTTCCAGGATGACCAGTTGCTTCGTTGAAGGGCGTTCCAGGCTTTCCTCCCCGAAGGACGCTGCCGTTCCGCCTCTCTTCTCAGTGACCCCATTCGGTTTGTTAAACTGAGTGGAGGTCACCCAGGCAGCGGCCTGCTGCATCTCATCCAGCGTGAAGTCCCAGACGAGCTCGGGTTGACTGCCCGCCACTCCTGCTTCCACGCGTCCCGCTCTCTTGGACATGGGTCTCACCGCAATGAGCGGGATGACTCAGGGACTTTTGGCTTTCTGTCAGCTCACCGCAGTATAGCACAACTAACCACACAGACTGCCTCTGGTCAGTTACTACACCTTTACTGTGGGACCCAAACATATCTAAAACCGAAAGTGAATTCCCTCCACCCAAACCTGATTTATATAGGATTCCCCCCTTCAGTTCAAAACCCCAAATTGCGCCTTCCTGAGAAGGCGCCAAAGATTCCCGCCAACTCCTCCAGCCAGTAATTTCACACGCCGGCAGTTTTGTTTAGTCTATATCAGGCTCTGGATCCCGCCGGCCAGGGTCAAGGCCGCAGGCATCAGTTTCTTTCTTTCTTTCTTTTATTTGTTTGGATTTATCTGCCGCCACTCCCATCCGGCTCGGGGCGGCTCTCAGGATTAAAAACATAATTAAACAGCATATATAAAAACACACATAGCATATATAAAAGCACAAGATATATCAACACAACTCATATAAAAGTCAGAAATGACCAGAAGGAACACAACAAGAAGCAGTCTCATCACATCTGTGGAGTGCAGCATTCTCAAAGGAAAGACAGTAGCCTATGAGATAAATGTAGCTGATGGTGGAAGTTGACTGAAGCTTTGCCAATATGACCAGTCATCTCAGCATAATAGATTGCATGAGTAACACAATTTTCTTCTCTCATTCCAGACATTATGAAGGCATAAGCCAAGAACAGCGGGCAGTCTGACAATCATTGTGGTGGCACATAAGGCAGCTCCATATGTTTCTGGCCAAACTTTTACTGATGTGTAACCTAGAGTAATAAATCTGTAATTTATTTGTAGTCACAACAACTTAAGTATGCATGATCATGACATTTCTGCCATAATCATGAAAGTCCTCCAGTTCTGCTTTACTAGTCAGTAGCCATCAAGAGTGATAGACATCAAGAGTGATTGAAGATATTCCTCCCAAATTCTGCTAGGAATTCCCTGGGGAAGAAGAAATTGCAACAGGGATTTTGCTTCTTATTGTCATGCTGGAGACCGCTGGAGGCAGAGAGATGGAAAGGTCAGTCTGCCACATATCTGGTGACAGAACAGATCACTGCAAGTGTTTGGGAGTGGAATATATTGCCTGGAAGTCTGGTGAAATCTCTTTCTCTGGAGGGTATTAAACAGTGGCTGGATTGCCATTTGTTGGGAGTGCTTTGATTGTGTTACTTCATGGCGGAATGGGATTGAACTGGATGGCCCTTGTGATATCTTTCAAGTCTGTGATTCTAAAATTGTAGCCTGGTAAAGGAATTGTTAGACTTGTATTCGGAAGTGGGTGGGATTGTCACAAGAGTAGTGCTTCATTAAGGCATGAGTAGGAAATGAGAAGGGTAAATGAAGGACTAACAAAATACTTGCAAACAGAAAGAGGACTAAAACAAGGTTGACCTCTATCTCTGCTGTTATTTGCATTAGCAATGGAACCTCTGGCAGACAGAATATGAAACAATGGCAGGATAAAGGAATATCAGTTGGCAGGATCTGAACGAAGAACTGAAGATAAATCTTTATGCGGATGATGTTTTACTAATAATGGAAAACCCAGTAGAAGCAATAAGGGAAATACAAAGAATTCTAAAAGATTTTGAAAGATATTCAGGATTGAAAGTCAATGTGAGCAAATCAGAAATGCTTATATACAATATGGGAGGGGGAGAGCAGAAGGCGCTGCAGGCAAAAATGGGAGAAATAAAAATAAGAAAATAAAATATTTAGGCATTACTATTATAAAAGAAATAACCAAGTTAAAAGTGGACAACTATGAGGCAATACGGAAAAAAGTTCAGGAAAAGATAAAAGCCTGGAGCGATAAGCAATTAGGTATCCCACGAAAAATACAAGCACTGAAAATGTGCATAATTCCCAAATTACTTTATCTTTTTCAAACATTATCAATAAAAATAGAATATAAACAATTAAAAGAATGGTACAATACTTTGAGAGAATTGATATATGGGAAAAAGAGAAACAGAATAATTAAAAATATTAAATATACCCCAAGGAGTATTCTTGGATGGGGGTTTCCAAATCTACAATATTACTATGAGGCTTTCCAATTAAGAGCATTACTAGAAATGAGTTTAAAGGGAGAAGATAAATGGATACAAGAAGAGAATGAAATAAATGTAGGATGGGGAAAATACAGGTTAGTAAACCAACAAGAGTGTTGCACCTCAGACCCCGGACAGTCCCCCCTAGATCACACTGACACAGACAGATGCAATAAATGTTCTTTTATTTAGAATAAAGGTAAAGAATAGTCCAAAGAGGCTAAAATAAAGCAATCCAAAAAGAGATCAGCTTAGTCCTTGAGTTATAATCCAAGTGGGTTAAAATCCCCAAGAAACAAAGTTCCAAAGCAAAGCAACCGCTCTGGCGGTTAAACGTGGCACTTGAGTCTGGCCGCAACTGCAGTCGCTGGAAACAGAATCCAAACCGCCCCGGCGGTTAGCAGGAACTTGGAGACTGGAACAAGAGACGTGATCAAGCTAAACGTGGCTTCAAGTCTGACAAGAACTTTCCCAGACCGGATTGATATAGGAATCTAACTCTTGTGCATCCCTTTCTCTAATCTCTCCTAGAAGCCGAGATACTGCCCCTCCTGTTAAATTCCTTCTCATTAGCTAGACCAGCTGCATCGCTATCAGAGTGAGAACCAGGAAACTCCCCGTCTCCCATCTCACCATCGGGAAAGAGAGTAGACACTCTTTCTTGTGACCCAAGGCCGCCTGGCCTTTCATATTCATCTGAATCTATTTCCATGGAATCTTCACTAAACTCATCTGCAATCCCATAACCCTCCAGCCATGTGTTATCCCATTGCAGGCTCTCTTCTGTAGAGTCAAATGCATCAGGCCACCCATCATCCTCTATCTCCCCGGGGTCAGCTGGTTCATGGCCCGGAGCCCCCAGTCCACCAGGATGGAACCCTACACTATCCTCCTCTCCAGGGCCCCTCCGAGGCCGCCCGCGAGGACGGGGCTTTGCAGGGTAAGCTCTGTGAAACCGAGCTACCAAATCTGGGGCATGTACATCCTTAGCGTTGACCCAAGAGCGTTCTTCAGGACCATAGCCAGACCAATCTATTAAGTATTGTAACTTACGGCGCCGCATCCGAGCATCAAGAATGTCCTTAACTGGCAGCCCGTGAGAGCATATATGAAAGATACAAAGATCTAAAAGTACAAAAGAAGAATAATTACCAATAAGAGAGACCGAGGTAAAAGAAAATAGACCACAGACTATAAATCTCAAGCAAATATTGGAGTCCCTGTTGACCTGACTGGAAGATCAACTGTTTGATGTGTTTCGGTTTCATTTTGGACCCATGTTTGTGTTTTTCTGTTCAACCCTTTGCCCTGACACTCTCCCTCCCCTCCTCTCTCCTCTCTTTCCCCTCATCTTCTGCTCCTACCCTTCTTTCCCTCTATCTTTATGATTTTATCAGTGACTGTAAACCACGCAATAAAAATTTTATATACAGTATATAGATAGATAGAATGTCCTTCACCTCAAACTCTTCTTCGCCCTCTCACAGCACCAGCGGGGGAGGAGGTTTGATGGCATCCAGCCGTACCTCGTTGGCGGGATGAAGCAAGGAGCGATGAAACACAGGGTGAATCCGTATCCCTTTAGGAAGTTGAAGCTTGAATGACACTGGATTAATTTGCGACTCCACCCGATAAGGGCCCACAAAACGTGTGTCAAGTTTGCGGCAGGGTCTTTGAATAGGTAGATGTTTAGTGGACAACCACACTCGATCGCCTATCCGAATTTCGGATCCCTCCTGGTGATGTTGGTCTGCCACCCGTTTGTTTTGTTTTTTGTTTGTTTGTCATATTTTGTGTTTTATTTTTGTGTCATAATCCACTTTGGTCTGTTCTAACTGAGCTCGAAGTATTTCTTGTACTTCTGTCAACTCCTGTAGCCAGTCCTGCAGGCACATCTCCGGATTTTACTACCGGAGGGTAGAAGCGTGGGTAGTACCCATAGTTTGCAAAGAAAGGGGCTTCTTTGGTAGATCCCTGTGTGGCGTTATTGTAAGCAAACTCTGCTAGCGACAATGATGACCAATTGTCCTGTTGGTAGTTTACATAGCAGCGCAGATATTGTTCTAAGGTAGTGTTGGTTCTCTCCGTCTGTCCATCTGTCTGGGGATGATGAGCCAATGACATCCTGGCTTCAATCCCCAATAGTCACTGGACGGCCTTCCAAAACTGTGACGTGAACTGGCTGCCTCGATCTGTGACCAAGCTCTGCGGCAGTCCATGTAGGCGTAAGACATGGTGTAAGAACAGATCTGCGGTTTCCTTGGCCGTGGGCACTCCAACACATTGAATAAAGTGGGCCATCTTGGTAAATAGATCCACAACCACCAACACTGAGGTATATCCCTGGGACACCGGTAGATCCGTGATGAAATCGGCTGAAATCACTTACCACGGATGGTGAGGGGTCGGTAATGGTTGTAGCAAGCCCGCCGGCTTCCCCACATGGTGCTTAGCCCTCTGAAACACAGGACAAGTATTTACATACTTTTCTACGTCGCGGCGTGTCTTGGGCCACCAGAACTCCCTCAGCACCAATTGCATGGTCTTGAATAGTCCAAAATGTCCCGCCGGCCGGCTGTCATGACATAACTTGAGAATTTCTTCCCTCTCCGATCCAGGAGAGACATAGACTTGGGTGCGTCTGCATAATAAATTGTCCTTGATGTGAAAGGGGAATTGCACTCTCACCAGTTGCTCTTGGACCCACAGGTCCGCATCCTGACGAATCCGAATTCTCTCCGTTAGCATGCTTCTTTCCGGGGGCTTTGCTGCTGGACTCTTGTTTGTCTTGGCCTTGTCAGGAGCTCTTGGCAGCTCGAGGGAGGCCGCAAAGTTTTCACTCCGCAGCAACTGTGACTCAGAGGACCCCTCCCGACCGCGAACGTATTCGGGCTTCCTGGAAAGAGCATCGGCTTGTTTGGTCCGTGCTGGTGTGACATAGTGGATCCTGAAGTGGAACCGCTCAAAAAACAACGGCCAACGCTGTTGCCTCTGGTTTAACTTCCGCGCTGATTTTAGATGTTCTAGGTTCCGATGATCTGTGTGCACCTCCACCGGATAATGGGACCCCTCAAGCCAGTGTCGCCAAACTTCAAACACCATTTTTATGGCCAGCAACTTTTCCCAAATGGTATAGTTTTTCTCTGGAGCCGTCAACTGCCTAGAATAGTAAGCAAAAGGTAACAAATCCTCTCCCTTGTGTTGAAGCAATACTGCTCCAATCGCGACATCTGAGGCGTCCGCCTGTACCACAAACAGGGTCCGTGGATCGGGATGTTGCAAAATTGGCTGGGATGTGAACAATTGTTTGAGTCTTTGAACGCCTGGCTCGGGCTTCTAGAGTCCAACGGAATGGAACCTTGCCCCTCAGACACTGTGTGATTGGATCTGCCCACTTAGCAAAGTCCGGAATGAACTTTTTATAGTAATTGGCAAACCCCATGAATCTCTGAATGTCCTTTTTATTGCTGGGGGCCTTCCACTGCACAACGGCCTCCACCTTGGAGGTGTCCATGGCAATGCCCTGTGGAGAGAGACGGTAGCCCAGAGAGTCTACTGTGGTTAGATCAAATGCGCGCTTATCCAACTTGGCATATAGTCCATGATCCCGCAACCGCTGCTGCACCTCCCGAACATGCCGGTCATGTGACGCTTGATCCGGAGAGAAGATTAACAAATCATCTAAATATATTAACCAGCAGGTCCCGGAAGATATCATTCATAAAATGTTGGAACGTTGCGGGAGCATTACATAACCTGAAACTCATCACCAGGTATTCGAACGCACCGTACTTGGTTTGGAACGCTGTCTTCCATTCATCTGGACCAGATTGTAGGCCCTGTGAAGATCCAGCTTGGACCTGTGCACCTCGCACTTTATCTAGCAACTCGGGGCTGAGCGGCAGAGGGTAATGGTTTCGAATAGTGATATTGTTTAGCTCCCGATAATCATTACAGAGTCTTAATTCTCCTGATTTCTTCTTCACGAAAATTACTGGAGCACCCGCCGGAGACTGAGATGGCCGGATGAATCCTTTATGCAGGTTGGTATCCAAAAACTCTCGGAGAGCCACTTGCTCCGGTTCAGAGAGGGGATATAAACAGCTGTGTGGGATAGGAGCACCGGGTTCCAAATCAATAGCACAGTCGTAAGGTCGGTGGGGTGGGAGCTTCTCAGCTTCTTTTTCACTGAACACATCCCAAAAGTCGGAGTACTTTTTGGGCAAGGTAACAAGTGTCTCTATTTCCTGAGCTTGACAAACTTGAGCCACTAAACAGTTCTTGTGGCAATATTCGAAGGCAAACTGTTGCTCTCTTTCCCCCCATGAAATCTGAGGATCATGCAAAGTCAGCCACGACACACCCAGAACGATCGGAAAATGAGGCACTTTGGTAACCAGGAAGGAAATGTCTTCTCGGTGCTCCTGTACCCACATCTTTGTGGGAACCGTCCATTGACTCACCGGGCCCAATTTTAAGGGCCGTCCGTCAATTGTCTGTGCCACCCTAGGGTCTTTCAGATCTTGATATTGTAATCCAAGGGAGTTAGCATAGTCCCGATCAATAAAGTTGTTGGTTGCCCCCGAGTCAACCATAGCATAACCCTCCAGCCATGTGTTATCCCATTGCAGGCTCTCTTCTGTAGAGTCAAATGCATCAGGCCACCCATCATCCTCTATCTCCCCCGGGTCAGCTGGTTCCTGGGCCAGAGCCCCCAGGGTCTGCCCAAGTCTACCAAGTTGGAACCCTACAAAGAGATGCAAACCCAAATAGTAACATAACCAATATCCTATCTTTGAGGCAATACAGCAATAATAATGATACAGGAAGCAACGACACAGATAGAAACAGAGCAAAAACAGTCTATTATATTGTAATCATGCAGACGTCGCATTAAATGTTGTTAGCGGGTATTTACATAATATAATAGGACATGTAACATCATACATATAGTGTTTCCGTCAAACATATAAAGTGCTCTGGAGGTGACGCTGAACCAAATATAGCATCCAAAGTGGAGACTTCCTCAACTCAGTCCGTTGACAAAATGTATTTCAAAACAGAGTCCAAATTTCCTGGGCTTTATACCTCTTGTTTTCCAAAACAAAGTTCACATTGCCTGAGGTTTTTCATAAGATGCAGTGCAGAATCAACAAAAGTAGGGATTACCTTCGGAAAGTTTCTTAACCGCAAAGTAAGTGCCACTAGCTGGTAAGCGTCAGGTTTGGTAGTGAAAGGGCAGAGCCACTCCCTTGTTGCTAGTGGGAGCCGTGCCAATACAGGTGATACACCAGAGATATTAACCAAAAAAAGGAAAAACTAACAGGACCAAGAAAAGTGGCATACGACTGTTGGCAAAAACGGCAAAAACTATGGGCATATAAAATATCAGGGAAGACTCCAATTAAGAGCATGGGACTCCCCGAAAGGTTAGCAAATAACTTAGAAGAAAATGGATTAATGAGGGTTAAAGATATGTGGAAACAAGATGGAGAGATTATTAATTGGACAGAGGTTTTGGAAAAGGCGGGGAAAAGAAAATTAGTTAAAATTTAGAGGGATTTGAGAAAAAGTTTAAAAAGGTGCATAGCCTACTGAAGAACTAAAGGTAGGTTGCTAAAAATATCGTCAATAAAGCGATGATAAGATTTAATTTCAGAAGAGAAGTTGTTGGGGATGGTTGGAAACATATTCTATTTCTAAGCAAGACATAAAAATATTCGCTATAGATGGTGTTGCTGCTTGTCCCATAGAAACACCGTTTGTTTGCTTTCAAAGGCAAAATAATTATAATCGAAGGTAATGTCCATCAAAAAGCTAGTGGGGATGGACTGTTGCAATCAAGAGTCCAGGACATCCATTACCATAGTTCTTAATTCTGTTAGAGGTATGTGTGTATAGAGACAACATCCGCCATTAGGAGAATATCTCCTTCATTTATCTTGGTGTTTTCGATCATTTTGATAAGGTCGGTTGTTTCTCGCTTTATTGATGATTTTTTAAGTAATTAGTGGTGATGTTAACCTTAGTGATTTTAAACAATGGATGAATAGTTGGCACAATGCTATTTCTTTTACATTTACATCTAATGAGAACATGATTAATTTTTTAGACATATCAGTGTTTAGAGACAATGGCCTGCTAAAGATAAAAAATATCGAAAACCAGTTACAGAAACTCTTATTTACATTTTAAAAGTTATGACACCTATTCATTAAAATACCTTCCTTAATCGCAATTCTTACGTATTAAAAAAAATTCACCATTGCCATCGGGTTATAAGATACAGGCTGATCGAATGTCCTAAGACTTCCTCCACAGAGGTTATCCTAAGGAAGTAATTAATAATACAAGAAGAAGAGCGGATGGAGTTGATAGAAATACATTGCTTTAATCTACTAAGAAACAACCTACCAGTAATATAGTCTGGCCTCTCACCATTTCTCCGAATAATAGAGCCTTTGTGAATATTGTTAAAAAAAATATTGGTCAATAATATCAGGCATCCAAGGGTTGGAGTCCCCCTCCCTCCCAATGATTGCCTATAAATCCACCCAAAATCTAGGAGATTTATTAACGCATTCTAATCATATGACGAAAGCCAAGAGCAGCCTTGCCCCAGGGACGAGGAGATGTGGGCATTGCTCAGTATGCCCTAATATCCGTAGTGGCAAAAATGTTTTATAGGCCAGTAAAAACATGCATGGATCACGCCGTCGGCTTCTTGTAACCACGGATGATTTTAGAGTTTGGATGTTTACTCTTCTACGTCCTTCGCTGTTGCTGGAATATCTTTAATATTGAAATTTGAACTTCCATTTGGACTGAGTTTCTCTACTGAGTGTAGCACAACAGTTCTCGTTTGTGCCTGGAGAACTGGGGCTAGGACCCGGGGTCCCATTAGCATTAGGCCCTGCAGCTGCAGAACCAGATTCAGAGGATGAGTTGGAAGATTGGGGAGAAGGACAGTGGGCCTCCTTCGCCCACGGAGAGAGTTTGGCATGGGAAGAATTGATGTTTGGCCCTGACGTAGATTCAGATAACCAGGTGCAAATGGAGGACAGTGATTGTGGGAGTTATGAGCACCCGGGTGGGAAAGGTTCCCAGGAGCTTCTGAGTCAAAACATGGAAGCAAGCGGCTGGGAAGATCCCAGGGAGGGAAGCTCTCATGCAGATAGTGACCCAGGTGGTGAGAGGCAAGGCCGAACCTTTGATAGGAGAAGTAGCATTGAGTCCCGCAGAAGGGGATAGTACCGCAGCCTAGATAGGCCGAGGTCCGTCAGCGGAGATCGGAGACGACGAAGCCTAGAGCGTCGGGGACCTCGGCCGAAGGATTAAGTATAGGAGTCGTGGGACGAATCCTCAGTGCTTCGGCCACGTCTCATTTGAATAGGCGTGAAGCGAAGTGGGTCCACGGAGCTAAGGGAGCTAGTGGTCATCAAGTCCTACCTTGCATCTGCCTTGCCTTGTTTCCTGATCCGCAGCGTTGCGCAGAGCCTTGCCTTGTTCCTGATCCGCAGTGTTGGGCGGAGCCTTGTCTTGTTTCTTGATCCGCAGAGTTGCGCAGAGCCTTGCCAAGCCTTTGGATTTTGCCACGTTTCTTTTGGACATTCTTGCTTCAAGCCTTTTGGATTACTTGCTATTCTTTTGGACAATATCTTTTGAACTGTTTTATATTCAATAAAGTAGTTAGCCTTCAGTCCGTCTCTGTGTGTGTGATTAAGGGGCCGGTCAAGTCCGTGCATCGTGACACTGAGTGACCAAAGATAAAATGTTTTGGGTTAAATCCTTCGCCACGTGCACCTTTACGTCCTTGTTGTACGCTATTTCATGCAGTTGTCCCAAGGTTTATGTTGGAATGACAACTAGACAGCTGAGACAGAGGTTCATAGGGCACAGAAGCCGAATCAACCAGGGCTGCAAAGATATACTGTTTTATCAACATTGTAAACAATTTAAACATGAGGCGAGTTCTTTAATAATACAGGCTTTAGAGAGAATTGATCTTCTCCCTCACATGAATGTTAATCAGGTGCTGCGTAGAATAGAAAATAAATGGATACTCCTCCTGGACACCGAATGGTCTAATGTGCTAAATGAAGTAATTTGTCTAAATTAAATGTTAATTTGAACAGCTGTTGTGTACTCATTAAGCGGATATTTAAACGGGCTCTTGATTAGGACCTTTGGGTCACCTTACCTACATCGGTAAGGTTATGCTATTGTTGTGAAGAACTATGGTATGTATTATGCAATATGGAATGTTAATTCTAGGGGTTATGTTATGTGGTTAGCTCTTTAAATTGAATGCAATATATATTTTACAGAAAGGTCGCTAAATAACCATATTGAAGCCTTGATAAACCGCCTGAGCGAAACGGATTTTAGTGGCCAGTAAAAATGTGCATGGATCACGCCGTCGGCTTCTTGTAACCACGGATGATTTTACAGTTTGGATGTTTATTCTTCTACGTCCTTCGCTGTTGCTGGAATATCTTTCATATTGAAATTTGAACTTCCATTTGGACTGAGTTTCTCTACTGAGTGACCAAATTGCACGCATCCCCATTGGAGTTATACCGGACTATTTGGGCGCTGGGATCCCACAGGATTCCTATGGACAAAGTTATTGATCTTATGGTCGGACTATACTTCCCAAGTTGGATACTATATACTGTGCGATTTTGGTCACACATAATATTGTTACTATGTATGTGGTTGGCGATATAATAGATGAATAATATTCAGTCTGTATGGTCTTGTAGTTTAAAGTTTGTGCTAACTTCACGTGTTAATTGAAATGGAATTGGAATGATTATACGAGAGCGGGTCAATAAGACTTTTTGAATTTCCTGCTTAACTGAAAGGGTAACACTGCTCCTGTCAACATGCATCTGTCAGTTGACTCCTGTCAAAATTTGAACAAGCTGCATCATTTAGTTTGTGTTTGACAGTCATTGATAGTATTTATCAAGCTTAGCCTTGGTTTGAGTGGTTTTTTTCTAAAAAAAATGAGCACACGAAATTCATTTCCCATTTTCTCCTCAAATCACGCAGAGAAAATGGAAAAAAGTGAATTTTGTGTGCTCATTAAGCATTATTTTTTGCAGAAAAAAACCATCACTCAAACCAAGGCCAAG
>JARBWK010000001.1:181209550-181688298 GCA_030556195.1 Anolis apletophallus | reverse complement strand
AGGGGAGGGGGGGGAAAAAGGAAGGGGACCGGGTTTTGAAGGGGGGAAACCCTTGGGGATGTTAGGGGGAAAAGGGAAAGGGGAAAAAGGCTGTTAGGGAGAGGGAGGAAAAATAAGTTGATAGAGAGGGGGGGAAAAAGGGAAAACCCAAAACTTTAGAGAGGAAAAAACCCCCTGGGGCTGTTTAAAAAAGGGGGCCGGGGAAGCCTTTGGGGGAAAAGGGGAAAAAGACCTAAAAGTTGTTGGGAAAAAGGAAAAAAACCCAAAGGGCTGTTCCAGGGGGAGGAAAAAGGGAAAAGGGGGGCCCTAAAGACTTTTGGGGGGAAAGGAAGGGCCTGAGATTTTTTAAAAAAAAGGGGAAGGGGGGCCCTAAAGGTTTTTTAAGAAAGGGAAAAGGGGCCCTAAGGCCTTTTTGAGGGGGAGGGGGGGAAAGGGGGGGCCTGAGGCTGTTGAGGGGGGGGAAAGGGAACCCCTGGATGGGGGAAAGAAAAAAAACTATTTAGAGGAAAAATCAAAACCAAGGCGTTTAGGGGGTGAGACCTCAAAATGTTGGGGGAAAAAGAGAAAAGAACCTAAAGCCTTTTGAGGGGGGAAAAAAAAAAGGGGTAGGCTGTAGGGGGGGGAAAGGAAAAGGAAAGGGAGCCCCTAAGACATTGGGGGGAAAGGGGCCTAAGTTGTTGGGGGAATGGGAAAGGGAAACCAAAGGGAACTTTTTTTGGGGGGGGGAGGAGCCTAAAAGGCTGTTGGGAAGAGATTTCGGGGGGGCCTGGTTTAGAGGGGAAAAAAAGGGACCCAAAAAGGGCCCTGTTGGGGAAAAGGGAAGGAGATGAGATTGTTTTGGGGGAAAAAAGAGGGAAGGGGGAAAAAAGCCCCTTTGAAGACTTTTTGGGGGGGGGGAAAGGATAAGCCCGGGGAGGGGGGGGGCCCTTGTTAGGGGGAAAAAAAAACCCTAGGCTTTTTAGGGAGGAAAAAGGAACCCTGAAAAAATTTTAAAGGGGAGAGAAAAAGGAAAAAGCCAAAAAACCCTTTTTGAGAAAAAGGGGAAAAAAAGGAAAAAATGGGCCTTGTTGAGAGGGAAAGGTAAAGAAAAAAGACTTTTGGGGAAAAAAGGCCCGGGGAAATTTTAGGGGAAAAAAGAAAAAAAAACCTAAGACTGTTAGGGAAAAAAAAGGGAAAAGCCCCTAAGCCCTTTTTGGAGGAAAAGGGGAAAGGGGCCCTCGGATTGTTGGAGGGAAAAGGGAAGGGCCCAAGGTTTGGGTTTTGAGGGGGGAGTAAAGACCTAAGGCCCTTTAGGGAGCCCCCAAGACTGTTAAAAAGGAAAAAGGGGGCCCTGACTGTTAGGGGAGGGAGAGGAAGGGACCCGGGTTGTTAAAAAAAAAAAGGGAAAAGGGGCCCAAAACTTTTTAAAAGGGGAAAGGTGGGAAAACCCTTTTAAAGGGGCTGTTAAAAAGGAAGGAGGGGGGGGAAGGGCCTGGGGTTGTTAGGGAAAAAGGAAAAAAAGGGGAAGGAAGGGGCCTGAGGCTGTAAGAGGGGGAAGGAAGGGGCCTGAGGCTGTAGGAGGGGGAAGGAAGGGGCCTGAGGCTGTAGGAGGGGGAAGGAAGGGGGGCCTGAGGCTGTAAGGGGAGGGGGAAGGAAGGGGCCTGAGGCTGTAGGAGGGGGGAAGGAAGGGGCCTGAGGCTGTAGGAGGGGGAAGGAAGGGGCCTGAGGCTGTAGGAGGGGGAAGGGAGGGGCCTGAGGCTGTAGGAGGGGGAAGGGAGGGGCCTGAGGCTGTAGGAGGGGGAAGGGAGGGCCCTGAGGCTGTAGGAGGGGGAAGGGAGGGGCCTGAGGCTGTAGGAGGGGGAGGGGAGGGGCCTGAGGCTGTTGGAGGGGGGAAGGGAGGGCCCTGAGGCTGTAGGAGGGGGAAGGAGGGCCCTGAGGCTGTAGGAGGGGGAAGGGAGGGCCTGAGGCTGTAGGAGGGGGAAGGGAGGGGCCTGAGGCTGTAGGAGGGGGAAAAGGAAGGGGCCTGAGGCTGTAGGAGGGGGAAGGAAGGGGCCTGAGGCTGTAGGAGGGGGAAGGAAGGGGCCTGAGGCTGTAGGAGGGGGAAGGAAGGGGCCTGAGGCTGTAGGAGGGGGAAGGGAGGGCCCTGAGGCTGTAGGAGGGGGGGGAAGGGGGCCTGAGGCTGAAGGGAGGGCCTGAGGCTGTAGGAGGGGGAAGGGAGGGCCCTGAGGCTGTAGGAGGGGGAAGGGAGGGGCCTGAGGCTGTAGGAGGGGGAAGGGAGGGGCCTGAGGCTGTAGGAGGGGGGGAAGGAAGGGGCCTGAGGCTGTAAGAGGGAAAGAAGGGGCCCTGAGAGGGGGAAGGGAGGGCCCTGAGGCTGTAAGAGGGGGGGAAGGGAGGGCCCTGAGGCTGTAAGAGGGGGAAGGGAGGGGCCTGAGGCTGTAAGAGGGGGAAGGGAGGGCCTGAGGCTGTACGAGGGGGAAGGGAGGGGCCTGAGGCTGTAAGAGAAAAGGGAGGGGCCTGAGGTTGTTAGTGGAGGGAAGGGGCCTGAGGCTGTAAGAGGGGGAAGGGAGGGCCCTGAGGCTGTAAGAGGGGGAAGGGAGGGCCCTGAGGCTGTAAGAGGGGGAAGGGAGGGCCCTGAGGCTGTAAGAGGGGGAGGGGAGGGCCCTGAGGCTGTAAGAGGGGGAAGGGAGGGCCCTGAGGCTGTAAGAGGGGGAAGGGAGGGGCCTGAGGCTGTAAGAGGGGGAAGGGAGGGCCCTGAGGCTGTAAGAGGGGGAAGGGAGGGCCCTGAGGCTGTAGAGGGGGAAGGGAGGGCCCCTGAGGCTGTAGGAGGGGGAAGGAAGGGGCCTGAGGCTGTAAGAGGGGGAAGGAAGGGGCCTGAGGCTGTAAGAGGGGGAAGAAGGGGCCTGAGGCTGTAAGAGGGAAAAGGAGGGGCCTGAGGCTGTAAGAGGGGGAAGGGAGGGGCCTGAGGCTGTAAGAGGGGGAAGGGAGGGCCCTGAGGCTGTAGGAGGGGGAAGGGAGGGCCCTGAGGCTGTAAGAGGGGGAAGGAGGGGCCTGAGTTGAAGTCCAAAACACCTGGAAGGCCCAAGTTTGCCCAGGCCTGAGAGGAAATTCCAGTCAGAAGCTACCTCAGGGGCGGGGGGCGAGCGCTGGCTTCCTATTGGCCGTCTCCCTCTCGGGTGACTGGCGTGGTTGCCTACAGAAGGGAGTGGGCGGGGCTTATCCCGCGCCGCGAGCTGAGCAGAGAGAACAAAATGGCGCTTCTCCCCCCGCTGCGAACTACGGAGCCTCCCGGCATGCTTTTCGGAGACAGAACGGCTGCGAAGCCGTGGGAGCCTCGCAAGGCACTCTGGGGGGTGTAGGACTCCGAGTCTGCAGGAAGGTCTCGCCGGTTCCTCCCTCCATTCCCATCTGCCACTGCACGAGTCCCGTGCTTGCCTGCCTGCCTGCCTGCCTGAAGGGGGGCTTCGGAACCACCGAGAAGGAGAAGGGGAGGCAGCGGCGGGGCGAAGTCGGCGCCAGGCCCTAATTGAGGCCCCGGTTGAAGCCTACTTGGTGCGCGGCCCTGAGGCGGAGGGAGGCGGCAGACAGGCGGGCGGTGCCGTGTGTGGGTGGAGCCGCCTCCAGTGCCGGTCTCCGCCTTCTTGCCTTCCTTCCTTCCTTCCCCTTTCCTCATTGCTTTCTCTCGGCTTTGAGCAAAGGCTGTGAGGAGAAGGGCCAGGAGAGGCGTCTGTCTCGGCCTCTCCCTCTCGCCAAGGCCTTCTCCGTCGCCCAGGCACTTCCTCCCTCCCTCCCTCCCTTCTCTGAGGAAGTTGTAGCACCGCGCCTCCTTCCTCTCCCTCATCTCCTCCTCCTCCTCCTCCAGGACACCATCAAGGCCCAAACGTCGCCTCCTAAGAGACCACGGCTGTGTGGAGACATGAAGATCAAAGATGCCAAGAAGCCTTGTAAGTAGCCTCCGCCAGCTTTGCATACACTTCGACCCTGCCTTTCCCCAGCAGTTCTATGGGATCCTGGGAGTTGTAGTCCTGGAAGGTTCTTGGGCTTCCCTTCCCGATAGTGCTGTGGCTCACTGAACTGCAGCTCCCAGGGCCATGGGTAGCCTCCACACTGTGTGTAGAATGAATGCCCTTTGGATCCATCTCTAATCCACACGGCTGAAATGTTGTTTCATCCTTACGAAATGTGCCATTTGTTTATTTATTTTATGATGTTTTTGTTGAATTTTATGTTTGTAATTTCTTTTGTTTTTAACACTCTACGCTGGTTTGAATAGCTGGTTTGGGAGAAAACCTTGAAAACTTCCCTATGTGGAATAACATTTAAATAAGGAATAATACTTAAATAAGCCTAGGACGGCTGAGCGAAGGAGGATAGATGCTTTTGAACTGAGGTGTTGGAGGAAAGTTCAGAGAGTACCTTGGACCGCAAGAAGACCCAACCAGACCATACTTCAGGAAACAAAGCCCAACTGCTCACTGGAGGGAAGGATAGTAGAGGCAAAGATGAAGTACTTTGGCCACATCATGAGCAGAAAGGAAAGCATGGAGAAGACAACTATGCTGGGGGGAAAAGGAAGGAATAAGGAAGAGGGGCCGACCAAGGACAAGATGGAGGGTTAATAATAATATTAAAACTTTATTTATACCTCGCCGCCATCTCCCCGAGGGGACTCGAGTCGGCTTTCATGAGGCCAAGCCCAACAACATATCAATAGAATAACAACACATCAATAAAAAACAAAGCAGCAATCAGTAGAACAATACAATTAATATAACTCACATATAAGCAATAACACACAAGAATTAAAACCTTATGGCCGGGCCAGATGTAGTATATTAAATTTTTAAAAAAAATATTAACACTGGGCGCAAACAGAGGTAGAATGTATCTAAGCAGGAGGGGTTTTAAAGGATAATGTAAGGAAATCAACCCAGCGGGTAGTTAAAGTGCTTCTGGGGACATTATTGCAGGGAATTGGTCAGAGCAGGGCATTGGTTATTTTTAATAAATGATTTTTATCGATGAATACAGTCAAGGCATACTGACAATATTTGACACACAAACAAACAAAATTACGAATAAAACAAATAAAGCATAAACATCCTCACAACAACGTAGATATATTTTTGTTTTCTTCCAGATCACTTTATGATAATACTTGATATTCTTTAAGGATGTCTCAATTCATTATGCCTTGGGCACATGGTTTTGTTTGGCCCTCTGGGTTTCTCTATTCTGTTTTTATAAATACTTGTAATTGCTATTTTTAAAGAAACCAATGAAGTTGCTTCAGTTTGTTCTATTTAAAAATAATGTGTTTTGGGCAATATTTTGAGTTAATATGTAAATCCCCTCTCCATTGGCGTCCCCTTGTCGTGGGGGAGAGGCTTGCGTACCCTAATGAAGTTGTGAGCTATGCTGGCGGTGGCATAATAGCCACCGGTAGGGCCCCCCATGCCAGACACAACTGAAGGGTCTGACAAAGAGCGTCAATGGGCAGGATGGGCTCTCTAGCCTTTTGGCAACTATCCTAGGAGAAAGAAAACTCTAATTTCAAACCCGGGCAGATGGTGCTCATCTAACCCTGTAAGGAAACTCAAATCAAACCTACGACCTGAGGACCTCGCTGCCACCATCCTAAGCTTGCTAGGCCCCAACAGACGAACCTTTGGTTTAAAGGGTGAGGCCAGTTCTGTGCACGCTGCGCTCCACCAGAAAAATCCATTGCTCAAAGGACACATCCAACCTCCTTAGTCATCAACGCACTTGTAGAAAGTGTAGGATGAGTCCTTCCTAAGAATCTTCGTTCACGAAGTAATGCCAAAGATGTAAATCCATATTCATGATGTCTAAGGCTTTCTCTATTCATCCATTTATTGTTGCCGTTTCTTTTGCTTTCCACAAGTGTGCTATACTTATTCTTGCCGCTGTAGCAAGGTTAAAAAAATATTGTTTCTATCTATTTGGAACTCTAGGATCCCCAGTAAAAAATATTCGGGTCTAAATTCAAAGTTGAGGTGGAGAATTTCTTTCATCTTTTTATATACTTCAAACCAATTTTTAAAAATTATTTATTTATTTATTTATTTCTTCAATCTTTTATTCCGCCCCTCCCCGCAGGCTCGGGGCGGATAACAGCAGTATAACTGGGCGTCATGTCACAGACATGGGGCCCTACAATAAAAACATAAAACACAATAAAAACGCGAATTGACACATTATCTTGCATTCCCACCACATATGTAAATAGGTACCCGGATTCTCCCCACATTTCCAACATTTACTACTTGTCTTGCCCTTGCTGTATTTGGTTAACTTTTCTGATGTGAGATACCACATGTAAAATACCTTAAACCACTTTTCTTTGATCTCTGTAGCATAGGCGTATTCAAGTTTTTTTTGTCCAGCTCTTGAAGCCGCTCCTCATAGGGCTTGTTCTCCAGACTCCTGAGAACAATTTATACATTATATAAATGTAATGTTCATTTGTGAGATTAACATAACTCAAAAACCACTGGACAAATTGCTAACACAAGGAGTGACCATCACTCAAAAATTGATTTTGACATTTGGGAGATGTAGTTGCTAGGAGTTATAGTTGGGAGTTATATAATCAAAGAGCATTCTCAACTCCACCAATGATGGAACTAAACCAAACGTGGCACACAGGACTCCATGACCGATAGAAAACACTAGAAGGGTTTGGTGGGCATTGCCCTTGAGTTTGGGAGTTGTAGTTCACCTACTACTGTGGATTCAAAAAATGTTTGATCAGGACCAAACTTGGCACAAATCCTCAATATGCCCAAATGTGAATACCTTTGGGGGAAATAGACATTTGGGAGTTAGAGTTGCTGGGATGTATAGTTCACTTACAATTAAGGATGCTCGGTGGCGGCGCTTACTCCCTCCCTCTCTCCCTGGCTTCCTCCTCCTCTTCTCCCCCCTCCTTCACCTCTGTCGGCCGCTCTGATGTGAAAACGCGGAGGGAAGGGGAGGGGAGGAACCCTTCCTTCCTTCCTTCCTTTCTACCTCAGTGCATTGTGGGACTGCACCCACAATGCACTGGGGTGGCAGCGACGACGACTGGGGGAAGGGGCAAGGAGGGGGCAAGGAGGAGCCCTCCCGAACAGCTGGCGAGTTTTGCCCATGTGCGCTCATGCCAGGCGCGCCCACCCCTCCTCAGCAGGACTTTTTCTAGGCACGCTGAGAGAGATAGTGGTATCGTCCTCTCTCAGCGTGCCTAGGAAAAGTCCTGCCAAAGAGGGGTGGGCGTGCCTGGCGTGAGCGCGCATGGGCAAAACCCTCACACTCGCTAGCTGTTTGGAGTGGAGAAAGGGAAGGGAAGAGGCGGAGGACAGTGAAGCCATGTTTTGCGGCGCCGTTTGCTCCTGGGCTCCTCCTCTTCTCCCCTCCCTTCCCCTCCGTTGCTCGCTAGCCTGCCTGTCGGGGCCCTTAGGCAGACCGGACAGAACCAGCCGGGGGCCGGATCTGGCCCACGGGCCGTAGGTTACTCACCCCTGATCTAGGCTCTAGGGGCTTCAGGTTGACCCTTAGAAAATGATAATATGAAATGTTCTCAATGACTGAGACTAAGTTGGTCTTCTGTTAGTAATAGTAAAAAAAAAGTCTGTGTCAGGCCTGCACAACCAACCTGTGGCTCTCTAGGTGTTTGGGCCAACTTATCCAATGATCAGGAATTCTGGGATCTGAAGTCCAAAACACTTGGAGGGCTTGATCTATGTAATAGCTGTACAACATGTAAGAGAGATTGCTACTGGCACTTAAGCCCATATGCTTGCTCACTTTCATTTTTTGAAGAAATTTCAACTTTTGGAAAAAAAATTCAATTTCAACAAATTATCAAAAAAAATTATACTGGCATTCAGTCTCCAAATTCAGGGGATGGGCTACCGTAAAATATTATCACAAATGAGAAATAGCTTTGCAAAACACATACATATATGTGGCATATGCTTCTCTCTATTTGGCCCTAGAGTGAAAATATTCACAAGATTTGAAATTTTAATGGAACAATATGCTAGAACGAGAATATCACATCAGGTATATCAACAGAAGTTGGTTTTCTGATTAAATAACGTCATTCCAAGTTTCGTTACATACAAATCTCTTCTTTGTTTTTTCTCCATCTTGCTAATGCAATTTTCATGCAGTAATTTGCAAAATGTACTGCTTGTATAGATGTTACTTTTCAATTAAATGTCCAGGATAGATTTTCAATAGTTTAAAATACAGGTTTTGAAAAGGTAAGAGGTAAGTTCACAGTGTTCCACAAAACAAAATCTGCTGTCAGTCTTTTCTGTTATTCTACTACAACCGACAGACACCATACAAGATAGCTTGTATTGATTATTTATTTAAGTAATATATATCCTGCCTTTCTCAGAGCACAGACCCAAGGTGGCTACAACAGAACAAAAAAAACAGTATAAAAGTTAAAACAATCCACAAAATCATAAGTATTTGAAACATGAAACAGTTAAAATCATATAAATGTTAAAACCAAGATAAACACTCAAAATATATACTATTATTCGTGTTCACATGTGAATATGAGCTAGTTTTAGTGAAGTACGAGGGCGGGTCAATAAATCCGTGACTTTTTGAATGAAACACAGGTTTTTGGACAAAAAATCATTTTATTTTTCAACATAGTCTCCTTTGAGCTATATACACTTTGTCCAAAGTTTCTCTATTTTTTTTAATCCCTTCCAAAAATAAGATTTGTTGAGGTCATCAAAATAGGTATTTGTTTGTGAGATGATTTCATTGTTGGAGTCAAATCTCTTTCTGCCGAGCCATTTCTTCAGGTTTGGAAACAAGAAATAGTCACTCGGGGCTAAATCCGGAGAATAGGGCAGATGAGGGAGCAATTCGTATCCCAATTCATGGATTGTTGCTATGGCAACTGCACATGTGTGCACCCTTGCATTGACCTGGTGCAAAAGAACTTTTTTCTTGGCCAAATGCGGTTGTTTGTTTTTATCACATCCTCATTAAATTGGCATAATATTCGCCATTGATTGTTTTACCCTTTTGAAGGTAGTCAATGTGGATTATACTGCGTGCATCCCCAAAAACGGTCACCATGACTTTATCGGCTGACAAACCCACCTTAGCCTTCTTTGGCGCCGATTCACCCCGAGAAACCCACTGATTTGACTGCTGTTTGGTCTCTGGTGTGTTGTGGTGCAGCCACGTTTATTTTTTTATTTATTTCCAGTGTTTATACCCTGCTACTTCTCAACCCCCGAGGGGGGACTCAGTGCGGCCTAACAGACGGCAACAATTCGATGCCACACAATACATAGTAAACAACAGTTAAAATTAAAATACATTAAAATACACCTAGAATTCAAAACATTAAAATACAGTTAATATTTAAAACATCATATACATTCATCACCATTAAAACAATGTTCCATCCAAAGTCTTAGATCTTAACCACCAATTTGCCAACTGACCAGTCTAAAGTGCCGTGTCGTGCTAGGGTGCAAACGCTTGGTCCCAAAGCCAGGATTTCACTCTTTTTTCTGAATGTTAGGAGGGATGAAGCTGATCGAATATCAATAGGGAGTGCGTTCCACGTTTCATCCACAGTTACGAAACGGTGCAAAAACTCATCCATATTGCGGTTGAACAATGCCAAACACTCCTGCGAAATTGTCACACAATTGCGTTTGTGGTCGATTGTGAGCAAACGTGGCACCCATCTTGTGGAAAGCTTTCTCATACCTAAGTGATTATTTAAAATTGAAACCACTGAGCCATGTGAGATGCCTATGGCTTCCACAATCCCTCGCACTTTCAATCTCCGATCAGCCAACACCATATTTTTTCAATTGTTTCAGGTGTAGAGACCTCAACTGGACGTCCAGAACGTTTTGCATCTTCCGTGCTTGTACGGCCACAATGAAATTCAGTAAACCACTTTTTTACAATTGAAATTGATGGTGCAGAGTCCCCATAGTATTTATCAAGCTTAGCCTTGGTTTGAGTGGTGGGATTTTTTACGCAAAAAAAATACTTAATGAGCACACGAAATTCACTTTTTTTCTATTTTCTCCTCAAATCATGCGGTAGTCTGCTATCAATGGCTGTCAGACACAAACTAAATGACGCAGCTTGTTCAAATTTTGACAGGAATCAACTGACAGATAGATGCCTGTTGAAATGAGCAGTGTTGGAAAATTCAAAAAGTCACGGACTTATTGACCCGCCCTCGTATATAAATAAAATCTGCTTCTTTTTTGAGTTTTGCCCCTCAAAATTCACATTAGTATGATCAAGTTTCTGTCAGAACAAGTACAAATCAGTGATTCCAGACATGAAAGCCTTTGACAATACATTTAATTTTACTTTTTGAAAAAATCCCAGACAGTTTTTTTAGCATAATTGTTTTTTCAAACACTTGCCCAAACAACATAATTCTATTATGTCTGGTTAAATTCAGTTGGTTTAGCTCCTTAATAAGTGTTTGCTACAGTTATACCCAAACACAATAATATGAAGCCTTCGACAATACTATGTGAAGTGGTCTTCTCTGTTATATTGAAAATCTGATAAAGTTGGTAAAAGTTACCTAGATTTGTGTTAGATCTTGTTTCAAAGACATGCTGCCACTTAGTATTTATCAACTATGCTCTCTGTATACATATTTATAAATGACCACCTCATGTGTATGGCATTCCTCAGCTTACCAGACTACAGCGCATTCCTGTGAATACAGCTCTGGTGAAACTAAGCCTTGCCATCCTGGAAAATATTTCAGTACCTAAAACATTTACTGCCATACCTGTCTAACTGCTGGTAGAAAGTAATCAGTGCAAGCATGAACAGGCAGAATTCTTCCTTTCAAGCAGCCAGGAGTTCGGAGTTAAGAGAAGTATCACCCAAAACATTGGAGGAGACTTATACCCGCATATGCATTACCACAAAAGAGGGAACATATTTACATAATCAACTAGCCCTGAAAATGGATGGCGCTGGAGCATCGGGCCCATACCCGGCCGTTGCGAGCAATGCGACCGCGGGGGCTAGGCCGCAACAAATAAGTAAATAAATAATAGAGATACAGCACTTTTCACCATAATGGGGAAATATTTATCACTAAGTAAGTTTTATGTCTGCTCAATCTGTGGCCCTCTTACTAACTGAGGATGTTCAGCTTCAAGGTGCCTTTCTAATTAAAAAAATTAAAGCAGACTTGGTTTGAGTATTTGTGAATTGAGATTTCAGAAGAAACTCCTGTGTGAAAACTATTTCAGTCAGATTGTGTTTCCACAGGAGAAAAAAAAATCCTTACAAAGAATTAGACATATTTGAAGACATTTTACTTCCAAAATATTGTGAAGTGAGCCCAGTTTTTGCTAACTTCGACAAACACTAAGCTTTTTCTCTCATGTAACTTTAGGTCAATACATGTGTTCATTTACTAGCTGTTGCAGTCTTGTTGGCGCAAACCGACAAGGGTCAGAGTTTACTGGATGCACTCAAATAGATTTATTGCTTAATTCTGAAGAGTTATAAACAAGAGGATTACATTCTTACATTCGATGGGAACAGAGATTACAACTTTACAATTGCAAGTCATGCAATAATGTGTACAGGTTGACCTAGAAAATGTGGTCACTTCCAGCAGGAATTGAGAAAAAATTGTGCCATAACTCCCATTGTCCATCGCTATGCTGGCTAGGGTTGATGAGGTTCAACATCTAGAGGACCATTTATTCTCCACCCTTGATTTACAAATTCATTCTATAGGGACAGAAATTACATGACATACTTCTGCATTTCCCCCTAAGGACAGTTAAAACTGAAGTAATGAAATATTTTTTCAGTCTAATTAGCTTAGTCTTAATCTGGCATGCCTCAGAAGACTCATCAGTGTATACCACAAGACTGAAATTGTAGGAGGGAGAGCAGTGTTGTGTTTCATCAAGAGGTTGCCTTTTTTCTTTTATGTCAGTGATATGGTATCAGCAAGAATCCAGCTTCTGTAGCATCTACTTAAGAGCTTTTTGGGTGTTTGCTAATATCTTCATTGATAGAACAACCAAGAATTTAAATTGAGGTATGATGCTCCTCTTAGAAGGGGTCTTCTTTTCTCAAATTTTAAAGAATGTTTTCGCCAAGGCTGCCCATTTTTAAAAGGGATGCAGGGTTGCTTCTGTTTATCTGTAGTAAAATTGTGCTAACAAAAGGGAATGTATATTAATATTGGGCTTTTCCACATTTGTAATAAAATGTTTAACATGCAGTTTTTGTAACCATTTCAACACAGTTTAAGGAAGCAATAATATATAAGTCTGTGTGACAGTACTGACTCTGTATATTCATATACAAATGGTTCTTCTAATGGCAACTTTCTTTCTCCACAGCTTTTCCCTGGTTTGGCATGGACATTGGGGGAACCCTAGTGAAACTTGCATATTTCGAACCTATTGATATTACTGCAGAAGAAGAACAGGAAGAAGTTGAAAGCTTGAAGAGTATTCGCAAATATCTGACCTCCAATGTAGCTTATGGGTCCACTGGTATTCGAGATGTTCACCTTGAGCTCAAGGACTTGATACTCTTTAACCGAAAGGGAAATTTGCACTTTATCCGATTCCCAACCCACGATTTGCCTACTTTTATTCAAATGGGAAGAAGCAAGAACTTCTCAACACTGCATACGGTGCTGTGTGCCACTGGCGGTGGTGCCTATAAGTTTGAAGAAGATTTTCGCACAGTAGGTAGTTGCGGTGCATCTTCTTTAACACAGTACCTGTAGTCTGTTACAGTATATCATCGTTTGGTAATATTGTTTGCAATAGATTTCACTACCAAAGAAAAGAATCATATGTGGAACCTTCGTCTTTTCCTGAAAAATCTTTGCTTGTGTTGCTATGACTCTGCAGGAAATAGTACCCATTCAATCCTTTCCTGAATCTAGATCAGGACTTGGAAATGTTATAGTTTTGAACTACAACTTCGAGGTCTTGCTGGCTGAGGGAAACTAGGACTTGTAGTATAAATGTAACTGCTCTGAGCCTTTAGTTTGTACCAGTGATACGGGAAAAATGTGTTCCTGCCTTAAGAGACTTCAGAAATGTATTATAATATTTTATTTATTATTTATTTATTCGTTCTTATATACCGCTCCTTCCCAGAGGCTCGGGGTGGTTCACAACATGGCAGCAACTACAACAAAATCAGTAAGAACAACAATTAAAACAGTAGTAAAAATAATAAAAACAATAAAACAGTTGCACCCAATTGCAATGGAACAAACCATATGGCGTAACCTTTCATTATAGTCGTTTCTGAACAAAGATACAATGCTTCCAATTCCGACAGTCTCAATATTTGGTTTTGATTTTTATATAATTTGGATGAAAGCTGTTAGACATCAGGAATTAACTGGGGTCTGATTTTACTACAGATCAAACGGCCCATTGTCTCAACTTCCATATTTGCTATAAAAGAAGCCTAATTCTTTTATTTAGCTTCTGGTATAGTCGTTGTCACTTTTCAGATTAGTTTATGAGAAAATTTCACTTCAAAGGTGAAGAGTCAAAGTTTTTGAAAGTCAAATTAAAGCCAGGCCGAAGGGTTGGCTTTTATATCTCATGTTCCATGTTAAAATTGTTCAGTATCTGCTAGGTTTTCCTCATGGAATGTGTTGTACTAACATATAAAGTATTTTATTTTCATTTTTGCATTTTCACAGATTGGAGATCTCCAGCTGCACAAACTGGATGAACTTGACTGCCTTGTCAAAGGCTTGTTGTATATAGATTCTGTCAGTTTTAATGGTCAGGCTGAATGCTACTATTTTGAAAATGCATCAGAACCTGAAAGATGCCAAAAGATGCCTTTTAATTTGGATGACCCATATCCACTGCTGGTTGTAAATATTGGTTCGGGGGTCAGTATCTTAGCTGTCCATTCCAAAGAGAACTATAAAAGAGTCACTGGAACAAGGTAATTATGAGAATGTCTAGCAAGTTAAGCCATTATTGGTTTTGTCGTGTTCATAGGGCTTCTTACAAGTACCTATCTCTTAATGATAGTTTGGGACTGACTTTCTGTTTTGTAGTGTAGGTGTTTCTTTTTCCAGTTTTTAAACTCAGTGGGAATTGGTAACCCCAATTTTCTTTTACATGTTGTTTTATTACTGATTTGTACCAGAAAATTCATGTGGTAAAACAAAATCTTAACCCCCCCCCAAATCTCATTATTCAGGTTGTTAGTTAAAACTTTGAAAGAAAAAGGAAGAGACACTACTCTTATGCTTTCTGTGCTCTTATCTGCTTTTGGTAGCTGTGCTTTGCTCACAAACACCATTATTTAATTATGAGTGATGTTGGCAGGATACTTGTATGGTACCCTTGTAGTCAGCGCTCCATTCACTGAGGTTAGGGGCACAAGATCAAACACACAGAAGGAAGGAAAAGCAGAAAACCAATATGCTGTAAAAAGCATACACTGATATGCTGTAAAAAGTAGCTCACACAGGTAGACATAGGTTCAAATGGTAAAAACATCCATGTATTCCATCAAGTTCATCATAATGTAGCCAAACACGATAGTGGCTAGAACTCAACACCAATACAAGATACGTCCAAATGGAGGAATGAATGTGGAGTAAAAATGAGACTCCCGCTACGGGGGAACGCCAATGGGGGGATGTGGGCATGACCCTGCACATTCTGTGTATATTGTTGTAAGCTGCTGTTCATTGTGGATGTTTATATTTGTTGTTTAACTGTAGGCTTGGTCAAATGGTGATACCATATTGATTCTAGATTGACGTTACTTGGTATAGCTCTATTCTATTGTGTTGTGCAGTGTTTTGTGTTAGGTGCACAAGATTCCCATTAAAGTGAGAAATGGCAAATAAAGAAAAAGCCAAGAGCACTGCTGTAGGAATTTCCAGGTTTTCCAGCGTGACTCTATAGTAAACTTCCATGGCTAGCTGACCATGGAATTGCATTTGAGAGTGTAGAGATTCCTAGAGAGATATTATGTCTAGAAATCTCTAGGTCTTCCAGCATTATTGGGGAATTTGACTACTTATAGGGAACTAGAGATTCACATTTTTATCAAATCCATGGATTATCAAATCTGCAAAAGTCAAAAATGCAAATGTGGAGGGATGACTATAGACACTTTTGTAGCTACTTGTGTTGGAATAAGCACTTTAAAGGATGAAGATGATCTTTGTATTTAAGTGAAACAGGTATCAAATTAGCCATCTTGAAACTGACACTTGAAGATCAAATTAAGTACAAAATCATGTTATGCCTGCTTCTGATTACTGATTTTTTTCTGTTAAAATAATGCAGGCCACAAAGAGCCTTTCTGATAGGGGCTATGTCTGGAAATAAAACAGCATACTGTAGGCTGTGTTAGAAGGAACAGCATCCGTAAAAATGTATACATGATGTGCTTTCAGATGAGACATCATAATATAATTACCCTGTCTTATTCAGGGAATTTAATTGTGGAAATGGAGACAGTTGTTGTCTTCTATTTGCACACTCACCATTATTCCTTCTTTCCCCAGAAAACTGTTAAGGGGGGAAACGTAGTTGCAGTTTATTCTGCTCACTAGTGTTAGGTTACTCCAGTCTAGAAATATAATCCTTTGTTTTCAGTTGTTACTTGATCTTGTTGTGTCCTTTACATGATTTGGACAAATAAAACAACTTCATAGTTAGTTCATTAATATTGTTTAATTTTGTAAACATTTCCAAATCAGTCATCTTTTTCTCACACCAGTTTAGGTGGTGGGACCTTTCTTGGTTTGTGCAGTTTACTGACTGGATGTGAAAGCTTTGAAGAAGCCCTGGAAATGGCATCCAAAGGGGATAGCACCCACGCTGACAAGCTAGTCCGGGATATTTATGGGGGTGACTATGAACGGTTTGGTCTTCCAGGTTGGGCAGTGGCATCTAGGTAAGTACTGACAAGTAACAATTATATCATACTTAAATATGTCCCTGCTTTTCAATAACCCACTTTTCAACAGTTTACTCTTTAAATTGCTCAGTGACCCCTTGTAATTCCCAAGCCACACCCACAGTTTCTTGATTAATAACACCAGTTCCCAACATTTCCCCATCAGCGCCTTCCACCCAAACAGATCTTTTCTTATTAACAATAGGAATTCTTGTATTCTTAACAAATTCACTGTCCATATAAGAACCCGAAGCGCCTGAGTCCACTAAAGCCCATGTCCATAAAAAATCACCATCTTCCTTGATAATTTTAAGATGAACAAATACATGATCATCTCTCCTGGGCAACTTAATAGTTAGCCCCAACGTGCTGGACTCTAAACACGTTGGGGCCAGTCGTTTCCCTGAGCCTTACTAGGCTTCTTGGAACAATCTCGAGCAAAATGCCCGTCTTCACCATAGTACAAACATAACCTTAGATGTCTCCTCCATTCCTTCTCCTCTAAGGATAGCTTCCTAAAAGCCCCAATCTGCATGGGCTCCTCTTCCTTTTTCCTGGATGAATCAGGAGTGCTAGAAACTCCTAAAGCGGTCCTTTGGCAAAATGTCATTTTTTCTGAAATGCCAACATGGCATCAATTCTGAGAGTGGTCTCTACCAACTCATTCCAGGATGTGGCTGGTTTTAATCTGCAACTCACTGCAAAGTCCAGCAATGAAACTGACCATAAGTGGTCTATCATCCCAGTTCACTTGGTTCTTCAAAAACTTAAACTTATTCAAATAATCAATTAGAGTGTCTCCCTTGCTTCAAATGAAAAATCTCCCATTCCGCATTTTCCAGTCTGAGAGGGTCCCCAAAAACAGCTTCCATGGCTTTCTTGAACTCTGGTAAATTGTCCTTAATGGGATCCTGGCCCAAAATAACATTAATTGCCCATTCAGCAGCAGGGCCTGAAAGCAAACTCAACATAAATGCCACCTTGGCAGTGTCAGTAGGGAAATCCCCAGCTGCAGCTTGCATGAAGTAGAGCTCAACCTGAGCAAAAAGTGCAGGCAAACGCTGCCTGTCACCATTAAAGCGTTCAGGAGGATTCAATTTGGCTCTGGAAACAGCCCTGGTTGATGCTATTGCAGCAGCTTGCAAATCAGTGGCTTGTGCCAGCTCTGCTAATTTAAGACATCACAGTGACATCCAGCTCTTGCAGTGGTTTTTTTTGGGCTTTCCCTGGGTTTTTGCCGGCTTGGTTAGGTTTTTTGTTAGTCCCATGGTATTAATACCTCCTCCACGGCGGGCAATCTGTTGTAAATCAGACGCCAATTAGAGCCAAGCCTAGATGTAAAGGGGGTAACAAAAGGTTTATTTTACAAGGAATGGGAATGGGACTAACAAAAAACCTAACCAAGCCGGCAAAAACCCAGGGAAAGCCCCAAAAAACCACTGCAAGAGAAGCCAAAACAAACTCAGGATGTCCTCTGTGATGTCATTCGTGGGATGATCCAAAAGCGTCGTCTGAAACCGGTCCGAGGTCAAGGGCAGGAGAATGATGGAGGAAAACGAGGAGACAGTCCAAGGTCCAATAGGAGCTAAAAGTATAGGGATAACACACATTGTAATCCCCATAAATCACATTGTCAACCTCCCTCCTTTGTAATACAATACCAGTCTTGCAGCTTGAAACTCACAGAAGATCCAGTGGAGTCAAACCCCGCCACTAGGATAAAAAGCAGAACATTGAAACCCCAAACCCCCCACCTTTCCCAGGCTGCAGCCACAGTAGCAGTAGCATTCCAATCCCAAAAAGTGTCAGAGTAAAAACTTTAACTCACGAGTAGTCAGGAACACGGTACCAGAAAACAGGATGCCAAGGTAACAGGATGTCAAGATAACAAGATATCAAGGTAACAGGATACCAGACACAACTCCTTGCCCGCCGCAAGGAGTCATTTCCCAAGCCCACAATTTATAACCCTAAAGATCAGACTCCTCTGAGTCACACCCTTCCAGCTCAGGCGAAGCAGCTGCATTCCTCTCTGCAGCTGACACTCTTGAAAGTCTCTCCAGGTCTCCCAGCGTTTCTCCAAACTTAATGTTTCCCAGTCATTCCCAGAATTTTCAGAGGGCCAGTCTTTGTCAGTGTCAAACCCCATAAACGTGTCACTATTGGAGTCAGCATTACATACATCCTGAACTTCTTTTAGCAAAGTCCAATCTAGCTCGGTATCACTCTCTTCTGACTCCAATTCCACATCTCCATGAAAACCCTCAAAGGACTCTGAATTCGTGGGAGATGTAAGTATCTGCCAAATTCTTTTCCTCTGCTCTAACTCATAAATGCTGGAATCGCTGGCATTCCTCTTTCTGCTGACTCCAGCGTCTGCAGTATCATCAGCCCCTTCCAACTGCATGCTACTCCCAGCTGGTGATAACTCAGCGTCTACTACAGCTGTGCTATCAGGCAATACCGAGGGCTGAATTACAACAAGTTATATAATCATAGATACATATAAACATCATATACATGTATTATACTGCCTTTTAAAGATGGGTTCATTTTTTTTAACTTAGGAATATCTATAAAGAATTTTTAAAGGTGGCATGTATATAGTGTTTCCCCAATATTCTAGCAGTCTGTTTATAAATATTTAAAATGAAACAATCTTGAGTTTGGAAGTTGTAGTTCACCTACACCCAGAGAGCACTGTGGATTCAAACAATGTTATGTTATGTTGTTTGTTTTCTATCCAGAATCACAATGTTGGAAGGAGGCTCACTACTTTAAGGTCCCTAAAACAGGCATGGGAAAACTTCGGCCCTCTGGGTGATTTGGACTTCAACTCCCACCATTCCTAACAGCCTGAGGGCCTTTCCTGCTTAAGTGACTGAGGGGGGAAAGGAAAAGGGCCTGAGGCTGCTAGGAATGGTAGGAGTTGGAGTCCAAAACACCTGGAAGGTCCAAGTTTGCCCAAGTTTGGAGGAAGAAAGGGTATTGGAGGTTCCAATTTCCCATGGCACACCTGATGATCGCTCACAGCACACTGGTTGGGAAACACTGCTCTATAGGATGAAAATGTTATGCTTTTCTCCAAATCGTATAACATTAATCTCTCTCTCTCTCTCTCTCTCTCTCTCTCTCTCTCTCTCTCTAGTTTTGGGAACATGATCTACAAAGAAAGACGGGAATCAGTTAGTAAAGAGGACCTGGCTAGAGCAACATTGGTTACTATCACTAATAACATCGGATCTATAGCACGCATGTGTGCTGTAAATGAGGTAAATTTAGTTGGGAGGGAGAAACAGACTTCAGTGTGCCTTTTCTGACCTAGATTGAGTAACATTTACAAGGAATTCTTCATGCATCTTGTCAGGTTTTTCCTTTGTGACGAATAAGTTCATTCTCTCTGATTGGAACAGACTATCCTTCTTTCTTCCATTTATCTTGAAGTTCTCTCATTGTATACTCGCACATTAAGCTGATATGCACCTCATCTGTTTTGAATAAATCCCTGTATTTGAAAAAATAGGGCTTCCCTTTAGTTAACTGGCTAAATGTTATGCCAAAAGGAGAAGGAAACACATACTCTTCTGGAATATTTCTCGCTGCCTTCAGCTTCTTTACAGTGCTGCCTTGTTGCTTATGGATCAAGCAGCATTGTACAGGGCTATGAAGGCATTGAGTACTGCTTCATTTGTAAGTAGCCATTTCATTGCATCGTGTTACATTTCCTTGAGCCCATTAAGAATTTATAGTATTTCCCTCTTTAATAATAAACTCCTTGTCTGGAGGTATAATGGCAGTTTTAATGGCTGACTTTTGCAGATTTTATTATTTACAGATTTGATTAAAATATCATCTCTAGGAATCTCTAGGCCTTCCAGTATGGTCAGCTTCTATTGGAAGTTGTCTAAGTCATGTTGAGCACCTAGACCTAGGGTTCCCAAACTACGGCCCGCTGGCCAGACTCCCCCCCCCCCCCCGCGGCATTTATCCAGCCCGCTGGGAGGGGCGACTGAGCCAATAGCAGCCTGGCTGGTGTTGGTGCTGCTCTCCCGCTTGGGGGCTGGGGAGGAATGGAAGGAGCGAGAAGGCAGCCAAGCACAGAGACTCCAGGGAAGGAAGGAAAGCAGGCAGGCAAGCAGACCAGGGCCTTGCTCCCCCCCCCCCCCCAGCCTCGAAGGGCGCTGACCTCGCATACTCCAGCTCTGCCGGTAGAGCTCCACGGTGTTCGAGGTGGGTGCGCCATGGCTGGGGCTGGCAGGCAGCGGGAGATGTTTCTGTCTCTCTTCACCACGCTCCTAGTCTTCGGCCACTCTCCTCTTGCTGCTCCTGTTGCCCTCAGACGGGAGATCTGCAGCAGCAGCCAGGCCAGCAGCAGGGCCAAGGGGCAGCAAGAGGAGAGCAGCCTAATACTAGGGACATGGTGAAGAGACAGACGTGCCTCCCTCTGCCTGCCAGCCCTGCAGTGGGAGGCGCGTCTGTCTCTCTGGAGCTCTAAAGGCGAAGCTGGAGCATCCAAAGTCAGCGCTCTTTGGAGCTGGGGGAAAAGGGGGCAGAAAGGCCCCGGTCTGCCTGCCTGCCTGCATTCCTTCTTTTCCTGCCTCCCTCCTTTCACCTTTCCTTCCTTCCCTCCCTCTGCAATTGGCTGCTCCCTCTTTCCATTCAGATCCAACTCTGCCTTCTCATCCTCGCCCTCCTTCAGTCACCAGGCGAGAGAACAGGCCACGGATGCAGGAACATCTTTTCTCTGCCTCCATGTGCCTCCCGAACGCACCAGTATTCCAATTTCAGCATATCAGGTTTTTGTGCCAAATTTGATAAAGATCCATCATTGTTGGATGTAGATAAACAACCCCAAAATTCAAGGCCAATGCCCTTCCATTAACTGTTGTTGTTGTTGTTGTTGTTATTGCTCCTGCAGTAATTCTATTTTCCTGCCTGGCAGAAAAAAGGGTCTGGACTAGATGACCTCTGGGGTTCCCTTCCAATTGTATGAGTCTTATAATACTAAATAATAATAATAGTAATAATAATAGTATACTAATTCTATCTTCCGGCCTGGCAGAAAGAAGGGGCTGGACTACATGGTCTTTGGGTATACCTTCCAACTTAGTCTAACAACAATGTCTCTTTTCCCCCAACCCCTCCAGTATGTTCTGTTGATCATGGGAGTTCTGCATGTCAAGTTTGGTTCAGGTCCATTTTGGAGGAGCTCAGAATGCTATTTGATGGCTGGTGAACTATAAATCCTCAGAACTGCAGGATCTCTTTTCCCCAAACCTCTCCAGTATGTTCTATTGGTCGCTGCATTAGAAAGGTTGAGAACCACTGATTTATACCCTAAGGGACCCACAGCCGCTCACAATACAATACAAATCAAAGCACATTTAATTTAAAATACAAAAAAAAATCACACAAAACATAATAACATCCAGAAGTAAGATATACATTTATTTATTTATTTATTATTCCATTTTATATACCGCTCCATTCCCATAGGCTCGGGGCAGTTCAGACAATTAACATATGCAGTAGAAACATAATAAAACGATAAAACATCAATAAAACCACAATAAAACAGTCCCCCACTGTACTAATAGCCAGCCATACAAATATAGAGTAGATTACACTGGGTCATTGAGATTGAAAGCCTGCCGAAATAGAGTTGTCTTGCAGGCTCTTCGGAAGGCAGATAACTCTAAGAGCCAAGACATCATCCGGTAAGGTGTTCCAGAGAGTCGGAGCTACCACTGAGAAAGCTCTCTGTCTGGTAGAAGAAAAGTGGTAGGTTCGAACAGTGGGGACTTCCAGTTAGTTTTGTTCACTGGACCGTAGTGATCTCTGGGGAACATACGAGGAGAGACGGTCCCTCAGGTACACAGCCCCTAGACCATGTAAGGACTTAAACACTTTGAACGTAATCCAGTACTCTACTGGAAGCCAGTGCAGCTGCTGCAAGATGGGAGTCATATGGCATCTAACCGGAACACGGGCGAGCAAGCGAACTGCAGCATTCTGCACCAACTTGAGTTTCCGGATCACAGACAAAGGAAGGCCAATGTAGAGGGAGTTACAGTAGTCTAGTCTCGAGATGACTGTCGCCTGGATCACAGGTAAGGTGATAGCCTTCTAGCCTGTCGCAGATGAAAAAATGCGGATCTGCTGACCATAGAGACCTGGGCCTCCATAGTCAGCAGTGGGTCCAACTGGACCCCCAGACTCTTTATAAAGGACGACGGGCAAAGTGCTTCACCATCCAGGGTAGGCAGTCGGCAACCCCTCCCAGCCCAACCAAAGGATCTCCGTCTTCGATGGATTCACCTTCAACCGGCTAGCCCATAGCCATCCAGTCACGGCCTCCAGGCACAGATGGAAATTATCAGGTACAGAGTCCGGCTTGCCCTCCATCCTCAGCATGAGCTGGGTGTCATCAGATGACACTCCAGACCAAAGCTACGCATCAGTCGGGCCAGTGGTCGCATATAGATGTTAAATAATAGAGGGGAGAGGATGGCCCCTTGAGGCACCCCACAATCAAGGGGGAGCCTCTCTGAGACCTCTCAACCTGTTGTCCCCGATCCTGGAAAAAGGAGGCTACCCATTTAAGGGCAGTCCCCCTCACCCCTGTCATGGCTAAATGGTGGATCAATAATGCGTGATCTGTGTCAAAGGCTGCTGTGAGATCCAATAACACGAGCAGCGCCAATCCACCTTTGTCCAACTGGCAGCGCAACTGGTCTGTGATGAAGAGCAGCACCATCTCCGTCCCATGCCCAACACGGAAACCGGACTGGAAGGGATCTAATCTGACCGCTGCAACTGGTTAATAAATGTTAAGCATTAAAAACATGTAAAAGGAAGGACATGAGGGGCTGCTGGGCTATTCAGCTTTGAATGTGTTTTATTTACTTTATATTCCGCTCTTCTTACCCCGAAGGGGACTCAAAGCGGATTACAGTACACATACTTGCAGACAATCCCTGCAGTTCAACATATGACATATAAACGTGACATTTATCACAGTACAGTACATACATTTTGACATATTATACATATTTGACAGAGGCAAACTTTCTGGCCACCAGGGGAGCTGACACACTCCTCATCTCTCTCAGCGTTTCCTTCCAGCGTCCCTTTGTTGTTTCTTCCGCATTCCTCAGCGATTCTTTATGGCCTCATAAGTCAGTCTAAATTTGCCTCCCCACTTTAATGTGGTATCTTTATCTCCTACTTGACAAATGTAAATGTCTTTCGGGCTGCAAAGGTCGGCAGCAGGTTACACTTAAACCCACCTCGACCCGGGCAGGCATTGAACTCATGACCTACTGGTCAGAGAGATCTTATGCAGCTGACATTTAGCCAGCTGCACCACATTTTGATAGCTTTCCATTGAATGTTTAAAGCAGGCATGGGGCAGCTTGGGCCCTCCTTGTGTTTTGGACTTCAACTCCCACTACTGGCTGTTAGGAATTGGGGGAGTTGAAGTCCAAAACACAAGGAGGGCCCAAGCTGGCTCATGCCTGCTTTAAAGAATAGCAATGATATTTAATTCTATTGTAATGTTTCATATATTTGTAGATTTAAAATTGTACTGAAATGTAAGCTGCTTTGTCCCCTTCTATGGCAGTGTGGACTCTGTTTATCCCAGATTATCTGGCAGTGCAGACTCATATAATCCAGTTTAAAGCAGAAAACCTGGGATCAGATCCTGGGATATAGGGCATCTGGAAGAGCCCACAGTCTCATTGTGGAAAGAAAAAGTGGTGTATAAATAAACATAATAAGATTGTAGAACATAAATCTGTTCCTGGTTTGAAAGTGTTATTTTCTGTTTAATTGTGTGGCCCTTACTTTGAAAGTAGTAGTTCTCATCGAGAAACTTTGTGTGGCCACCACAAAGTATGATGACAAGAGGTTATGGGAGTTTGGGCGATAGGCTGATCAGTAAACATATTCATGGGTTCCTTCTGTTATAATAAGCCTGTTTACCCATGCTACGACAGTCAAAATTTCAGTTATTTGTAACTAAAAATAAATGTTTTACAATATATAAAATAAGTGTTTCACAATATTCCCGTGTAAACTATAGTCCGGCCCTCCAACAGTTTGAGGGACAGTGAACTGGCTCCCTGTTCAAAACGTTTGAGGACCCCTGACCTAGACGTTCCTAGACAGGTGTTCTCGAGTTTAAAATAAAATAAATTCATTGTTTTTTTTTACTTTTCATGGGGTCCTGCACTCCAACCGCTTCGATTGTGGAGGGCTGACTGTACTAGAGCATTCATTTGGTGGTTTGAACTTGCTTATAATATGAATTTTGTCCCCCAATACCACCTCACCCCATTTCCATTGGTAAGCTACCCTGTTAGAGCAAGACAGCAAAACATTGGAGATCAGTAAAAATAGGCAGTGGATGCCATATTGAAAATAAACTATATTTTATGCTCAAAGTTCTAGATAATTAAGAAGCTGTCTAGATAAATATTTAAAGTTTGTCAGATGAACCTTTCTGTGAAAGGTATCCCATATGCAGGATACTTTTGTGGTTACCACCTACCTAAATCCAAAACGCTGAGGAAAGAGGAAGTCTAGATGATTAAAATAAAATCAGATGAAAGGAAGGGGCGGGGGCGGGGAAACAGAATTTTTTGCCACATTTATAGTGACTCCAAGTTGCATCCATCCCTGAACAGACTTCCTCTTATGGAATGCTTTCCTGAGGGAATACAGTAGGAAGAAACAGTAAGAGCCTTTGGCAGTTCCCTTACCATTGTAGTCTCTTCCATTCCCTTCTACAGAGAGTTGCTGGACTCTTGGAAACAAGAAGAATGGAGAAAGAAGGGGGAATAGGCAATTTCCCTTTCCTCTGCTGGGCTGTGTAAACCTTCCATGTCCTTAGGGGAAAAGATTCAAAAGCCCCATCTACACTGCCATATAAGTCAGTAGACTCATAATGCAGATTGAGTTGCGTTGAACAGAATTATGTGAGTCTGTGCTGCCATATAATCCAGTTCAATGCAGTTAATCTGCATTCTGAAACTGGCTTATATTGCAGTGTAGATGGGGCCAAAGTGGGACATACTTGTAAGCAAGCATGCATAGATTACCCCATACGTTCCCCCGAGATCGCTACGCTCAGAAGAGCAAAACTTGCTAGTTGTACCATCGACCCGCTCCTGTCCCTTGTCCACAACTAGGCAGCGAGCTTTCTCTGCCGCGGCCCCTGTGCTATGGAATTCACTTCCAGCCGACACCCGTGAGATCTCGGAACTCATCCTTTTCCGGAGGGTGTGTAAGACCGCCCCTTTTAGATTTGCTTTTAGCTAAACCAGACATGTATTCGTACAATCGCTGTCCGTGCGTTTTAAGGAATCTGTAAATTCCTGATATTTTATATTGTTGTATTCTCGATGTTTTATTATATGTTGTAATCCGCCCCAAGCCTGCAGGGAGGAGCGGAATATAAAACCGAATAAATAAAATAAAATAATAGATTCCTCAAATTATATCACTTTCTATTACATCCCAGTGAAGAAACTTTTGTTTTTGTCTTTTAGAAAATAAACCGTGTCGTCTTTGTGGGTAACTTTTTGCGTGTGAATACATTGTCAATGAAGCTTTTGGCATATGCGTTGGATTACTGGTCCAAAGGCCAGCTGAAGGCTTTGTTCCTAGAACACGAGGTATGTAAGATCACTGCTATGGAGTAGAAAGGCCAGAATGTTAAGTTCCTCCTTTTATACTTTCTTCTTCTTAATGTGGAAGGAGAAAAGCTATGTGTAGGGTGTTTGTTTTTGAAATGTGGGAATATTTTTTTAAAAACAAAAACAAATGCTGAACTTTGGGCAATGTACCTTAATAATAAAGAAATAATTTTCATGTAAATGCCTTGTTTTATAGATTGTTTGCTGTTGATAGCCTTGAATTCCTATATCGGGAATAAGGTGGGATAAAAATAAAGTTAATCAATAAAAATAATATTTTTGTGAGAAGATTTATTTATTTATGCAAAGGGATGTTGTAGAACCTGAGAAAAAGAAGTTGGTAGCATAAGCTTCTGCAGACTTAATGATAGTTTCATCAGGTTGGAAAAGGAACACAGAAGACACTATAAGGGAAAAGCTGATGTTTTATGACAACTACATAGCAGTACAAAAAAGTGTAAAAACAATGGGAGTTTTTCTTATTTATGTGCCTTTAATTCAGCTGTTGACATATGATGACCCTGTTAATTTCATAGGGTTTTCTTAGGTAAGGAATAGTTTTACCAGTTCCTCTCTCTCAAATGTTAGCCTATAGTACCTAATATTTGTTAGTGATCTCCCATCCAACTATCAATCAAAGCTGATCCTGCTTAGTTTTCAAGACCAGATGGCACCTGTAACCTATGAATGTTTCATGAAAACTCTGGCTTAGAACATAAATTGTCCACATTGTAGTCAATGTATTGGCCATGTTATGAATATATTTCCTGCTGAATAGCTGAACTTGCTGACCGAAAAGTTCGAATCCAGGGAGCGGGGTAAGCTCCTGCTGTTAGTTCCAGCTTCTGCCAACCCAGCAGTTTGAAAACATGTAAATGTGAATAGATCAATAGGTACCACTTTGGTGGAAAGGTAACAGTGCCACATGCAGTCATGCCGGCCACATTACCTTGGAGGTATTTATGGACAACGCCAGCTCTTTGGCTTAGAAATGGGGATGAACACTACCCACAGAATTGGACACAACTAGACTTAATGTCAAGGGGAAACCTTTACCTTTATATGAAAAAAGATAACCTAAAGGCAACAGATCCCATTTGATCTGGGAACTAAGCAGGATCAACTTTTGTTGGGAGAAATATCAGGTGCTGTAGGCTACATTTGAGAGGGAGGAAAACTATCTGAATATTCACTCACTAAGAAAACCCTATGAAATTAATGGGGTCACCATAAGTCAACAGTTTAATTAAAAGCACATACACAAGAAAAGTTGCAAAAGATTGTGGAAAAAAGCCTGAGTTTTACAGTATACGAGTTTAAAATTTGATTTATGTTGAATCTTCTTTTAAACACAGGGCTACTTTGGAGCAGTTGGTGCCCTCCTTGGATTGCCAAATTTCAGCTGAATCTCAAAAGCATCGCAATACTGAACTATTCCTTACCTTTTTGGCATTATTACAACACTGTTTTTATACCAACTGGAACCAAAGGGGAAAAGGGCCTCAGTCTTTTTTTTTATTACATGTCTTCAATTGAAAAAATGGTAAACTGTCTCATTAAGACCCCAAGTGTGAAACCTGGGAGTTTCTGTAGGAAGCGCCTTGTGGTTTTGTTACATGGTGTCCTCTAACACGGTTGTCAAACCCATGGTCTTCCAAATAACATTGAACTTAAGCTCCCATCAGTCCTGCCCAGTGTCTTAAGTGATCAGGTATGATGAAAGCTGTGCTCAGCAATTTGTGAGGTGCCCCAGGCTTCTCATTACCACTTTTAACAAATGCTACACGTTCATTGTGCACCACAGCCTCTAAAATATGAATCTCAAAAGCAGACCTGGGGGATTAGCCTTCACTGTCAAAAGCTCTGATTGAGTTCAAATACAATCTGATGCCATTAATTTTCCTGAAGGCAGCTTGGCTGCCTTTCCATGTGCAAGACAAATAGCCTTCTTTCTCAGTGTTCATTTTGGCCATAATTCTCTATTATCTCTAAAAATTGACCATTGCCATTTCCAAGTGCCAGCTACTAAAAACAAAATTCCCCGAAACAGTAGAGTTTCTGAGGAAAGGAGATTTTAAAGTGTTGGAATACTGTAGCTAGTTCAAACTTTTGAGTATTAAGTTTTGCAGAAAAAATAATAAAATGAACACATCAGCAAAAACTTGACATGATTGATTTAACGTGAACTAAGCAACTGTGAATACACTTAAATAGGACTAATAATTGTGTGATTAGTCAGGTTTTATTATGCCTTGCTAATTAACCTTAATGATTAACTGGTACTGACTATACAGAAAGAAATTTTTCAAAGTTTTTTTTTTAGTAAATGGATGACTTCCTAAAAATCTATATCTGAAAATCACCCAAAAAGGGCCACTAATGTGACTTGTGAAATCAGTGTAACAAATAATTGAGTGACAGTGGTCCTTATAGGGGGAACCTTCCTGTAGAGCAGTGGTTCTCAACCTATGGGTCCCCAGATGTTTTGGCCTTCAACTCCCAGAAATCCTAACAGCTAGTGAACTGGCTGGGAATTCTGGTTGTTGTAGGCCAAAACACCTGGGGACCCATAGGTTGAGAACCACTGCTGTAGAGTTTGTTTATCAGTCTACTTAAGAGCAATCAACATTTGAGTCAATGAACCTGGGGCAGATTTTGGGCTTCAAGCCTTATGGCAGCTTTAGAGGTTGTACTGCATAATCTAAAGGTTCAGCATCCATTAGATTTTGATCCCAAGTATCCTACATGCTGCAACAGTGTGGCCTTGAGATACAACTCCACACATTGGAGCTGCTCATGTGTTTGGACTGTCTGCTGTTTCAGATATGATTGTAAACATTTACAATAGCATTGTATTAAGCAGATTGCTGCAGCAAATAAAATAATATCAGAAAAAGAAGTAAACTTTCTATGCACAGGGATGTATCATTGTATCCTAAAGGAATATGCAGTTGTCCCATTCATGAATGATGTCTTCTATAAGGGAGTTGACTATTCTGACTAGAGTTCGTACAGCTCTAAGTAATGCTTGGTTTACTTGATCAATTTGATAATATTTTGGCACACCAATTTTTACAGTAATATTGGTATAGGCAGCGCTTCTCCAGATACCTAACTTGCATTGGTTTTGGGTTTTTAAAAAATCCAATTCCAACGACATTTTGGTGCTTGTCAGCACTTTTTAAACTACGAACAGTGTGAATTTTGTTTGTGCCATCTCCTAAAAGCTGTTTAGGAGATGGCACAAAAAACCTCTCCTCCTAAGATTTGGAGAGAAGTTAGGGATTTCTATGTCCTTTTGATCCCTTATTGAGACAGTGTCCTGAAAAAATAATCTTAGCCCAAGTCTCTACTTGACTATTTCGAGCCTGGCCTTTCAAAAAGAATGGGGCAATTAATCTACTCTTGTATTAAATCAATGTTTTGCCTTTAAAAAAAGCTTACAGCCATGTGTCTTAAAACATAGTTGACGTTATTCCCTTCATATGCTACCAGTAGCAATTTATACTCTTCAGTACGTATCCTGGGCTGTATGAAAATAGTCTCAAGACAAATCTGCCGTGGATGCTCTTCAGACTATAAAGTGAGTAAAATGACAGCTTGGTGACTCCATCATTTTTGTATCTATCCAAGACATCCTTCGTAACAATGATGGTTTTGTTGTAGAAATGGGAAGATCATAAAAGTATGATTTCCCCTGTATGCATTGCAACAGGCTTAAATAGCAAAATTACAGGTTTGAAGTAAATCTCCTAAATCAATGTGTCAGCAGCTTTCATACTGAACAACTTTGTAGCAGTATAAGAAAATTCTTGTCTTCTTTGTAATAAAAGTACTTAAGGGTATGTTTTTGTTGTTGTTTGAGCTAATCCTGTTGAAATGTAAAATTATGTCATATTTCATGTAAGGGTGGAGTTGCTAGGGTCTGATTTAGCACAAATAGAACAGATCTCTTGGGTGTTTTTCTCTCTGGAAATATATGGATATCCAGAACTGCTGTCAGCGTACTTGGGAAAGGGAGGACTTGCTGATTGAGCAAGGAAAGGGATCTAGCTGTCCCTTTTAAGAAAAGGAATTTAGGGTCTGAATGTAGTGACTCTTAAATCCAGTGGTCACATGAGTGCCTTAGCGTCTCCTCCTGAGAGTTTCAGCTATAGTTTGAAGTTAAGAGCATTTCTGGCTTTGGATAACAACAGCCTTGAGTACTGAACAGTGTCAAATCTGTCTGGCACCTGTAGATTAGTAACAATTGACCAAGCAGGCCGCTGAATTGTCAGAATTTAAAAAATCTTTTTCTGGTTTCTCTCATAAGTGTCAATGACCTTGCCCTTGGTACTTTTTTGTTAAAATAGGATGCACATTGTGTATATTTTTCCCTGAAAGAGAGGACAACTTTGTGTTGGTTAACAAGGCAGTTTAATCTCTCAACCAGCCATGTCATTTTCGCAGTATGTTGCTGGGATGTCTACACCTTTTCAATTTACCCATTCCATTAAAGATTGTTTGGATACATACTTGTATCTGCAGCCTTTCCTCCTGAGCCCTTGAGCTATGGAATCAATGGACCATACATTGCCTCCCATCCCAATCCTTAGTGTATTAAATACCATTCCATAAAAACAAATGAAGATAATGTAAGGACCAGATCATGTTGTCATTTGTGTTATGTTTTGAATTGGACCCATTGATACACTGCGATGCCTTTGTGCCTATCAAGCTGACTACGTGTAACCTCGCAAAATAAATATTAGTGATCAAGTTGAATAAGACTACCATGTTGGCTGCTTCAATAAGGAATGAGAGACCTATTGTCGGCCACATTATATTGAACTACATCTTCTGTAATCCTTGACTATTGGCTGTGTGCACTGTGGCTGATGGGAATGAGACTCAAACAAAATGAGGCTCATAGTTTCCCTCCTAAGCTTAATTTTTTTTACTGGCAAAAACACAATCTGCTTTTTTGGAAATTCTGTAAATGTATTTCCCTGTCTTTCAGCATGTGAGAAAATTGGGCAGCCTCAAATATACACACGAAATTTGCTGAAGTTAACACATTTTAAGTCAGTGGTTCTCAACCTGTGTTTTGGCCTACAACTCCCAGAAATCCCAGCCAGTTTACCAACTGTGAGGATTTCTGGGATTTCTGGGAGTTGAAGGCCAAAACATCTGGCGACCCACAGGCTGAATACCGCTGTTTTAAGTGTTTTAAGTGTTCTGACTAGCTGCTTATATAAACTCCAGTCACACACTTGAACCAGTTTTCTTAAATCATTCTGGGCCTTGTATGTTACAGTAGAATAACACAGATTAAAAGTTCAGCATGTTCCCCTCTGTGGGACATGAAGTGGATGCAAATTTTCAGTGGCAGCAGAATGCTTTCATGGCACAATGGGATGTGAAGCGCCATCACTTTGACCATGACGAGATAAAAAGATGCTTGCTAAATTTTAATGTGTGTCTGCTTCTACTGCAATGAGTAGAACTGTTGCCAAAGTAGGTCTCTGAATCTTTTACAAGTGCTTGATCTGAGAGCATGCTTAAGGATCAGTAAATTGGGTTCCTTTGATTCCGTAAACATTCATGCCTTGTCGCTTTGTAAACAGTGCATTTTCTCATTAACACTCTGAAACGACTATGTTAAATTATGAAGATAAGCTAATATAGATCAAGAGCTGGCATGTTTGCCATTGAAATGAAAAAATGATGTATGGTGGGCTTTTTTTGAAGGTAGAGGATATAGGACTTAATTAATTAAATGATATTGCATAATTAAAAGACTGGTGCCTCCTTTCAGTGGGAAAATAATCCTTGACCTTAACTGGGTTTTAGCTGATGGGCAAATTTGGACCCTCTAGGTGTTTTAGACTTCAACTCCCAAAATTTCTAACAGCCTCGGGCCCTTTCCTTTTCCCCCTCAGCCACTTAAAGAGCCTGAGGCTGAGGAAGGAACCTGAGGCTGTTAGGAATGGTGGGACTTGAAATCCAAAACACCTGGAGGGTCCAAGTCTGCCTTTGCCCGGCCTAGAGATATTGTGTCCACCCAAGCACCCATGATAATCGATATTTTAATTATTAGTATCCATTTATTTTTGGCCTTTTGTAGCTTAAATATCTTGCAAAGAGAAGGACGCACAATGCAGGCTTTCAGCTTTGGAGTGGAGGGACTAACAAGCCGTGTTTAATCAGAAGTGATATTTCTTTCAATTTTCTCAGCACTGTAGACTAAGTTATAGCAGAGATCTCCTAATTTCTAACATTTGTTGTGTGTTTTTGAAATGGTTTACTGCAAGGAATTGTTTAGTACAAGAGATCAGCATGTCTGCAATCATCCTTCTGGGTTTACTTCTCCAGAGAGTGTGGGGTGGCAAGTGGTCTAAAAACATGCATCTTGATAAATTGTGATCGTTCCAATTTCACATGTATGCAGCTTACCAGCTGCCACAAGATTTGCCAAATGGATGCCAGCCAACAGTCTTAAGGGTTCGCTAATCACACAAGTATAGACCAGTGGTTCTCAACCTGTGGATCCCCAGATGTTTTGGCCTTCAACTCCCAGAAACCCTAACAGCTGGAAAATTGGCTGAGATTTCTCAATCAATCAATCAATTTTTATTACTTGCTTAGTCACCCTCCACCAGCAGTGCTCTGGGCGACTTAAAACATAAAATGCTTTGCCAAAGAGCCAAGTCTTCAGTGCGACAGTAAAGCATCTCAGTTCGCGCATGGCTCGGATGTCGGGTGGCAGAGAGTTCCACAGTTTTGGGGCGGAGGCTGAGAAAGCTCTCCGCCTAGTGACCTCCAGGATTTCTCTAGGGCCCGGTATATGGAGGAGATTCTTTTGGGAAGATCGAGGTGACCACTGGGGTTGATAGGGTGAGAGGCGGTCGCTAAAGTACGTCGGCCCCTGGCCGTACAAGGCTTTAAAGGTCAATACCAGCACCTTGTAGGAGATCCGTAATTTCTGGGAGTCGTCGTAGACCAAAATGCTTGGGGACCCACAGGTTGAAAATCACTGGTACAGACCTTTCAACAGTGTCAGGTCTTGCATTATGTGTAGGGAACAGTGACTTGAAAATGAACCATAATTAGGCATGCACTCCTCATTTTAGAAAAATACCATGAAGCATCATGGTGTGCTTCATGGCTTTGTGTGTTCATGCCATGTGAGGATTATACCAGCAATTTAGTTTAATATTTTCCCAGTTTATTATATTGAGATGGAGTGGACTGATTCAATTTTAGAACAGTTTTCTCTTTGGACGATCATTACCTCGGTTTCATTGAAAGGCAGCTGATCAAAGCAGTAACCGGCTTGTGGACATACTGTGAAACTAAGCATGGAGAACATAGGGCCCTTCGGACATTGTTGAGCTCCAATTCCCACCTATTTTAGCCAGAACACCAACTTCTGGGGAAGGAAGGGAAATATAGTTCAACATCTGGAGAGCTATATATTCCCCTAACTTGTGCTAATAACCATTGTCTTGCATTTCCAGACCTTAACAGAAGCAAATATAGGTCTTGTGCATACTCTGTTTCAGCAAAGCTATTTGACAGATCAGAAGTGTACCATATTTCTTTGATTCTAAGATGTCGTTGATTGTAAGATGCACACTAATTCAGTACCCCCAACAAAAAAAAGTTTTGATTATATAGTTATATTTATATATGTACCTATAATCACCCGTGATTCTAAGATGCACACCATTTTAGAGATGTTTCATGTGAGGAAAGAGTACATCTTAGAGAAGAGGAAATACAATGGTTATGCTCAGCTATGTTTATTTAAATTAGTAAGTCATATGTTGTGATTTGATATTGGCTTATTTCAATAAATCCTATATAAAACTAGTCAGCGGTCCCTCTACCTAGCCTCATCTATTTGAATAAGAGGATAATATGGTCATGGTCTTGTAACCACGCAGAAATAAAGGAGGGGGTGCAAGCCTAAACCTCTTTTTCTTCATTTTTTTGGTACTGAACCAAGCCTTCCCCTTTCAGGTGCCCTCTAGATATGGGAATACTACAACGCCACCAATCTCTCTACCTTGAGCACCATGTTGTAGAGCAGTGAGTCCCAAACTCTCACACTCCTATTGTTTTGGACTTCAATTCCTAGAAGCCTCAGTTGTTTTGACAAAAGAGATTCTGGAAGCTGAAGTCAAAAACACCTGGAAAAACAAGAGTATGGAGAGATGTATTCAATGATGGTTTGAGTAGGAGGACATCCTATGTTTTTATGATGGAAACCTTAGACCTAAAACCAGTGTCACATAACTTCTTTTCACTTATTTGGCTCCAAATAGCCAAATAGTTTCACTTATTTGGCTCCAATAGTTAAAACCTAACTCCAGAATTACAGACTGGAACAAATTAGGAGTGAGTGGGAAGGGGAATTCAGCTCCCAGACAAGTTTTTGCTCTTCTGCTAGTAAATAAATAAATAGTAACCTTGAATTCTGCTCTGTATAAGCAGTGCAGTGAAAAGTGCAGAAATTTAACATTTCTGCACTTTTCACTGCACTGCTTATACAGAGCAGAATTCAGGGTTGATATTTAAGCAGAAGAGCAAAAATGTCTAAAGCTGAATCATAGCTTAATGCCTGATACGACTTCTTTGATAAACACTTTATCAGTTGTACTTATGCCTCAAAGTCTTATCTCAAGCTGTTATCCTTTGACAACTATCTGTCAGAGACAAGAGTTTGTCATAAAATGGTTTTATGAAATGGATTGCAACTAATATACATGTTACAAAATAGATTACTTTGCAGAGTTTCAGTTAAGAATTATTCCTAGAATTGCATGTTGGTTGAATTGTGCAATCCAATCCCATGCTAACTACATCCATTCCGATGTTCGCTTTCATTTGTCTTGAAACTGCAGTTTAAAAAAAATATCTAATGTATTTTGGATAAACCTTTCCATGATTGCCTGTCAAACGTGGACTCTTGTTCTTTTGGAATCAATGTATCATTTCCATTAGGCATTGAATGATTAAATGCATTTTAAGCAATAGTTACTCCCTGCAGATCCAGTTATTATAAAAGGATTTTTTTTTTTAAAAAAAAACAAGATTTTTGTAGATGGAGAAAATTCTTTAATATTGTTGTTGATAGAAAATAGGGAAATACTTTGTTCATGTTTTCCCCATTAATGACAAAGTTGACATTTTAATTGTGGTTTTTAACCTTCTAAAAAGATCAAACTGTACTTCTGGAATCCATGGCAATCTCATATTCTGTAACCATTGTGTGAATACAACATTTACTGTTAACAGCCATTTTGAATAAGTTGCCTTATTCTGATGCAGCAAACTTTACCATCTCAGCTGTTTTCCATTCTGACAATGAACGTAGTGTAAAAATGTATGTTTTGCAAGTTTTAACGCATAATTGCTAAATTATTCAATAATCTTTGTAAATGGATTTAATTTATTTTTGTTATTGATGCGCTCCTGCACCATTTCCATTCAACCAAATGATGGAAGCCTTTACTGTAATCATTCCCATTAAAAACTGTATCAAAAGATTCTCAACTGCTTGCATGAGTAAATGTGAAATTTTAATTTTTTGTTGTATGATAAGCTTTTATGTGTTTTCCTAGTTTTACAATAGTTCTGTATGAATGAACAGAACAGTTGACTCTTTTCTAAAGAAATACCAATGGTTGGTTTTCCCTCCCGTGCTTTTTAATTCTGTAAACCATTGCAACCTGTCTTAATAAAGGGGTGAGAAACCTGTCTTACATTTCTGTTTTCTTTTCAAAATTGGGATTTTGACCTGTAAGATTCCATAGCACTAAGCCATGACAGTTAAAAGTGGTATCAAACTGCATTAATTATGCAATATAAATCTGCCCCTTGTGGTGAAAAGCTTCTACAAATACTTTGTCAAGGAGGCAGCAGAAGGCATATGTGCCTTCTCTACAAGGCAATGTCTTGTCTGGCATTTAAGTTATATTAATAAATAGCAATAGGAGCCTCTTGTGCCAGCAGGACTGCTGACTGAAAGGTCAGTGGTTCGAATCTGGGGAAGCAGGATGAGCTATCAGTTCCAGCTTCTCATGCAGGGACATGAGAGAAGCCTCCCACAGGATGGTAAAATATCCGGGCATCCCCTGGGCAACGTCCTTGCAGACAGCCAATTCGTTCACACCAGAAGCGACTTGTAGTTTCTCAAGTCTCTCCTGACGCACACACACACAAAATAGTAATTACACATTGCTCTTGAATGAAAATCAACTTTGTGAAGATATTAGTCTGGAATATCAGTATGTAAAGGGATCTTGTAATACCTCAGAGCAGAACTTTGCAAACTGTGTCAGGACATATTCATGTGTTGGCTGCTGTGTGTAGGTGTGTTGCACAAACATAACAAGAAATGTGTCTATGTCAAATAAGCAAGAAATCTATTCTTAAAATATAAATTAAGGGTTTTCATAGGATATGTTATGTTCCCCTTTTTATTACAATTTAGGTATGTGTCCTGTTTTTTTGGTTTAACTTCAGGTTTGCTAATAAAATTGAATTACTGAGTCAAGAAATGCATGTCTAAAAAGTGTGTCACCATAATATGTTTGGAAAAGCTCTGCCTTAAAGAATGAAAGATTGAAGTTGGCAGAAATAACTTTCATAGAGTAAGTCTACTTACTACTTTGTTATCTCGGACTTTACACTTCAACTGCATGTGTTACCATTTATGAGTCAGTATTTCAGTGAGAGACAGCTTTCAAATTTGCTGCAGAGGCAAGGTACGTAACCTCTGGAAGGTGATAAGGCAAAATTACAGCTGACTACTGTTGTTTTCTACTGTTGCTGAGCTGCACCTTTCTGCTTTGCTGTAGTATGCATTTATTTAAAACAGTTGAGCTGAGATAGTATTGAGTGAAGGTGGAAAAGATCCAGATTCAAATCCCTGCCCAGCCAAAGCTTACTGGATAGGTAAGCACCAAGATTTAGCTTAACGGTAGCAGCCTTTATCAATATTGTGCCCTCTCAGTGGGACTACCATGGCTATAATTCTAATTGTATATGTTGGGAAACAATGGGAGTTGTAGTCCCACACAACTGGAGGGTACCAGGTTGGGGAGGGATTTTGGAATATCTTGGGTAAGTCATTCTCTTAGCCTCAGCGGAAAATCTTGGCACCCCCACAAATTTTACAAAAAAGTTATAGATTAGTTCTAAGGCTACTGTAAATCACAAATGACTTGAAGATACACAAGCATTACATGATTAGATCCTAAAGGTGTTACTACTGTAAATATAGTAGATTGCATATGTAGTTACAGGAGTTGGAAGATACTACAACAGCCATCCAATCCAACCCCCTGCCATGCAGGAAAACAAAGCAGTTCCAACAAATGGCCATCCAGTCTCTGCTTAAAAACCTCCAAAGGAGGAGTCCACTCCACCACATTCCCAGGCACCGTGGTAGCTTCTGAAAAGCTCTTTCCACCAGAACATGAGGAAGAACTTCCTAGCTGCGAGAGCTGTTCAGCAGTGGAACTCTCTGCCCCCGAGTGTGATGGAAGCTCCCTCTTTGGAGACTTAAACAGAAGCTGGATGCCCATCTGTGGGGGGTGCTCTGAATGCGATTTTCCTGCTTCTTGGACTGGATGGCCCACAAGATTTCTTCCAACTCTGTGATTCTATTATTCTTACCATCAGGAAATTCTTCCTAATGTTTTGGTGGAATCTATTTTGCTGCAGTTTGAATCCACTGCTCTGTGTCCTAGTCTCCAGAGCATTAGAAAACAAGCTTCAATATGACTGCCTGAAGTACAGTAGTGTACATTTCTCCCTGTTAAAATTCATTTTGTAAGTCTTGACCCCGCTCTCTCTAACCTGTTAAGGACATTTTGGATTCCTGTCCTTTGGAACATTAGTTATCTCTTCTAATGTAGTGCCATCTGCAAATTTGATAAGCATGTCTGATTCACTACTAGACAGCACTCTATTCCTAGATCTCTATTAATGATGGATAACATCTTTTCCTGAAAAACGTTCGTGGCATTGTATTATCTCTCGGGTTCCTGTTTACTTCTGTGTTTGTTTATTTTTAATAACGGGATTCAGTATCTGTAAAACTGAGGAAGAAGTGAAATACACACAGCAGGAACAATTAGTATTTTAATTGTATCCATAAATAAGAACATTAAACACGCAACATTTTAAAAAGTTTCCTACATGGAATTACAGTGTCTAAACGTAATAGAAATGTAAACTTATAAAATTATTTCAGGTTTTAATCACTCTAGATAACACATTAAACTATGTAAAATACATTTCAATGTTTTTAATATTGGTTTCAACATTCTCATGAGAAAAAAGTGCTTTTGAAGATAGTATTAGTTCAAAGTGTCAGATTCATTTAAAAGAATGACATCCATAGCAAGCTTGGGTTGTTTTCTCTACGACTATCTGGCTCGGATTTAAAAAGTGAATGGAGTATATGCATTTCTATGACATCTTAACTCACATACTATGAGGACCTTATTCTGTTACTGAAGTATACAGAGAGCCTGTAATCTAGTACTATACTATGGACACACAGGAGATGAGTAATGTCTCTCCTGTGTGTGTAGTCTATATGCTTTTCAGAGGACAAGAACATTTATTTTGTGCAAAACAAACACCTATTTTAGAGCAATCCTCAATAGTAGCAGAAAAACCCGTTAAAAGGAATGCACTTGAAGTCAGTTCCCAAAGTTTATCCAGCTATATTAATTTAGTTTGCATATTTACAAAAGTGCATGGTATAGGAGTCAAAAAATATTCCGTGATCTAGGTGGGCAGAATGGGCAGGATAGAAACACCAAACCCTTCTCCCTGTTAGTGTGCATCAATATTGTAGAATTAATGCAGTTTGATACCCTTTATCTGCCATGACTCAATTGTATCGAATACTGAGCATTGTAATTTTTCAATGTCTTCTCTATTAAAGAGTTCTGGTGCCTCATCAAACTACAATTCCCAGGAATTCACAGGATCGGGCCATGGTAGTTAAAGTAGTGTCAGATTGGATTCATTCAGCAGCGTTGATGTCCCCTTGGTCAAACAACAATTGAGGAGGGCATAGAGAAGGGAGAGTTAAAATTCATCCCTACACTCACCCCTCTAGCATTCAACTAAACGTCAGTGAACAGCAGAAGAGCATGGAAAAGGATTTAGAATGCGTGCTTCATTTAGCCGTTTCCTGCTTTCAACTGAACAGCATGTGGAACAAGGAAAAAAATCAGAAAGGAAAATTTCAGTCTTCTGTTACAGTGACGTACATCAGAGAGCAGAATAAAACAGTTGAAGGATAGAGAAAGTGGGGATGACTAGAGGAAAAAGTTGGCAGAATGCTGGATGGAGAGAGAGATGGCCACAACCGAGATGGATCAGCGGTTGTCAACTCTGCTAAAATGCATTTACACAGAATCCAGTGTCTGATAGGCCTTGCTCTCTGTTGAGAGACTGACAAGTCCAGCATCCTCTGCCAAATAATGGTAGAGGATCCAGGTGGTAGAGGGAGGTATCCATCATCAATTCAGTCAGACCCATCTCATTATGGCACACTTTGTATTTAAGCTATTGATGCCAGCAACTGAGGCTGGCAAAAAAGGATGTGACGAGGCACATTTTACCCCCTAAAGAAGTTATCCCCCCAGCTATTAATTCAGACATCGACTTTATCCGTTACTTAACTTTTAAGTAATAATAAACATCCATTCACCAGAAATTACCAAAATTTAAAACAATAATCGGAACAGTTAATGTTTTTATTACTAATACAAGACTGTCCTCATTAAGACAAATATAAAAGCAACCAAGTGTATTTCAGAGAAACAGGTACCTCTGCACACAATAGGAAACTAGTGAATATGTATTATAATTACATTTGCATTTACTTTACATGAACCAATTATATCATCTTATGTTTATAATGTTATATAATATCACATGCTAGCATTAATAATAAATACATTATACTCAGAAATCAGCACTGTTTATAAAGGACAATATGCCTGAATAACCCAGTCCAAAACAATAAAGGCTTTAAAAAATGTAATCAGTTGATTTATGGGGATTTAATGGTTGCCTTTTCGTGGTCACTGTGAATGCATACATTAGATATCTTGCGCTTGCGCAATAGAATTTCGGAACCTAGACAAAAATTTAAGCTCAGCTGAAGCCACGCCCACCCTCCCCAGCATATATAGCCAGTGGGAGGGGCTTCAGCCTCCAATTCTCTCCGCGCTTCTGTGCACTAGTGAGAACCTTCGCTCTTGGTACTTTAGTACTTGGACTGAATCTTTTGTTGCTGACCGGACTGCATTTGACCATCCTGATTTCTCTACTGCTACTACTGGACTGTTAACCGATTGCCTGATTTCTCCACCCCCGACTAAGGACTGTTTGACGGATTGTGAGTTGGATCTTCCCTTTACTGGCCAATATGACATCGCCTTCATTCAAGCGCTGTTCGGCGTGCCCTAACCTCTACCCGGAGAGCGATGGTCATGCCTTGTGCCTGACCTGCCTGGGAGAGGGGCACTTGGCTCAGGGGTGCGCCATGTGCAAGGCGTTCACCCAGCAAACGAGAAAAAACCGAGCCTCCCGCTTAAAAGCGGCGCTTTATGAAAGGGCACAACTGTCCTCCACCCCTCCGATGCAATTTACGGAGGCTACGGCCACTTTAGAAGTCCAAACTATCCTCTCTGGGGCTCCCAAGATGTCGGCCGCGACGAAGAAGCCCAAAACGACAAAGCTTCTTGTCAAAAAAGATGGCGCCCAAGCCTCTACCAGGAAAGATGGCGCTCAAACTCCTGCAAGAGACGGAAGTGGAGCTCCCTCGGCGGGAAAGTCTCCTTCCGTCCCTGTCGCTAGGATTCCCTGCCTCAGCCTTCTGCGGCCGCTACAATGTCTCGGCCTTTGGAGATGGCGGAGTCTCTAAACGCGCCTGCCACGCACGCGCAAGAGCCTCCCGCTCGCCCAGGCACCCCTCTGGAAGACGAGGCCTCCGCACCTCCCATACTGGCACTTATCGCTGAGGAGAGGTCCCCGATGTCTCCCGGGATGGGGGGAGCGTCCCGCGCTGCTGCGCCGCCGGCTCTCCTCTCCCCCAATGGCGGGGGACTCCTGAAGCGCTCGCGCACGAAGCCTCCCTTACGCCGCCCGAACCGCGATGCGACTGGGCGCCGCCGGGACCGCTCGGCGTCAGGAGACTCAGCTTCTTCTCCCCCCCCCCGAGGGAGGGAAGAGGACGCAAACGCCAGCGCCGCTCTCCATCCGGGGAACGGGCACCACAGCCCTCGGTACCGGGTCCCTCTGCTGGCTTCTGGCACGTTACTGCAGAGGGCCAATATATCTTTTTTGCTCCTCCTGCATTGGCTAGCCCCTCCCAGCCAACTCGCTCTTGGGCTCCACCTGCTGGCCAGCCGGTGCAGTACCCACTTACTTCCACAGCTGTCAATGCTCCAGCTTGGGGGACCTATTGATACACACAGACTTCAAATGTAGGAACCCCCGTAGTATATTGTCTCCGGGAATGAGGAGGTGTGGCAATTGTAGTACCTGTAAACTTGTCCATACCTCCACTGAACTTTTTGTCCCCCACAAATCTAGAACCTTCAAAGTTAGGGACGCCATCACGTGCAATACAGTGGGGTGCGTATACTGTATAATCTGTACATGTCATAAAGTGTACATAGGCCAAAGCTCACGCACATTGAAGGTCAGAATAGGAGAGCATCGCAGTAGGATCAGGCTGGGTTCTGAGGATTCTGCCTTGTACTGCCATTTTAAGAGTGTTCATCACTCTAGAGAAGAATTCCAATTTATGGGCCTGGAAAAAGTCAGAGCCCATCCCCATGGCGACATCAAACAACAACTGTTGAGGAGAGAAAGTGCCTGGATCACCATGGTATCCAGTGAGTTGCCAATAGGACTCAACGAGCCTCTAAGTATAGCCAATCTGCTAATTTAACTATACAGATGTCAGGACTTGTCAATTAGTGGGAAGGGTGGATATAATCTCCCTCCTGAGGCCACTCTTGACCGGATTGCGGTCAGATCTATCTTTGATGACATGGATTATATTGCATAGGTATGTAGGACTTCCTTACCCATTAGTTCTCTCACCTCTTACTTTGGATTTGTGTATTCTGAATGGAGATTATTGTATATCTTTGTATTATTATTTTACAGACATGTACTTTGTTCTTGAAGCCACAGTTGAGTCTGTGATGACCCCTCCCGCCCTGAAGAAGGACCCCTGAGGTCCGAAACGGGACCCGGCGCTAACCCCCGTAGGCGTTTGTGCTTCCCACTGTTGGTTGACCCTTGTTCCAGCTCCTTTTGGGACGCCGCACGGTTGCGGGCCATCTGCTCCATGCATAGAGGCTCTGTACCTTTAAAGTGCATTGGCTGGAGCACCGGGAGCTACCAGCGCTTCCTGGAGGCTTGCTGTTGCAGCTTTGCCCTCATAGGCTTTTGAGCCGTTTACCTTTGTGACGGAGAGATCCTTCTATAGAAGTGGCTGGGGATGCCCGACTCATTTGAGTAGGGGCGCACTCCACAATTATTATTATTGTTTTCATTTACGGGCATTTGGGCCGGTGAATTTACGACTGACGTTATTTCGTCGCACGCATTTGGTTGCGTCATCACGCTTTCTTCTCCCTGCAACGCACTGGGGACACTGTCGCTATCCATTGACGTCACGCGCCTCCACACCATTGGCGTCTCATTCAGAGAGTTTGCCGATCCACATTGGAACGTTCTGGGCCGGCTGGAGAGGCGGTGCGCGCCATCCATATACAGTGGTATTTTACCCTGGACAGGACAACTCCCTAGCTCATATCTCCCCACTGTTTAAGCTCTTGGGTGATGTACAAGATGCAATATACTGTTTGATTTTCATTTGACATTTAGCGTGCAGGATTATATGTCTGTATTAGCTACAGGTATTATTCTTCCACCATTGTGTGTATGACCATATGCTATGCTTCCCCCACCCCCATCTTTCCCCATTCCCTATTCAACTGTAGTATTGTTCTATTATTGTATATGTATTGCTTGACATAGAGTCATAGATTGTGATTGTATTTGAGATTATCTCATGTGATTTAAGCATTATTGTTATTGTGATTGCTGTACTGGGTCACCACTCAGTTTCTTCTTGCTACCAATATAGGATATTTTGCATATATTGCCTGATAGTTCTTTATTTGTTAGACCTTTATCCTAGTTTCAGTGCGTTTAGTGATTGACTGTACACTATCCCTCCTTGTTGCTATAAAATGCTCCAGCTTGGCCTGCCATCCCAGCTCTGCCTTCCTTCCCATCCTTGCCTTCCTTACCGGTGCCACCAGCAGTGTCTAGGGCCTTGCCTACAACACCTACGACACAGACCCTGCCGCATGCCCCAGGGAGGGGCCGTAATGCACAAAGTGACATTGAGGGAGCTGTCCCTATAGACTCTGACCACTACGAATCTGACCAGGACACCGATATAGCACCCAAGGACATGGGCCAAGATCTGTCTTTGCCAACAGACTTTGCTAAGTTCATGGCTATGATGGGCCGCCTTATGAGGTCGCTGAACCTCCCCATCCCGGAGAGTAATGAACCCGTCTAGGACCTTATGTTTAAGCCAGAGGAGCAAGGGGCCTCCTCATCCACGGCGCTCGCGTATTTGATTAAGTTGGCTGATGTACCGGATACCTCACCTTACAAGCTGTTTCCAGACGCCTGGATTCCCTGTACAGGGTGGACCTATCTAAAGCCGAATGGATGGCTCGACCACTGAAACCGAACACGGTAATGGTCGATGTGGCCAAATCCAAACGCCCTAGGGGCGCTGCTATGACCCCGCTTGATAAAGAGGGCAAGAGGATTGACGGTTATGGCAAGAGAGTCCACATGGTAGCCAGTCTATTCCTGCGCATAGCCCACTATGCCACTTATATGTCGGGTTACCAGACCTACCTCTGGGAGGAAATCCTTCCTTACCTGAACATGCTGCCCCAAGAAGAGCAGAGGTTCCCTAAAGCCTTCTATACAGAGGCTCTGACTCTATCAAAGATGCAGAAGGACATGGCCAAACATCTTTCGGACACATCAGGCAGACCTTTCGCCACGGCTACCTGTATCCGCCGTCATGCCTGGCTCCGGTCCTCCACGCTGTCGGAGGAAGGGAAGGCCCTCGCTGAGGACCTTCCCATTCACTACGACGGGGTGTTCAACCCTGGCACAAATACGGAGTTGAAGGAAAAACATGAGGCCCAGACGGCGGCCCATGGATATGGCTTCCCTGACAAAGCCCCGTACCAGCCTAGGCAAAGGTGGCAAGGCTCGGCTACACCTTACCGTAAGAATTACGGCAATTCCTTCTCAGGGGGATCCAGATTCCGCAGTTGGCCCTATAACAGGTCCCAGTTCCAACGCCGACGCCCTTACAATCAGAAACCGAGGCAACAGCCCTTCCAAGGGGGCCAGAAACCCCAGGGTGGCTCCAAGCGGCATTTTTGATGTTACGAACTCCCTGATTGTTGTGGACATGCCACCTAGTTCTCAAGCGTCTCCTGCCCTGTTGGTGGAGACTATGTTTAAGTTACTATGTTTAAGTAATGTTGCATTGGATCGCCCTTGTTTGGGGATAGGTTGAGTCATTTTTACCAAAGCTGGACTGAGATCACCACAGACTCATGGGTGCTCAGGATTGTCAGGGAAGGGTACTCCATTGAGTTTGCGGGAGTGCCCCCTGTGGGCCATGTTAGAGTAACCCCTAGATCTCAAGTCCTAATGGATGAGGTCTCTCCCCTCCTACAAAAAGGAGCCATCTCCCGAGTTCCATCACACTTGCATGACTCATGTTTCTTTTCGAGATATTTCGTAGTCTCTAAGAAGGGGGGTGGTTTTCGCCCTATTTTGGATTTGAGAGGGATCAATAAGTTTATGCCTCCTAAGAAGTTTAGGATGATCTCACTGTCTTCCATCCTTCCTCTGCTTAATAAAAACGTTTGCTTCGCCACCGTTGACTTGAAAGATGCATATTTCCATGTGTCCATTGTGCCTCACCACCGCAGGTTTCTCGCGTTCTCGGTGGGTGGGCAAGTTTTCTGGTTTAATGTTTTGCCATTTGGTTTAAGTACAGCACCCCGCGTGTTCACAAAATGTATGGCGGTGGTCGCTGCATACCTCCGCACCAAGCGGATATCGGTATACCCATACATTGATGACTGGCTCATCTTAGGTAACTCTCATAACCACCTACAGGAGAATGTACTTACTCTTCTCCAGTCCCTAGGGCTAGTGGTCAACAGCGAAAAGTCACAGCTGATTCCCACAAGGAGAATCCAGTTCATCGGCGTGCTCCTAGATTCAGTGCAGGAAAGGGCCTTTCTTCCAAGCGACCGTTTCGCAGTATTGCGGGCCCTCCTCCACGACGCCCTTCACGCAGACTCCATCAGAGCGCGTCAGGTGCAGGTCATACTCGGCCACATGGCCTCAACGACGGCAGTGACGCCATACGCCAGATTATGACTCCGGCCGTTACAATCATGGCTCCTGTCTATTTTCCGTCCCACCCAAGACAACCCTTCTATCCGGTTGTCTATGCCACCACAAGTCAAACACAGCCTTCACTGGTGGATGGACCCAGGGAACGTATGTGTGGGCCTGCCTTTCTACCCCCCATCCCCTTCCCTGACGATCACCACCAACTCGTCCATGGTGGGCAGGGGGGCACATGCCAAGGATATGGTGACCAGCAGCACGTGGAGCCAAGGGGAACGATCCCTCCATATAAATGCTCTGGAGCTCCTCGCCGTGAGAAATGCGTTGCTTTCCTTCGAGAAAGTTCTCCGGGGAAGGGTAGTGCAGGTGGTAACAGACAACACCACAACTATGTACTACCTGAACAAGCAGGGAGGTACGCACTCCAGGACCCTCCTCGCCATTTCCATGGAAATATGGGAATGGTGCATAGCCAGACAGATACATCTAGTGGCCATCCATCTACCCGGGGAGGAGAATGTGCTGGTGGACTCCTTGAGCAGGTCCCTGTTAGCCCACCACGAGTGGTCTCTGCACCACAAGGAAGCACACCTTCTGTTTCAGGCCTGGGGTGTTCCCGAGGTGGACTTGTTTGCCACCAGGGAGAACTCGAAGTGCCCTCTGTTCTGCTCCAGAACCCGGATGAACCTCTCAGGGGTACCTAGGGGACGCTTTCCTAATCCAATGGGACTCCCGTCTCATGTATGCGTTCCCCCCATTTCCCCTACTGCTCAGGGTGGTGGCCAAGCTCCACAAGGACAGATCCCACTGCATTGTGGTCGCACCGTGGTGGCCACGCCAGCAGTGGTTCCCGCTTCTGCTACAACTGTCCAGTGGGGTGTTCACGCGCCTACGGAACAGAACAGACCTGCTGTCATCGCAGGGAGACCGGGAAGTCGACCGGTTGAAGCTAACGGCGTGGCGGGTCCTACCCCCGCAATGACCACTTTTTCCTCTCTATCTGCTCCTGCCTTAGCTATTGTTGAAGCAGCTCATAAGACATCCACTAAGAGGTCTTACCTATATAAGTGGTCTAAATTCACACAGTTTGCCTCCTCAAAGGGCGTTGACCCCTTGCAGGCTTCTATTGCCTTTATTATAGACTTCTTGATATCCTTGTCTGACGGGGGACTCTCTCACTCCTCTCTCAAGTGTTACCTGGCAGCTCTGTCGTGGTTTCGGAGAAGGGCAGGTCTTCCCTCCTGTTTTGAAGACCCTATGGTAAAACTTTTTCTCAAGGGCATGCTAACTTTTAAGCCGCCGGTAACCCCAGTTACACCCAGTTGGAGTTTGAACTTGGTTCTTTCTGCTTTGACTAGGCCCCCCTTTGAGCCTCTCGCCACAGCAGATTTATCCCATTTGTCTTGGAAAATAGCATTCCTGGTGGCGATTATCTCAGCTAGGCGTGCTAGTGAACTATGCGCCCTGAGGTCGGATGCTCCATACTTAAACTTTCACAAGGACAAGGTAGTTTTACGTACTGATATTGCCTTTCTTCCTAAAATTGTGTCCCGTTTTCATACCTCTCAAGAGTTAATGTTACCAGCGTTTTTTCAGAACCCAGAGACCCCCTTAGAAAAGTCTTTGCACCTCCTTGATGTGCGAAGGGCTCTGGCCTTTTATGTTAATAGGACCGCTTCCTTTAGGAAGTCCTCCAGACTATTTGTTAAATATCGGAAGGACGCCAGTGGCCTTCCTGTTTCCTCGCAGCAACTCTCCTCCTGGATTGTCCAGACGATTCGTTTGGCGTATCAGAGGGCAGGAAAGGACCCTCCTACGCAACTGAAGGGCCACTCCACAAGATCTATGTCAACTTCGGTGGCCTTCATGAGGGGCGTGTCGCTGGATGCAGTGTGTCGTGCGGCTACATGGTCCTCGCCGCTCACCTTTGTCTCCCACTATAAGATGGATGTGACCTCCAAGAGGGACACGGCTTTTGGACGGGCAGTCCTCTTCTCTGCGGTGGCATGACGCCCACCTGCCAAGGTCAGTAGCTCGCTAATCTATCTAATGTATGCATTCACAGTGACCACGAAAAGGCAAACATGGGTTGCTAACCATGGTTCCTTGAGTGGTCACCTGTGAATGCATACATGCCCGCCCTTCCTCCCCTCTGGTCATGCCTCCGGTTATCTCTAAATGCCATTGTGCGTTCAAGAGAGAATTGGAGGCTGAAGCCCCTCCCACTGGCTATATATGCTGGGGAGGGTGGGCGTGGCTTCAGCTGAGCTTAAATTTTTGTCTAGAAGGTTCCGAAATTCTATTGCGCAAGCGCAAGATATCTAATGTATGCATTCACAGGTGACCACTCAAGGAACCATGGTTACAGGTAAGCAACCCATGTATTTTAAAAATCCTAATAAAATCAACTGGACTACATTATCAACTTTAACTCATTGTGTATAAACTTAAGTAGTATTTTAACTGTGCACAGAACTTCCAAGGCCAGAGACCTTATAGAGAGCTTAGAAAAATACTAAATGCAAAGTCCTGGATATGAGAGTTGTACTGTATTGACTAAGGATACATGAAACAGTGAATAATAGCTGCTTCTGATCAAAGCATACGCTGGAGGACCTCGGAAATATCTAGAGAAGACACCTCTTTATGTATCACTAAGGTCCACCAATGCAACTCTATGGACAATATATTGATTTTATAATGCTGTTTTAAATGTATAATGTAGATTGTTATGGCATCAAATTTAGCTAAAGCATACCATAGAATCACCTGGAGGACCTAGAACAGTGATGATTAACCTTTCAGAGATGGAGTGCCCAAACCTGGGGGGGGGCACTTGGGGGGGGAGAACAGCAAGCAAGCGGGGGCAGCCAGGTGGGCAAGACGAGGCGGAATGACAGGCCATGACGCATATGCTGAGAGTGGGTGCTGCCTGCCCCTTCTGGCATGCATACCATAGGTTTGCCACTACTGGATCTAGAAAGTAGCTGGAGAGGACATCTTTTCTGAGATGCAGATTGCTTATCTGCAACTGGCCGCTTACTGTAATGCAGGCCTAAGAGTTATTTTAATGTGTATCTGTTTGTTTCAATTTTAATATGTGGACATTGGTCTATTGTTTTACAGTGTTTTTATGGTTTTATGCATATGTAAGTCATCCCGAGCCTACCGGAAGGGGCGACTAACAAGTCGAAACAATAAATAAACTGTACTTCTTTGAGTGGTTATCTGCGAAACCACACAAATTTGTTATTTTGCACCTGCCTGGAAACATTTCTAAAGCCTTTTTAGCAGTAACCCCACCAAAGGAAACACCTCTGGGCATATTGGATGGAAATATGAAAATACATATCTGCTTAGCAGCAGACAGCAGTGATTACGGATTTGCTAGCAGACTACTCTAAAGATATAACAATAAAGGTTGCCACTTTTGCAGTGGCAGCTCAAAACATCCGTGTGAAACTAGTAAAATCCTTAGTGAAGGATGGGAAATAGCACAGGCAGTGGGTTAACAATGCGTGGTCTACCATATCAAAAGCTACCGTGAGGTCCAATAACACAAGCAGCGCTGAACCCCCTTGAGCTGGTCCGTGATGGCGACCAGCACAGTCTCTGTCCCATGCCCAATACAGAAGCCGGACTGGTAGGGATCTAATCCGGCTGTGTCATTTAGGAACTGCTGCAGTTGGTCCGCTACTGCCCTCTCAATCATCTTACCCAGGAATGGTAAATTCAAAACTGGGTGGTAACTGGAGGGAACCGAACGATCTAAGTTCGGTTTTTTCACCCTCGCCTCTTTCAATCCCTCTGTAAACACTCCTTGATCAAGGGAGCAGTTGACTATCTTCAACAGAGAGCCACATAGCCCTTTCCAGCAAGATTTAACTAGCCAGGAAAAGCACGGGTCGAGGGAGCAAGTGGTTGGTCTAGCCGCAGTCATGATCCCATTGACAGCCTCTATGTCCAGCTGATGGAACCAATCGAGAGTGGGCCCATCAAGTGGCCAAGGAGTCTCGAGTTTGCTCACTGTATCAACCGTAGCAGGGAGGTCCCGGCGGAGCAGCAAGATCTTGTCTGCAAAAAAAGCTCTGAAATGCCTCAGCTGAGGGGGCCAAATCATTACCATTTGGGATGGTAGGGACCGTAGTCAAGGACCAAATAATATTAAACAATTTCGCTAGGCGTGACCTGGCAGACTCTATCAAGGAGGCATAATAAAAATTTTAGCCCCTTTGATAGCATCCTCATAAGCCTTCTTAAATAGCTTATAAGCTGATCTCGCCGCTTCGTCACGGATTTCCCGCCACACGCCCTCTAGCCGTCTCTTTTCCCGCTTCATCGCTCGCAATTCCTCGGTAAACCAAGGGGAGTGATTTTCGTGGGGTTGGAGAGGGCGTCAAGGGGCGATCTCGTCTAGTGCTCTGGAGAGCCCAGAATACCAGGCCTCCACCAGCAGTTCGACCGAGTTGCTGACAGGTTCCAAGTCCCTTAGAGCATTTAGGAACCGCATCGGTTCCATAAGTCTCCTCGGGGCTCGGGCGAACCCAAATTGGTTCGCCGCCCTTACAGAGGGGTGGTAAGCTCTAACCGGATTCCCAGGACACAGTGATCTGACCATGGCACCTTTGTACAAGAGGTTTGGGTCACTTGGATGCTGGCACCGAAGACCAAATCCAGGGTGTGACCAGCCTGATGTGTGGGCCCAGAATTACAAACTTAGAGTCCCAGCGTCGCCATGGTTGACACTAGGTCCTCTGCTGCTCTAGAAACGGGGGCGGACTCAGCATGGACGTTGAATTCCCCCAAGACAAGAAGTCTAGGGAACCTCAAGGTCCACTCAGAGACTGCCTCCATGGGAACTTTCCAAGGCTGCCACCAAAATGTTTCATTCTAGAACTTCTAGAAGGCTCCGAACTGCTTTGCACATGCATGGAAGACCCCTATGTGCGATTCCACAGAGACCACGATGAAGAAACACTAAAACAAGAACCCCATAATATCCCAGACCATAATTTCTTTCCCATTTCTACTAACAAAGACTAACTTTTATCCAACTCATAGATGTTCCTACGGTGTTGCTGTCATGGAAGAAGACAAAAAATGGAGGTATTTGGTGGAAACCACCCATATCTGTGGCATGGAGAGGGGGCAGGGTTACAACCAAAAAGGTGTCCAAAAAGCTCTGCAAGGTTCTCAGTGGTGCTTTGTGCCTGGGCAAAATAACTCATTTGTTTGAATCATAGAGACCACAAAGAAATGTGGTCCCACAGATAAGTACTTGAATTTAGCTCACAAAATCTTCCCAGTGAGACCAGAATCTCGCATGTTAGCAATTCTGAGCTTTAGTCCTACCTACAGTATCACTCCCACTGACTCTTTTCAAAGTACATAAACAATTTTAAAACATGATTCTAGATTTTCAGCCGCAAACAACTTAAAACTACAAAAGAGCAAAAGTTTGTTATGTCACTCTGGAAAGATATTGATCTGGCAGTTGTACAAGCACAGGCCTTTGCATGCAATTCTAATCTGACCTATTTCTTTATCTAAAAGAATAGGACAGTTTATGCTCAAAAGCAGTGTTTATCATCTTGATAGGGAAGTACACCTTTGAGGAAAGTATAAACTTGCTTTTCTTCTCCAGTGAAAGATATTCAGCAGTTAATAAAAGACACAATATGACCTCACATTTAAAGATGTTTAGCTATTTTCTTGATAGAAATCTATTTGGCAATGGCTGAAAAAGTGCTCCATTTTGTACTTTCAACACATAAACTACACTAGAACCTTGCTCTAAGCTTGAAAGCATTTCTCTGTCAATCTGCAGAAATGACTGGTACAGTCCTCATATAATACATGATTCTCCTTTCAGCAAAGGGAGACTCCACATCAAGACAAAGAATATTAACTTTTTATATCCTGACCCCAGGAAAAAATATTCAGGATTTTATGTCCCTCTTAGAGCAACAAAGCATTGAAAATCACTGGAAAAGCCTGTGAGAAGCATCATCCATCTGCTGGCATTCCTCATATGACTGTGACTGGCAAGCAAATAAAAAAAAATTACATTCATTCTATGAGAACTGGGGACATTACCTGTCTGTTGGTTTAAATATTAAACAATTAGAGTTGCTTTAGCATTAAACAAGACTCAAAATCCTCCTACTTTACTGACATGTTAGTTGATATTGCCTACTGTTTACTTCCTGCTTCTATCTTGGTGCTTCAACTTGGCTTCTCCAGTTGCAAGGTCCTTATCAATGAGCCCTATATTATGCAAATTGAGGAGGGAATCTGCAATAATCCGCGCTGTCCTCTTCTGATAGCCTCCAGAGGTCACCATCAAGATTGGAATTTGGTGTCTCCATGCAGCTCTGAATACAATTTCATCTCTTTCAATAATTCCCTGTGAATGTGCATTAAGGAAGATGTTAGAATGTACATGTTGACATTCACTGCCTGAAAAGAGATCTACTGGACTATTCCCAGAATCCCTGGTCATTGGCTACTATGGTTGGAGCTGTTTGGACGGTCCACCAAGATCTGTAAGTTGTTTACATTTGTAAGTTGTTTACATTTTTCAGCCAAAATGCATTGCAAACTAAAACAACCTGGGTTGTACTTTTCACTTGATTCTACCTTCAGATAGGGCTTCGATCCCAAACCTGTCAGATACATAGGGGCTTCCTGTGTTTATTTTTATTACTCTGGAGCAATCCAATTTCAAGTCAGTGAAACTGACATGGCGATCTATCACTATTGTTAGGCACAAAAGATACCCATTGTGGTAGACATTGGGACTGAATCCTTGATTTGCTTGTGACACCTCAGATAAAGATTTCCAAATCTTCCCCATCCTACTACGACCTGCATCTATGTTTGCTAAGTTCATAGAATCACAGAATTGGAAGAGACTACAACGATCATCCAGACCAGGGGTGCTCAGAATGGTGATCGGGATCACCAGGGTGATCTTTGGGCCTCATCCTGGTGATCTTCAGGCCCCGACCAGGTTTTTTGCTGTTGGTCCTCTTCACGCGCCCCTGCACGCTGCAAAGAAGTCCTCCGTCGTTGCTCCTCCCTGCTTGCGCGCCGCCTCCAAAAGCTCCAGAGTCCAAGAGGCAGAATGGGCCCCCTCTTTTGGATTCCTCCTCCTCCCTCCGTCCTTCTCCAGCCACTCAGAGTCATAGGAGACCAAAGGGCGGGCCTGGATGGACCGCGATGCATGGCTGGCCCGCGGCGCATGCGCAAGTGCCATTTTGCCTCTCGGACTTCTCATGAGCTCTTGGAGGCGGCACGCATGCTGGCGGCATGGAAATAAGAGCAATGACGAAGGAGGAGGAGAAGGACGCTTTGAGGTCATTTCCTTACCGCATCTCACAGTTCGGTCTTTTTACTTTGGGGTGGGTGCTTGATTGTTCTGTGGCATGTCTCTTTGTTTATTTTTAAGGTTTAAAAATGGCCTTTTAGCTCCAAAGCCCCTCTGCTTGCTTTGTTCCTTGAGAAATATATGTTGGGGAATATGGAAATGTGGGAGAAATGGGGTGGTTGTATGTATTTTTGCATGCTCCTTTGTTTACCTTGCTGAGTATTAAATGGCCTTGCAGTTCAAAAGCCTCTCTTCTTACTTTCTGGCTCATAATATGTGTGGTAATATGGCAGTGTGGGAGAAATGGGGTGGTTGGATGTATTTTTATGCTCTGTTTTATATTGTTGTTATTAAATTGAAATTTTGATGTTTTATAACTTCATTTTATGTAAACTGCCCCGAGCCTGCTGGAAGGAGCGGTACATAAAAATGAATAATAAATATAAATAAATAAATAAATAAGAAAATAGTTATCTGTTTTACATTTCTGGGTAGGTGATCTTTGGGACTTGGTTTTTTAATCAGTAGCTCCCATGCTGAAAAAGTGTGAGCACCCCTGACCCAGACCAATCCTCTGCCATGCAGAAATAATAACACCAACAATGATAATAATAATAATAATAATCAGATGATGATGATTCATTGGAACTTGTGCCGCAAATACTATCTGCCTGCAACAAAGAACCGGTGGGATCACAAGCCTGAAAAAGTTACAGAAAGTGAACACGTGCAATTACTTTGGGACTTCCAAATTCAGACTGACAGAGTTTTGGAGCACAATACTCTTGACCTCACAATCGTGTTAAAAAACAGAATATGGATAGTCTATGTCACAATCCCAGGTGACAGCAAGATTGAAGAGAAACAACTGGAAAAGCTCACATGATATAAAGATTTAAAGATCGAACTGCAAAGACTCTGGCACAAACCTGTCAAGTTGGTCCCAGTGGTGATCGGCACACTGGGTGCAGTGCCTAAAGACCTTCGCCTGCACTTTAACACAATCGGTGCTGACAAAATTACCATCTGCCAGCTGCAGAAGGTCACCTTATTGGGATCTGCACATATTATTTGCTGATACATCACACAGTCCTAGACACTTGGGAAGTGTCCGACCTGTGAGCCAATACAACAGCCAGCAGAGTGTCTGCTGTGGACTAATCTTGTTGTGTTTCAAATAATAATAATCTTTATTTATACCCCACCCTATCTCCCCGGAGGGACTCAGGATAGAACACACAATCAAAGCAGCCCTGACAGATAGCCATCCAGCCTCTGCTTAAAAACCTTCTAGGCAGCATATTCCACTGTCAAACACCTCTTATCATCAGGAAGTTCTTCCTAATGTTTAAGTGGGATCCTTTTTCTTGCAGTTTGAATCCACAGCTCAGTGTCCTAGTCTCTAGAACAGAAAACAAATTTGCCCCCTCCTCAATGTGACATTCTTTCATATATTTAAACATGGCTGTCATGTCCCTTCTTGGCATTCTTTTCTCCAAGCAAAACATGTCTAGCTATTTAAGTGTCATAGGGCTTGGCTTCTGAGCATTTGATCATTTTAGTCTCCCTCCTCTGGACACCTCCCATCTTGTCAATATTCCTGTAGAGTCCAGAAATGAACACATTGTTCTTCCAGGTGAGGTCTGACCAAAGCCAAATGGAGTGGGACTCCTATTCATGCAACCTGAAATCACATTGGCCTTTTTAGCTGGAACATCACTATGTTGAATCATGTTCAGCTTGTGGTCAGCCAAGATTCATAGATCCCTCTCATGTGGACTGTTTTCAAGTCAAATGTCATGCATTCTATATCTGTGAAGTTTGTTTTTATTGCCGAAGTCTAGTATCTTACATTTCTCCCTGTTGAAATTTATTTTGTTGGTTTTGGCCCAGCTCTCTATTCTGTTAAGTTCATGCTGTATTCTGAATGAGATTAACTTGCCCTGACATAGGTAGTATTTATCTTGGGGAAAACAAAAACACCTTGTTGTTGGTATTGATAACATGGAACAGGAAGTACAAAAAAGGAAAGTGGTAAAGCATTGGACATAAAACAGGGTTGACCAAGTACATCCAGAAGGAATAATGTGCTCGCCTTGCAAGGTGACTCACTTCTATAGGAAAGCATGGATTAGCATTGACTCATGAGTGTTGCCTGCCGATCATATGTCTTGTAACCCGCATGGAATTACAAATAATAAATAAATAAATAAATAAATACAAACCTGAGGTGAAATAGCCAGGCCTCCCAAGGGGTCTCCATACAGAATATCAGTTCCAGCATTATAGATAATGATATCTGATTTCACTTCATTCAATGCACCTTCCACGTGCTTTCTTACTTTCTGAAGATATTCTTCATCTTCTGTGCCCCAGTCCAATTCGACTTTCCGCCTTATGGCTCCTGAAAAATTATCATAAAGCTTCCCTTCCGAGAGGAAGGGAAGCAATGGTAAAAAATATTTCAGATATTTATTTTGCACTCCTTCAGAAACTCAGCTACGAATTATCTCCATAGAATTCAGTGCAATTTATTTAATTTAATTATGAGTAGACATATCACTCTACAGTAAGCAATATCTGAATGTATTGTCAAAGGCTTTCATGGCTAGAATCACTGGGTTGTTGTAAGGTTTTCGGGCTGTTCCAGAAGCATTCTCTCCTGACGTTTCATCTGCATCTATGGCAGGCACCCTCAGAGGTTGTGAGGTCTGTTGGAAACTAGGAAAATAGGGTCTATATTTCTGTGGAATGTCTAAGTGGGAGAAAGAACTCATGTCTGTTGGAGGTAGGTGTGAATGTTTCAATTGGCCACCTTAATTAGCATTTAATTGCCTAGCAGTTTCAAGGTGTGACTTCTTACTGCCTGGAGGAATCCTTTGTTGAAAGATGATTAGGTGTCCCTGATTGTTTCTTGTCTGGAGTTCCCCTGTTTTGGGGGTTGTTTTTTTATTTACTGTTATGATTTTAGAGTTTTTTTAATACTGGTAGCCAGATTTTGTTCATTTTCATGGCTTTTTCCTTTCTGTTGAATTGTCCACATGCTTGTGGATTTCAATCGCTTCTCTGTGTAGCTTGACATGCTAGGATACAATTTTGATAATATCTGCATGTTGGAATCCAATTTTGAAAAATAAATCAGAGCTTTCCAAACTGTGTGTCATGGTGTTAGTATATCAGCTGCAGTGTGTAGATGTGTCTCACAAACATAACAAGAAACCTCTGAGTCTATGTGAAACAAGCCCTGCTACATGCACAATGGAGGACCTTCTCACAGGGACACCAGAGGAATTATAAGTGCCCAGCTTCTTGTCAAAGGATATTTAGCATAATGCCAATCTTTTTAAACTTTGTATTGTCGAAGGCTTTCATGGCTAGAATCACTGGGTTGTTGTTGATTGTGGAACCTGAGGGAATGTATTCACCTTCTATTGATTGATTGATTGATTGTTTCGATTTCTTAGTTGCCCCCTCCCGGTTGGCTCAGGGCGACTCACACATAGTTAAAAACACAATAAAAACACAACAAAGCACATAGTAGATAACATTAAAACAAAGCAGAATGCCAGGAGTATCATTCATGGTTAAAACCAGATAGTAACGTAGAATCGCTGCATAAGCAGTGACCCATGAGACCTTCTATGAGACCTTGGAGGATTGCTCCTGACAATAAAAGTCCCAAAATACATTTACAGGGTACTTCTACTATGTTGGGGGTTCTCTTGAGCATAAATTGGCCCGGGAAGGCACAAAATATTGTGGAAGTAAACTACTACTCCCTACTGAACATTTCAGAGCACTCCAATGCAATGAAATTGTTATCTGCGCCTGTTTGAATATTTTAAGCCAAAAATATTTTGGTAAAAAATAATCAGGGGTGGGTTTTTAGAGAAGCGGTCCTCCAATGGCCTCTGTGGGAACAAAGCGGACTCCTAACACCTGATGGTTGCCCATCCTTAATTATAGGATTGAGGCCTCAGACTATGATGAGGAAATAGAAATTCTTCTATTCGAAAACATGTTTTAATTTTAATTTGAAAGTACTCACGTTTAGCAAATGTATCTCCCGGATAAATATAACTGTTGTATACATCCATAATGTACACTCTTTTGTCATCCATGAAGTCTCTTTCATGACCATTCCCCTATAAGAATTACAACCAATTCATATAAAACAAACCAAATTAATGATGAACGCTATTTAATGAAATTCAATTTTCTCCTGCATTTTATCCAACCTACATAATATTTTATTGTGATATTAGTATGCAAAGGGGTCTCTTAGCACTTTAAAGACTGAGAGAATACAGTTGGTAGCATAAGCTTTCCAGACTTGGGGTGCATCTTCATTGTAGAATTCATGCAGTTTAACTGCCATGGCTCAACACCATGGGAGCAGTTGTTTTACAAGGTATTTAACCTTTACTACCAAAGACTGCTGTTGCCTCACCAAACTACAGATCCTAGGATTCTGCATCATTGAGCCATGGCAGTTAAAAGTGATGTCAAACTGCATTAACTCTACAGTGCAGAAGCAGCAGAAATCTGCTTCTTCAGATATAAAACTTAAGTCTACCAACGTCTTTCTTTCAGTCTCTAACATACTATAAGATTACTTTGCATACTAATAGTCTAAACAAACATGACTATGTCCTAAGTTTATTGTGATGTAAACAAGTATAAGACTGCAAGATGTAGTCTTGTGTGCAAAAGTGCATGTATTACATTCGGCCATTAAAACCAAAACTCTTGGAGGTTGTAGATCTCTGGCTTATATTCAGAAAACAGCTGAACAGAAAGCATACAGAGCAAGAAGCATAAGGATAGTTCATGGCAAGATGGAGGTAGAAAGGTTAAGAAATGGATAGTTTATAGCAGATTCAAATTCAATGATGGATATCAGGCAGTTTGACAGACATTTTTTTAAAACAGACTTTACAGTAGTTAAGACCCTGCACTTTGATTTCACTCTTTGCGGTGGATATTTTGGAATTTATTTTTTCCATCATTAACTTTTGCATTAAATCTGGGGAATAACAATAATAATAAATACAACTTTTATTTATATCTCACCCCTCTCCCCGAGGGAACGTGAACTGGCTTACAGCAATGTAACAATATAAACAAGGGAAATGATAATAAACATATAGACAATTTAAATTAAGTGAACGAACAATAACAAGCAAAATACATAAACATTAAAACAATCATATTAAGTATAACACAAGAGACATCATCCATAAAATAAAATAAACAATACTTACACAATAATAATTGTTATAATAATAATTATTAATAATATCCCACCCTATCTCCCTGTAGGGACTCAGGATGGTTAAAACATCCCAGCTGCTGACATTGTTAGGCCCAGTTAATTTTTTTCCATTTAAGTCCTCCATTTATTGGGTAGCAATACATTTAGCCATTTTCAAAGGCCTGTTTCCATAGCCAGGTTTTCAATTCTTTCCTAAAGATCAATAGTGTGGGAACCTGCTTAATTTCCTTGGGGAGGGTGTTCCAGAACCGTGGGAACACTACCGCGAAGGCCCTCGTCCCCACCAACCATGCCTGCGACACTTCCTGGACAATCTTAAGGTCTTAACAGGTTCATAGGGGGAAATGCTCACATCTCATAAATCCAGTAAGACAAATGAAAAAGAGGGTATCTCTCCTCAGGATCCATCTGTGAAACCATTATTCTGTGGTATCGTGAGTACATTTATAGAACATACATTTTTATTTTAAAATAGACTAAAACAAAATTTTCTAATGAATGTTATCAACTTCCTATGTAGCACAGTTTCAAAGTGACACGACTCTTGCTTTGAACTCAAATTAAAATTTTTAAAGTTTATCACTCACCTGATGTGCATCCAAATCTATTATAGTTGCAGTAGAAACACCGTCTATTCTTTCAAATAAAAACTAAAATACAGAAGAGATATAAAAGCAACAATTAGAAAATATTATAAGACAAAACAAATGTACGCCCTAACAAATTTATTACAACTTAAAACTTGATGGACTTCGTCCATATAATCAGATAACTGAAGTATCCTCAACTATAGGAGAGGAATCAGGGACTATAGTAATGAGCTCAAATCCCACATCAGAAATGACAATAATTAAATAATAATAATAAAAATAAATAAATAAAACACTGGAACAAAATTCTGATGATGTTTTTGTTTATTTCTCTATTACCTCCTATTTACTATATACTAAAATTGGGAAATAGGGACAAGGAATAATTGGATATAGTCCAAAAAGGAAAAGAAAAATTGGATCAGTGCATTAGCATCAATATACCTGAAAACAGACTCCTGTACAATCATTTCTAATTTTTTTCTAGTGTGGCCTCTGAGAACATTAACTTCAAGCTATTTTTCAGAAAAAGGCAAGACTTCAATGTGAATGCTCTTAACAAGATTTTATCAAGAGATTCAAATCTCTCTTCTGCGGCTTGAATAGGGACAAAGGCTTATCGCTCTGCAGGTGTTCCAGTTATCAAGTGTGGAAATGTGTGTACATGGCATTCCATTTTTGCTTTATTAATGTTTGCTAAATATCCTAAATGCAACAGATCTTGTCTGATTAGCAGGGTCAGCCCTGGTTAGTTTTTTTTCTTCCTTGTTCCTTGAGAAACTGCATGTTACTTCTGGTATGTGAGAGTTGACCATCTGCAAGGACGTTGCCCAGGGGACGCCCAGATGTTTTGATGTTTTACCATCTTTGTGGGAGGCTTCTCTCATGTCCCCGCATGGGGAGCTGGACCTGACAGAAGGAGCTCATCTGCACTCTCTCCGAATTCAAACCTCTGATCTATTGGCCTTCAGTCCTGCCTGCACAAGGATTTAACCTATGGCACCACCAGGGCCTCCTGGTTAGTAGTAGTAGTAGTAATAATAATATTAATAATTTTTATCCTGACACCATCTCTCGAAGGGACTCGGGGCGGCTTGTCTGACTCGGGACAAGCCCAGACAGACAAATATTAAAATATAACACAATAAAAATTATACAAATATAAACATCATAAACAAACAGTCAACAACCAACCAATAGCCTAACATAGAGGCCATATACTGAGCTAAATAGGAGCCAATAGATAGGAGCCAATATCAGGTAGTATAGGCTATATTTCATATAATTAGGAACATCACCCCTGAGTATTTCTTCCATAAGAAAATCTTATGAAATTCATGGAGTTGCTCTAAATAGACAACTTGAAGGCACAGACATTTATTTATTTATTTACTAGCTGTACCCGGCACGCGTTGCTGTGCCCTATTTTGGAGATGCGAGGAAGTCTGAGTATGTAAGGGTTGGAGTTGTTGTTAGTTATGGTGTTGTTGGGGTCATGGCTGTGTTGTTGTGGGTTGTTTTGGTGGGTGGGATGTTGGAGTCCTGTGGAGTTGTTGTTGTGTGGTGTTGCTGGCGTTCTGCATAGCTTGTGGATATACAATGTTTTTTGTCTTTCCGTCTGCTGTGTTGATGTAGAGCAGGGGTGCTCACACTTTTTCAGCACGCGAGCTACTCTTAAAGCAACTAAGTCCAAAAGCGCACTCCCGCTGCACTGTGCGCACTCCCGCTGCTGTGCGCTCTTGCTGCCGCGCGTGCTCCCGCTGCTGTTTTCCACCCGCGCAGCACTTCTTTCGCCTGTGGGGCATTGCAGGAAGGAGAAAGCATGAGGTGGGGCATCCAGAGGGAGCCCTTCGCCCTGCCTATCTCGCTGGCAACGGAGGCTGCACACCTGCTTCTGGACAAGAGAGAGGCAGGACGCTCCCCCCAGAGGCCCCGCCGCGTGCTTCCTTTTTCCTGTAATGCCCCGCAGAAAAAGAAGCACTGTGAGAGCGGAAGACAGCAGCAGGAGCACACGTGTGGCAGGGTGTGCGCACGCATAGCAGGAGCGCCCCATCCGGCTGATGAGGCCCGAATATCACCTGGAAGAGGGCCGAAGATCTACTAGTAGCTCCCGAGCTACCTAATGAGCACCCCTGATGTAGAGGTTGAGGCGTGTGTGGGTGGAGGTACTTGAAATCCCATTATTCATGGTGTGTCCTCCTCTAATCTGCAGTCGGATGGAGTGTGGGTGATGGGGGGCATTGTTTGCCAAGTTTGGGCTTTATCGGTCTTGGTTCTGGGACACAGTGGTCTGTGGGGAGTGATGGGTTTTGAAGTACTACAAATCCCATTATCCATGGAGGTACTTCAAGTCCACCCTCCTCCAAACTGTAGTAGAATGTAGAGTGGGTCATAGGGGCTCTGTGTGCCAAGGTAGGTTACTGTACATTCAGGCCAAACACAATGTCCCATGTGCTGAGGCCTAGTCAGGAACAGCAAGTTAATGAAGCCTTGCTGTCAATTCAGGCCATACACAATGTCCAATGAGCTGAGGGCTGGTCGGGAGAATCAAGTTAATGAAGCCTTACTGTCAATTCAGAGCGTAAACAGCATTCCATTAAGTGAGGCCTAGTCAGGGAAATTAAGTTAATGAAGCCTTACTGTCAATTTTGGGCATGGTCTGTGATTTGTAGTGGTGTAAATTTTCTGTGGGAAGTGAATTGGGTGTTTGTGTTTGTGCCTCAGCCCTTTGCCTTATCCTCCTCTGACAGTTTATTATGGGTCGGAATGTTCATGTTGGCTGGCCAGTACAGGAGTTATGCAAATCCGCCCTTATTGGCAGCCAATCATGTTGTCAGAATGCAGAGGCTGGGAGAGTCGTTGGCAGCCCCGGAGGATGCTGGGAAATGTATTTTTTTTACTCGTTGTTTTGGGGGCCTTTTAGGTTTTGGGGGGAAAGTTTCTTTGCTACAAACGTACCTTGTCTGAGGCCTATTTCTGTTGGCAAGTTTGTTGTCTCTGCGTTGTATGGTTTCTCTGTTTGGGACGGTCGTTCCATGACGACTCTTCCTTTATATATATAGATTTATTTATTGTTCGGTCTTGTATTCCGCTCCTCCCTGCAGGCTCGGGGCGGATAACAGCATATAAAATAGGCAACATGTACTAACCATACGGCCATACAATAAAAACATAAAACACACATCACATCCCGAGGTACAAGATAAAATACAGGAGCATTTCCTTGAGCCCGAGGCACAGTTATGCTAGGCAATTGCACTAGGCCGGTTTGCCTAGTTGAAAGCTAGTCTGAAAAGGGCGTTCTTGCAAGCCCTTCGAAAAGGGATGAGCTCTGGGATGGCTCGGGTGTCATCTGGGAGGGAGTTCCATAACACCGGAGCTGCCACAGAGAAGGCTCTTTGCCTGGTTGCAGACAGATGTCAGGAGCGGATTGATGACACCAGTAACAGATTCTGTTCCTCTGAACGTAGTGATCTCGGGGGAAAGTACGGAGCAAGGCGGTCCCTCAGGTACGCAGGCCCTAGGCCGTGCAAGGCCTTAAAGGTTAAAACCAGCACCTTGAAGGCAATTCGGTACTCGATGGGAAGCCAGTGCAGTTGCCGATGGATGGGCGTAATGTGCTCCCTCACTGGCGCTCCCGCCAGCAAGCGAGCAGCGGCATTCTGCACCAGCTTGAGTTTCCGGATTGTCGACAAGGGAAGGCCAACATAGAGGGCGTTACAGTAGTCCAGCCTCGAGATGACCGTCGCTTGGATCACCATGGCCAGGTCGTCCCTGGACAGGTAGGGTGCCAGTCGCCTAGCCTCTCGTAGGTGAAAAAACGACGTCCTGCTGACCATGGAGACCTGAGTCTCCATGGTCAGCAAGGGGTCCAGTTGAACACCCAAGCTCTTAACAACGGATGACGGGCTAAGTCGCTCGCCATCCAGGGTAGGCAACCGGCACTCATCCAGCCCAGGCCGACCGGGCCACAAGATCTCCGTCTTCGACGGATTCACCTTCAGCCGGCAGGCACGCAGCCAACCAGTCACGGCTTCAAGGCATAGATGGAAACAATCGGGTACGGTGTCCGGCCTGCCGTCCATTCTCAGCAGAAGCTGGGTGTCATCAGCGTACTGATAACACTCCAGACCAAAGTCGCGGGCCAGCTGGGCCAGGGGGCGCATGTAAATGTTGAATAATAAGGGGGAGAGGACATAAACTGTACTTTCTGCATTTCAATTAACCCTAAATTTTTGTACAGTCCTCAAGGCATGGAGATAAACAGTTCTGGCACCTGATGGACCACACCAAATCTTTGTTTTTATTGCAAATAATAAAGCCACCTCTCTGAAATCTGTGTAATAAGGTGAGACATGTAGTTTCATATTTACAAAGATGTCATGATCCGTTTTCAGGGCCTTGAAATTGGCGCCCGAAGCCCAGATCAATGCCAGTCAATTTTCAGATAAGGACTCTGAAACGCTGGGAACAAATGGCAAGCAACTCTAGCGGGAACAACTGCGCGCCAACTGGGGGAAAGCTGGAATGGAATGTTTGAATGTGAGGGGTTGTATATAAGGGGGAGAAGATTGTGCTGTGGGCACTCTTGGCTTTAACCGTGTTAAGATATCCTTTAGTAAAGTTCTTAGTAAAATCCAGGACGTCTCCTGTGAGTTATTTGAGAGCATCTCAGTGAGTCCTGACACAAAGACATTTCTACTACTGATTTAATGAAGATACATATAATTTAAAAGCAAATTTCCATTTGTTCAATTAATCTATGTGTTTCAAATACTGTTCTGCAGCCTTCTCCTACATTTCACATTGTAAGGAAAAAAGAAATAATGTTAACACTATGGAAACTGCAACAGACATTTTGTGATTTGGGCACTGTCTCCAGGAGATTTTGAAATTCCTACTAATGAAATCTACAAAAGTTAAATCCATGAAAGTTTAGGGTTGACTGTACTACATTTTCATGTATACCACTACCTGTTCCTGTTTGTAAATAATAATAATAACTAGCTGTACCCGGCACGCGTTGCTGTGCCCTATTTAGGAGATGCGAGAAAGTCTGAGTATGTAAGGGTTGGAATTGATGTTACTTATGGTCTTGGTGGGGGCTGTGTCGTTGTGGGTTGTTCTGGTGGGTGGGATGTTGAAGTCCTGTGGAGTTGTCGGTGTGTCTTTCTGTTCTTGCGTTTGTTCTGCCCTTTTTTGTTTGATGTATGTAGCGTTGCGAGTGTGTCGTCCGATGCTGTTCTTTTTAGGAGGCATGGCTTGTCTTTTGGGTCAGCTTATGCCTGTGTGGAAGGAAGGAATGGCATACAAATGGGTTTAGCAGTAGACGCAAGGTTGTGTTATGTGCGTATTGTTGTGTGTAGGTATTACTTTTTGGTGAGTTAATGGGTGTGTGGTGGCATTGTGGGTGGTAGTATGTTGTGGAATGCTTGTGTGGGTGGGGTGTTTTGGGTGTTTGTGTGTGTTTGTAGAGTATCAGTGCAGTGTTGTGTTGTGTTTGGGGTATAGGTGTGAATGTGTAATCCAGAGTGAATGTGTATGGTGCTAATGTAGTTGTATTTTAATGTATTTTTAATGTATTTTAATTGTTGAAGTGTTTTGGGGTTTATATTGTTATTATGTGGGCATCGAATTGTGCCGTACTGTAAGCCGCTCTGAGTCCCCCCTTGGGGGTTGAGAAGAGCGGGGTAAAATCCCGAAATAAATAAATAGGTGGAGTTGGTTTTTGTTTGTGGTGGTGGTAGGTGTTGTGTGTGCGGGGTCCCGTAAGGTTGGGGGGATGGCTTGTGATAGGAAGTTGTGTTGTGTGGGTAGGAATTGCTGGAGTATTGTGCCTGGGACGTGTGTGTATTTGGAGGTGTGTGTGGTGGTGAGTAGTGAGTGCAGTCTTGGGTTTTGTGTTGGGGAAGTAGTCAGGTATTTGTGGGGTGTATTTTGTGTGTGTTGTGGTGACATAGTTATCTCAGTCTGGCTGTGTGCTGGTTGTGATGTGGAGGGGGTGTTGCTTTTGCCAGTGGTGTTTGTTGTGTATTTTGTTTGGGGGTTGTGTTGGTTTTTTTTTTTTTGTGGGTTTTGCAAGTTTGTGTTATTCCGGCGGTATGTGTTTGTCAGTGGTGCCTGTGTCCCTGGTGCCCTATTTGCTTGGCCTTGACAGTTTAATCCACAAACACCAACTGACTAAACTCAAATCACTCAGCATTCTAATCTAGCCTTGGCTGGCTTTGCCCACCGTTACTATGGTAACTCAACCTCCCTGCATTTTGTGTGGGCCGATGTTAGCCAATGGGTTTTGCTGGCGGCCACAGAGGATGCTGGGAAATGTAGTTTTTTATCATTGTTTTGGGGGCCTTCTAGGTTTTTTTTTGGGGGGAGTTTCTTTGCTAAAAACCTTCCTTGCCTGAGGCCTATTTTTGTTGCCAAGTTTGGTTTGTCTGCCTTGGAAGGTTTCTCTGCCTCTGGCAGTCGTTCGATGACAAGTCTTCCTTTATATATATATAGATTATTATTATTATTTATTTCAGCTTAGTAGACCACTCACTCCGAAGCTCAGAGCGGTTTACAGCAATAAAAACCAATAAAAACACAATAACATTAAAACAGCGTTAAAACCAATTCCCCCGCTTCCCCCGATGAACAGTAGCAGGACAGCAGTGATGTAGCAGCAGTGAAGCGATAAGATGACAAGTTATGACGGGCACCGGTCAGGGCCGAATGCCTGCCTAAACAGCCAGGTCTTACCAGCCTTTCGAAATAATAATAATAATGTCAACAAAGTGACAAAGAGCGTCAACGGGCAGGATGGGCTCACTAGCCTTTTGGCGACCATCCTAAGAGAAGGAAAACTCTAAATTCAAACCCATGCAGTTGGTGCCTGTAAGGTCAACCATCTAAGACAGGGATCGTGAACCTATGGCTCGCGAGCCATACCTGACTCCTTCTATGGTTTCATCTGGCTCTTTTGGCGGGGTCGTGAGGCTGCCTCCTTAGGCGCCGCCCCCAAGGCCGGGGGCCAGCCGAGGGCTCCTTGGCGCGAGGCCTAGTCCTTCGGCTGCCTTGTGGTCTCGCCATCCAGCAAGGCAGCCGGGGGAGACTTTACGCAACTCCAGACCTCGCGCGAAGTCTTGCCAGCCAGCAAGGCAGCCGGGGGAGACTTTGCGCAACTCCAGACCTTGCATGAAGTCTCAAGAAGAAGAAGTGTAGTACCGCAAGTACCAAACAACAATATAGCGGGAGCTATATGGTCCACTTATCAAAAGTCCACAAAACGTCATATTTGCATCAATATCAATATGTACTGTATAATTAAAGTCAATAATTCAAATTCTGTATAGGAGTAATTCTTATTCATCCAAACAAAAGTGAAAACGTATCAGTCTTTAGCAAATAATGCGGAAGCAAGTTGCTTCAGTCTTTTACTCACAATGGATAGTCCCAGAGCGATCGAAAGTCAATTTGTATAATTAAAGTTATCTGCTTTGAACCAATTATATGGCAGTGTGGACTCAGTTAACCCAGTTCAAAGCAGATATTGTGGGATTTTCTGCCTTAATATTCAGAGTTATAGGGCTGTGTGGAAGGACCCTCTGTTATCTGAGGACTTTTCCACACAGCTGAATAAAATCCCATGTTATCTGCTTTGAACCAGATTCTATGGCAGTGTGGACTCGGATAATCCAGATCAAAGCAGATATTGTGGGATTTTCTGTCTTAATATTCAGGGTTATAGGACTGTGTGGAAGGGCTCTGGCAGAAGGAGCTTGGACTGGATGGCCTTGGAGGTCCCTTCCTACTCTCAGAACCTATTATTATTATTATTAGCAGAGGCTGAATGAATATTATCATTATTATTATGAATAAATTCAGGGGCTTATTATACTCTTATTTAGTTGAATTCAGTCTTAAAATATATTATATGGCTCTCACTGAAATAAATTTCCAAATATTTTGCTTTTATGGCTCTCTGAGTCAAAAAGGTTCCTAACCCCTGGTTTAAAGGGTGGGGCCAGTTCTGTGCACGCTGTGCTCCACCAGAAAAATCCATTGCACGGGCTTGAAGGACACATCCAGCGTCTTTAGTCATCAACGTGCTTGTAAAAAGCATGGGATGAGTCCTTCCTAAGAATCTTCGTTTGCGAAGTAATGCCAGAGAATAATAATTTGCTCACAATGGACTTTCCTTACCTTTATGGTCAATGTGATATCTGCATATGCACAAAATCCTCCACCTCGATCACCTGAGCAGTGATGAAAACCACCACCTTGGAAAGAAAAAGATATAGTAAAGTAGAAGAATGTACTGAACAACATATTCTAGGTGTTAAGAAAAATGTGACAGCCTGTTTAATCTTGGGCCATAAAAGAGATGACTTAATTATCCAAGTTCTACTAACTTTCTGTTTTCAAATCAGTCAGCTAACTGTCCTTGTGAAAAGCAGATCAGGCAGACTACTTTCAAATAAGGAATAAAACAGAAAATAAATAAAGGAGAAAGAAAGGAGCACTGGTAAGTTCCTGGGGTAAATTTGTGGCTTAGATTCTAGTATTGCTTTAGGTCTTTGTTAGCAGCTGCAAAAAGCAGTTGTTTTTCTCTTCCAAGTTGCCTTAAGCACATTCCTTGAAGGGGCGGGGCTTGCTACAGCAGCTCCCAGCTGACTCACATCCTGCCAGGTGGGAGGAGTTAGCCTAGTTTCTGTTTTCAAATCAGTCAGCTAACTGTCCTTGTGAAAAGCAGATCAGGCAGACTACTTTCAAATAAGGAATAAAACAGAAAATAAATAAAGGAGAAAGAAAGGAGCACTGGGAAGTTCCTGGGGTAAATTTGTGGCTTAGATTCTAGTATTGCTTTAGGTCTTTGTTAGCAGCTGCAAAAAGCAGTTGTTTTTCTCTCCAAGTGATAGAGCATAAACTTGTAACAAGTCGGAGAAGAAATATCCAAAGACTTGTAAAAAATTAAATTAAGTAAATTAAGACCACAACAAAACAGTTAATCTACAAAAAAAACATTAATAAGAAATGGAGGTAGCCAGCCAGCAGTGGGAGGGGGGTTTCCCAGTGTTTTGCATTGAGTGTCACATGTATGACTACCTGCCTGCCGGGCAGAAGTCTTGGGTGTGCGTTCGCTGCAGTGAGCTCCTGGCTCTCAGGGAACGTGTTTCTTCCCTTGAAGCCAAGGTAGCAGACCTGGAGAAGCACAGAGAGGAAGTGAGGCTGGAGGATAAGATCTCCAGAGATGCAACAGGAGCATCCCACTCCATGATGAGCAGCCCTCCAGCTGCCTTGGAAAATGGGGGTCTTGGGCAGGGAGAACATCAGTCTGAGGAAGAGGGACCGGCTCCCTCAGTTGGGACCCCTTCCTCAGAGGCTGTGCCCATATCTTCGTGCACCGAAGATACTTCTCGACGGGTGGTAGGAGGTGGGCTTCTTGTAGTAGGTGATTCGATTGTCCGGAACATAGAAAGCTGGGTTTGTGATGGACGTGATGACCGCATGGTAAATTGCCTGCCGGGTGCAAAGGTCGCGGACATTACGAGGCATCTAGATAGGCTGGTAGATAGTGCTGGGGTGGAGCCAGTGGTCGTGGTACACGTTGGTACCAATGACATTGGGAAGGCTAAGCGGATGGTCCTGGAAGCCAAATTTAGGTTGCTGGGTAGAAGATTAAGGTCCAGGACCTCAAAGGTAGCATTCTCAGAAATGCTACCGGTTCCACGCGCAGGGTCAGCCAGACAGGCAGAGCTCAGGAGCTTCAATGCGTGGATGAGGCAGTGGTGTCGAGAGGAAGGTTTTAGATTTGTTAGGAACTGGGGAACATTTTCAGGAAAGCCAGACCTGTACAAAAGGGACGGGTTACACTTGAACGAAAATGGAACCAGACTGCTGGCGACTAATATTAAAAAGATTTCAGAGCAGCTTTTAAACTGATTCCTAGGGGAAAGTCGACAGGAGCTGGGCAGCTTCCGGTTCGAGAGGGTGAAATTTATTTTATTTCGGGATTTTACCCCGCTCTTCTCAACCCCCAAGGGGGGACTCAGAGCGGCTTACAGTACGGCACAATTCGATGCCCACATAATAACAATATAAACCCCAAAACACTTCAACAATTAAAATACATTAAAAATACATTAAAATACAACTACATTAGCACCATACACATTCACTCTGGATTAAAACAATGTTCAGTCCATAAAAACATTGGCCATAATCACCCACTTTCATTAAAACCAATCTAAAAATGCTGCCTTGTGCTGGTGTACGAATGCCTGTTCCCACAGCCAGGATTTTACTTTTTTCCTGAAGGCCAGGAGGGATGTGGTGGATCGTACATCAATAGGACGCGCATTCCACAGGCGGGGAGCCACAGAAGGCCCTATCCCTCGTCCCCACCAGCCTCATCTGAGATGTAGGCGGGAGCGAGAGCAGGGCCTCCCCGGATGATCTTAGATTACGAGGTGGGACATAGCGGCTGATGCGTTCGGACAAGTAAGCTGGGCCAGAACCGTATCGAGCTTTAAAGGTCAACACCAGCACTTTGAATTGAGCCCGGAATTGGACAGGCAGCCAGTGGAGCTGACACAACAGGGGGGTGGTATGCTCCCTGTATGTAGCTCCCGTTCGCAATCTGGCTGCCGCCCGCTGGACTAATTGCAATTTCCGAACTGTCTTCAAAGGCAGCCCCACGTAGAGTGCGTTGCAGTAATCTATTCGGGATGTGACCAGAGCGTGGACGACCGTAGCCAGATCAGACTTCCCAAGGTACGGGCGCAGCTGGCGCACAAGTCTTAACTGTGCAAAAGCTCCCCCGGCCACCGCTGAGACCTGGGGCTCCAGGCTCAGCGATGAATCCAGGATCACTCCCAAGCTGCGAACCTGTGTCTTCAGGGGGAGTGTAACCCCATCCAACACAGGCTGTAACCCTATGCCCTGTTCGGCCTTGCGACTGACCAGGAGGACCTCTGTCTTGTCTGGATTTAGTTTCAATTTGCTAGCCCTCATCCAGTCCGACACAGCGGCCAGGCATCGGTTCAAGGTCTGGACAGCCTCCTTGGTGACAGGTGGGAAGGAGTGACAGATCTGGACGTCATCTGCGTACAGATAACACCTTACTCCGAAACTCCGAATGATCTCTCCCAGCGGTTTCATGTAGATGTTGAATAACATCGGGGACAGAACTGAACCCTGAGGGACTCCACACGACAACGGCTGTGGAGCCGAACAGGTGTCACCCAATGACACCTTCTGGGTACGACCTTCCAGGAAGGATTGGAGCCACTGCAGAGCAGTACCCCAAGCCCCATGTCTGCAAGGCGACCCAGAAGGATACCGTGGTCAACGGTATCGAAAGCCGCTGAGAGGTCCAGCAGAACCAACAGGGACACACTCCCCTGTCGAGTTCCCGGCGTAGATCATCTACCAAAGCGACCAAGGCTGTTTCAGTACCATGTCCCGGCCTAAAGCCAGACTGTGCCGGATCAAGATAATCAGTGTCTACCAAGAACCCCTGAGTTGCGAAGCCACCACACGTTCCATGACTTTGCCCAAATAGGGGGAGATTGGAAACTGGCCGATAGTTCACTAATTGAGTGGGGTCCAGTGATGGTATTTTCAACAGCGGTTTTATAACAGCTTGCTTTAAGCTGGCTGGAATTTTGCCCTCCTGTAAGGAGGCATTAACCACCACCTTCACCCACTCTGCCAAACCCCCTCTGGCTTCCTTTATCAGCCAGGATGGGCAGGGGTCTAGGATGCATGTAGTGGGCCTCGCCTCTCCAAGGATCTTGTCCACATCCTCGAGCTGAACCAATTGAAACGAATCCATTAAAACCGGACAAGCAGATGCTCGTGTCACATCCTCAGAGACTGCCGTTAAAGTGGTATCGAAATGCCAAGTATGGAGGACGAAATCCATACACAAATGGCTGAGTCAACAGAAAAGATAGATAGTAGTAGTCGAGAGGTAGGACATGGTAGGCCTTCTACAAATTCTCACAAACAGCCAAAGTTGAAAGTGCACCAGAGAAATAAATATAAATGTCTGTACGCAAACGCTAGAAGCCTTCGAACAAAAATAGGGGAGTTGGAATATTTGGCAAAGGAAAAAAATATTGATATTATTGGCATAACAGAAACCTGGTGGACGGAGGAAAACAAATGGGACACAAAGATTCCAGGTTATAAACTGTACAGGAATGACAGGAGAGGGAAAAATGGTGGCGGTGTGGCCCTGTACATAAATGAGGAGCTAGAATCTCATGAATTAGAACTTCAAGAAATTTCAAACTCACCTACAGAAACATTGTGGATAAAAGTCCCAGGACAAAAAACTAATCTAGCACTAGGGATCTGCTATCGCCCTCCCAACCAAACTCCAGAGGCAGACTGCTATCTGGAAAATGAAGTTAAACAGGCCTCAAAAAAGAAATACATTAGTCATAATGGGGACTTCAACTATCCCCAAATAGATTGGCCAAATTCTTGTTCTACGCATGAAAGAGAGACAAGGTTCCTCGACATGCTAGCTGATTATTCCCTTGAGCAGATGGTCATGGAACCAACCAGGGAAAGGGGATCCTGACTTGGTGCTAACTAATGAACAAGATCTCGTTCAAGATGTCCTTGTAACTGAGCCCATAGGTACCAGTGACCACAACACAATAACCTTCAACTTAAGTTTGATAGCAAACTGTCAGTAAAAACTAACACAGAGACCTTAAATTTTCACAAAGGAATTTCACCAAAATGAGAAAAATAGTAAAGAACAAACTAAAAGGAGCAGTAAAAAAAAATCAAATCCCTCCAAAATGCTTGGAAACTGTTTAAAAATACCTTAAAACAGGCCGAACTAAAATGCATTCCAATAAAAAGAAAGAGGCATGGAAAGTCCAAAAGGACACCAGTATGGCTTACAAATGAAGTAAAAGATGTGATTGGAAAAAGAAAAACTCATTTAAGAAATGGAAGGCTCTTCCTACCGAGGAGAACAGAAAGGAACACAAGCTCTGGCAAACTAAATCCCAAAGCAACAGTCAGGAAAGCCAAGAGAGATTTTGAGGCACACATAGCAAAGAATATTAAAAAAAACAACAAAAACTTCTTTAAGTACATCAGAAGCAGGAACCCAACTAGAAAAGCAGTTGGGCCACTCGACGACAATGGCCAGAAAGGGAAAATCAGCGAAGACAAAGAGATTGCTGAGCGGCTAAATGACTTCTTTGCCTCCGTTTTCACACAGGAGGACAGACAACATATGCCTTCAGCTGAGTCAGTTTTTTCAGGAGGGAATTAAAAGAATTAAAACAGATAGAGATAAACAAGGAGGATGTTCTCATATGCCTTACTAAACTAAACGTCAACAAATCACCAGGTCCAGACGGCATTCACCCCAGAGTTCTTAAGGAACTCAAGTGTGAAATTGCTGAACTTCTAGCTAAGATATATAACCTTTCTCTAAGATCAGGCACTGTACCCGAGGAATGGAGGGAGGCAAATGTAACACCGATCTTCAAGAAAGGATCCAGAGGTGATCCAGGAAATTATAGACCAGTCAGTTTAACCTCAGTTCCAGGCAAAATGATGGAAACCATTATTAAAGAAAAAATTACTAGGCACATAGAAGAACAGGCATTGCTGAAAGAAAATCAACATGGTTTCTGCAAAGGCAAATCATGTCTTACTAACTTGTTAGAATTCTTTGAGGGTGTAAATAAACACATAGATAAAGGGGACCCAATTGATATTGTTTACCTTGACTTTCAAAAGGCTTTTGACAAAGTCCCTCACCAAAGGCTCCTAAATAAGCTCTTCAGCCATGGAATCAGGGGACAGGTATTGTCCTGGATTGGAACCTGGCTAAACTGTAGGAAACAAAGGGTGGTAATAAATGGACACTTCTCTGGGTGGAAAGAGGTGGGAAGTGGCGTACCCCAAGGTTCAGTTTTGGGTCCGTTACTTTTTAATTTATTCATAAATGATCTGGATGTAGGAGTGAATTCTGAGGTAGCAAAGTTTGCAGACGACACTAAATTGTTCAGGTAGTTAAAAATGAAACTGATTGTAAAGAGCTCCAGAAAGATCTCTCGAAATTGAGTGAATGGGCAACAAAGTGGCAAATGCATTTTAACCTAAACAAGTGTAAAGTCATGCACATCGGGGCAAAGAACCCCAACTACACTTATCAACTGATGGGGTCAAAGCTTTCTGAGACAAACCAGAAAGGGATCTTGGGGTTTTGGTGGACAGCTCAATGAAGATGTCAACCCAGTGCGCTGCAGCAGTGAAAAAGCAAATTCTATGCTAGGCATGATCAGAAAGGGAATCGAAAATAGGTCAGCAAATGTTGTATTACCTCTCTACAAATCTATGGTAAGGCCACATTTGGAGTACTGTGTACAATTCTGGTCTCCGCACCTTAAGAAGGATATAACGGAACTGGAAAAGGTACAGAAAAGGGCAACAAGAATGATCCAAGGGATGGAGCGGCTCCCTTTATGAAACCAGGTTGCAACGCCTTGGTCTTTTCAGCCTTGAAAGACGCGTTTAAGAGGTGACTTGATCGAAGTGTATAAAATCATGCATGGGATAGAAAAGGTGAATAAAGAAAATTATTTTCTTTGTCACAAAACACTAGGACTAGAGGGCACTCCCTGAAGCTCCAAGGTAGGAAAATTAGGACTAATAAAGGGAAATATTTCTTCACCCAGAGGGTCATTGGGTTATGGAACTCACTTCCAGAAGAGGTTGTGACAGCTGTCAGCCTGAACAACTTCAAGGCAGGATTAGACAGATTCATGGATACCAAGTGTATCGGTAGTTACTGAAAAGGACATTCAAGTGCCACCTCAGAGTTGGTTGAGGTAGGCAGGATTTCCCTGGGTACTGGTTGTGGGGGTCGGGAGCAGGTCAGGGTTTTGCCCTCCTTTCTGCTCGAGATCCCCGTGTACAACTGGTGGGCCACTGTGTGATACAGAATGCTGGACTAGATGGGCTGAGGTCCGATTCAGCATGGCTCTTCTTATGTTCTAACTACTACACATGAAAAATGGTTTTTGATTTACAGGTGCTAGTGCAAGAAAACCAAGAGATGGATCACAAGGAAGCAAGAGATACAAGTTGTGGCAAAAGCGAAAAGGGGGAAATTGGCACTAGGAATTGATGGAATGATGAGACAGGCTGCTGGGAATAGTGTGAGTGGTATACTGGGGGGACTGTGTAATTATTTAAAGTGTAGTCTTAAATGTATTTTAACATTTTTATATTTTCTTTCAATTTCTATCTTCATATTTTAATGCTCTGTTTTAATTGTATTGTGTCATGTATTGTTAGGCACCTTACGTCCTTATAATTGGGAGAAAGGTGGGATAATGATTAATATATCAATCATCAATCAATCAATGTATTACTTGCTTAGTCGCCCTAGACCAACGGTGCTCTGGGCAACTTACAGAATAAATCAATAAAACACTTAAATTATCGTTAAAACCACTTAAATTATCGTTAAAACCACTAATCAAACGCTCTGCCAAAGAGTCTTCAAGTCTTCAGTGCGACAGTAAAACAACTCAATTCGCGCACAGCTCGGATGTTGGGTGGCAGAGAATTCCACAGTTTTGGGGCGGCAGCTGAGAAAGCTTTCCGCCTAGTGACCTCCAGGCGAATTTCTCTATCTACTAGAGTATAAGCTGATCCGAATATAAACCGAGGAACCTAATTTAATCCACAAAAAACTGGGAAAACTTATTGACTTGCGTATTAGCCAAGGGTGGGAAATGAAGCAGCTACTGGTAAATTTCAAAATAAAAATAGATACCAATAGAATTACATTAACTGAGGCATCAGTAGGTTAAATTTTTTTTAATATTTACAAAAAACCCTATAATTTAAGATAAGACTGTCCAACTCTGATTAAACTATTATTCTAACCTTTTTCGATGTAAATGTGCTTATATACCCTTCCAATAATAATAAAGAGAGTAAAATAATAAATGTAATAACAAGAGTAAAATAATAAATGTAATAACAAGAATAAAATAAATGTAATAAAAATAATAAATGTAAAATAATACATGTAAAAGAAATAATTATAATAACAGAGTAAAATAATCAATAAATTTGACTCAAGTATAAGTCAAGGGGGGCTTTTTCAGCCTAAAAAAGGGGCTGAAAAACTCAGCTTATACTCGGGTATATATGGAAAATAAATAAAGACAAATATTTCTGGGAACCAGGACACTTGTAGTAGAGCTGTAAGAATTAAAGCAACAAGAGAAAAAAATATGGAGATATGTGAATGAAATTGAAACAAGGGCCTGGAGAGTTTAGACAGTAAGGACGAACACAGATTAACTGAACTGATCATACGAAGACACCACATAATGAGTAATGAATCATTTTTGCACCACAGTACTGTATTGGACATAAGAATACCTTCCAATTGGTATTTTAGTTAAGGTTAGTAATCCAATTTTTATGTATTTCTTGGATGTATGCCTTACCTTTATTCTAACTGAATCAACCCAGTTTATATAGGACAGGTATTGTCTTATCATTTACTTATTAAATCAATGGATCTACCTTACATGAATTGAGCAATAAGGCGAAAACTGTAGTAATTTAAGCAAAATATGATAAAAGCCGGGAAGGGGGGGGGGGGAATACAGTTGTAAAAATCTACCTACTTACCAACATTAATTGCCCATCCTCTCTCAATGGCCAGTTTACCTGCCTTTAGAAATAATGATAATAATTACTGGTTCTTTCACAACATGGATATTTACTAATTAGTTATGTGCAAAAAAAAAATAAAGGCATGCAAACTGGGCAACAGTTTCAGCAACATTTTAAAAGCCCTCAAGGACACAGTAGCCCTTGAGGAGCCACAAACTTCAAAGGAAGATAAAAGAGAGATTTGTAAGCCACCATTCAATAGCAAGTTCCAATCTATCATTAGAGGCATTCTGCGTTGTATAGAAACCTCCCTAAGTGCAGCTAACGTGGCAGGATTTCTGGCATGTTTTAAAAAATTAATTAAAGCAATTTGAAAGAATTTGAGAAAAAAACATGTGAAAACAAACACTTTCCCTACCATTATTGTTCCTCCTGTTTGTGTTCTCAGAGGTCTGAGCACTTTCCTCTGTACAAAGAAATTGGGCATAAAAAGAACAGGTGGGATTTCCGTAATGGTAGCCACAACGAATGACCACTGGAAGACAAAACAACAAGAATAAGGATTAAGGATTAACTCTTGGCAGCACAATGCTGTTAACATCTGCTCTGGTCTGAATTGGTCTTACTAGTAACTGTGTTTGATTGTGTTCATATTATAGCAATGTGCAAAGCAAAAACATATCTTTCAACAAATTGTATAATTGCAAAAAGCACCAATGACAACCTGTGAAAATGTCGGTGAGCAAACAAGAGGAGCAGTTTAAGGTTGTACACAAGGCAGCTTGTACAACCAATTTTCTCACTTGGAAGCATCCAAAACTCTGCCTATCATTAATTTTCACTAGAAGACTGAGATTCCTCCTGTACCGTAGGGCTGTGCCATATAAAACTTCTCAAAGCCCGATTTCAGATTATTTCCCTTTCATTTACAGAGAGCACCCAACACACTGGAGAAATTCATTATATGCTGTTGAATTCAGATTTCTGGTCTGACACAGCCCACACCCCCATTTTTATTGCTCTCTATTATTAATCTTGCTCTCTATTATTAATCTTGCAATTGAGCAATCCATACCACTGCGGCATAGATTACATGGAGCATTAAGTGTTAAAGGCCTGCCAAAACCGGGTCGTTTTACAGGCTCTTCAGAAGGCCAAAAGCTCCCTAAGAGTCCATACATTGTCTGGCAGAGCATTCCAAAGTGTAGGGGCTGCAACAGAAAAAGCTATCTGTCGAGTCGAAGACAGGTGATAGGTTCGGATGGGGGGAACCTCTAGTAGGTTTTGATCTTTAGATCGTAGTGATCTCTGGGGAACATACGGAGAGAGACGGTCCCTCAAGTACACGGGCCCCAGACCATATAAGGCCTTAAAGGTTAAAACCAACACTTTGAACGTGATCCGGTACTCCACTGGAAGCCAGTGCAGTTGCTTCAAGATGGGAGTTATGTGGCATCTAGCCGGAGCCCCGGCGAGCAAGCGAGCTGCAGCATTCTGAACCAGTTTAAGTTTCCGGATCACAGACAGAGGAAGGCCAATGTAGAGGGCGTTACAGTAGTCCAGTCTCGAGATGACAGTCACCTGGATTAAAATGAAAGGTCCCAGAGTTGAAGTTCAAAGTTCATTCCAATCAAAAATAATGCAAATTGTAATCCACAAAATAAGGTTTGGCTTTCTTCCATCTCCGCCAGGCAAGGAGGCTGGCCCCCTACCTCTCCTGAAGCGACCTAGCCACGGTGATCCAAGCCACGGTCATCTCGAGGCTAGATTACTGTAACGCGCTCTACGTTGGCCTTCCTATGTCGGCGATCCGGAAGCTCAGGCTGGTGCAGAACGCTGCCGCCCGGCTCCTGTCTGGGGCTCCAGCAGGTTGCCGTATAACACCAATCTTGCAGGATCTGCACTGGCTGCCTATCGAGCACCGGATCACCTTCAAAGTGTTGGTTCTTACCTTTAAGGCCTTATACGGCCTGGGGCCAGCGTATCTGAAGGACCGCCTCACCCCTTATTGCCCTCCGAGACCACTCCGATCCGAAGATGCCAACCTTTTGGGAATACCAACAATAAAGTCGGCGCACCTGACAGCAACCCGTCGGAGGGCGTTCTCGGTTATAGCTCCTACGCTATGGAACACCCTCCCGGCCGGCACCAGGGTCTTGAGGGACTTACTCCAATTTAGACGGGCCTGCAAAACCCATCTATTTAGGCAGGCCTTCAATGAGTAAGCCCTCTAACATGCTGTTTCGTCTGTTCGGGGGTGATGCTGCTTCCTTATCTGTTTTATGCTGTATTTTAATGTATTTTAATGTTATTGCTGCTGTTTAATTGTTATGTTGATATTGATGTTTTTAACCCTGCTGTAAGCCGCCGCGAGCCCTCGGGAGTCGGCGGCCTAAAAGCCACAATAATAAATAAAATAATAAATAATAAAATAAATAAATAAATAAACTCTGTTTGAAAGCCAAACTCAGTGGGGCGAAACGGCTTAGCACAAAGACAACCTTTGTCCGTCGACCGCAACAGAGTTTAAAAGCCAAACCATATTTTGTGGATTACAATTTGCATTATTTTTTTTATTGAAATGAACTTTGAACTTCAACTCTGGGACCTTTCGTTTTGGATCTAGGACTCTACCTGATGATATTGGATTACAAATTTTCGTTGCATAGCTCCATATTAGATAAATGCATGACTTAAAACTTTGATTACTAATACAATACAATGAATTGTTGATACCTTTTGACTCTTTATTTGTACTGGTGGCTCAAGTTTGCCAAGCTCAAGAGACGGGACCCCTAGCGACTCTTCCAAGGAAATAGTCTGAGTTTTGGGATGTTTTCAGCGAAAAGGAGGCTGAGAAGCTGCCTCCGCATCGGCCTTATGACTGCGCCATTGCCTTGGTGCCGGGTGCTCCAATCCCTCGTGGGCGGTTGTACTCCCTCTCGGAGTCTGAGCAGGATGCCCTCCGGGAGTTTTTGGAAAAGGGATTCATTCGGTCCTCAAAGTCCCCAGCGGGCGCTCCAGTTCTTTTCGTCAAGAAGAAGTCGGGGGAGTTGCGGCTGTGTAATGACTACCGAGCACTGAACAATATCACCATTCGGAACCGCTACCCCCTCCCACTCATCCCGGAACTGTGGGAGAGAGTGCGGGGCACACAGGTCTTTACCAAGCTAGACCTGCGAGGGGCTTACAATTTGGTTTGGATCCGGAAAGGGGATGAGACTGCTTTCCAAATCAAGTGGGGATCCTACGAATACCTGGTCATGAGTTTCAGGTTGTGCAACGCCCCTGCCACGTTTCAACACTTTATGAATGACATCTTTCGAGACTTCTTGGACTGTTTTTTGGTGGTCTATTTAGATGACCTTCTTGTGTTTTCTCCAAACCAGCAGATGCATAATCAACATGTGCGGGCAATACTCCAGCGCCTGCAGGACCATGGACTCTATGCCAAATTGGAAAAGTGTGCTTTTGACCTGTCGGAAGTGGAGTTATTGGGATACCGTATTTCGGCCCAGGGCCTTGCCATGGACTCTGTCAAGGTGGAGGTGGTGGTTCAGTGGAAGGAGCCTTCCGGAAACAAAGACATTGAGAGGTTATTGGGATTTGCCAACTACTATCGAAAGTTCATTCCAGATTTTGCCAAGTGGGCTGATCCCATCACACAATGCCTGAGAGGCAAGACGCCGTTTCAATGGACGGAGGAGGCGGAAGCCGGCTTTCAGCGTTTGAAGCAATTGTTCACTTCCCAGCCTATTTTGCAACATCCGGATCCTCAGCTTCCTTTTGTGGTTCAGGCGGATGCCTCTGATGTGGCAGTTGGGGCCATGGTGTTTCAACCCCATGGAGAAGACCTACTACCTTGTGCCTATTATTCCCAACAGCTCACAGCGTCAGAAAAGTACTATACCATTTGGGAGAAAGAATTGTTGGCCATTAAGATGGTGTTTGAGATTTGGAGGCACAGGTTGGAGGGAGCTCGTCATCCGGTGAAAGTGCACACCAATCATCGCAATTTTAAGCATTTGAAAACCGCGCGCAAGTTAAACCAGAAGCAGCAAAGATGGGCCCTGTTTTTTTAGCGTTTCGACTTCCGGATCAGTTATGTACCTCCGTCTCAGACCAAGCTAGCAGATGCTTTGTCGAGAAAACCAGAGTACACGAGAGGACGGGAGATCTCAGAATCTTCAGTGTTGCGGCCTGAGAATTTTGCAGCAGTTGCGGAGCCCCCAGAAAGCGACACCAAGCCTTCTGGAGAGGTGAGTTGAATCTCAGTTCCTGCTGATGTGGTTCCTCTGGCGGAACATATTTGAGCCCGGCAAACAGAGGACCTCTGGGTTCAAGAGCAACTGGTACGAGTACAGTTTCCATTTCATGTAAAAGAGGAAGTTCTCTGTCGTCGCTCCCAAGTCTATGTTTCTCCGGGTCCCGAGAGGGAGGAGATACTCAAGTTAAGCCATGATGGGGAGTTGCTGCATGCCGGCCGTCAGATAAGTCGCATCTGGCGGTAGCTCCGCAGAAGGAATGTGAGTAACATAGATATCTTTATCGGAATTACCAAGACTCCTAGCAAATAACGAACTGTGTGCAGCTTCATAAGAAGAACTCTCTATCTCACAATATTTTGTGACTGCACTTTATAATTAAACAGTTAACTGGCTTTAAAGGAGGGCAGCTGTGGCAGGCAGTTTGTTATGTATCATCTGCAAAAGAGAGCTCAGGAACAATTGATAGCACTAAAGAAGTGAAAGTTGCAGTCAAGAAGAACTGAAAACAGTAACACTAGTATTTCAGTGGAAATAAACAAGATGGCAACAAAGCCTAAAGATAAGAGTGCATCTTATCTCTTATCCGGAGAGATAGCACAGCGGTAACAACCGCTGTGCTGGCAATCTGAAGATCTGAAGATTGCAGGATCGAATCCCGGGCTGAGCTAGACGCCAGCTGTAAGCCCTGTCTACTGTTTACCCAAGCAGTTCAACAGCCCAGCTGTGAATTAACAACAAATTGGGGACCATAAAAGTGGGGAAGGACTTTTGCACAGACTTGTCTGAAATAGGCTGACGGAGAAGGGAGAGGCGGAAGTGGTGGAAACAAGAGGCTCCTGTCATGAGGACGGAAAAACAGCACCCCCTTGTGACGTGATGGCACAATGACGCAGGGACATAACAACAATGGAGCATTCACACCCGATGACGCCCACCTGTAGGACGCAGCCAGGATAGAAGAAGTCCTTCTAAAAACTGCACTGTATTTGTCTATGTGTAATTGTATGTCTACCCGACAGGGACTGTCTGTCGTATGTGTATTGTAATCCAAACTGAATCCCCTTCGGGGTAAGAAGAGCGGAATAAAAATAAACAGTATTATTATTATTATCTACTTCGCCCAGCAATTCGCCCAGTAAATCAATAGAATCAAAAATTGACCAGTTGTTGTTGGCATTTGAGTCCATGCAGGCATCGCAAACTCGGGTCGAAACATCAGTAAACGTTTTAGTGGCGGAGGTGGCTCAAATACAAACAAAAATGTTAGAAATGGATCAATGTATGACAATGACGGAAACCAAAAGTAAGGAGTCTGAGAAAGATTTACATGCTGTTCGCCAGGACATGGCAGACTTGAAAGCTGAATTATTAAACCTTCAAAACAGATCAAGAAGAAAGAATATCCGAATTAAGGGTCTGCCTTATGACTTGAGCAATACTGATTTACTGAACAAGCGGATTACCTGGGGAAAAACTTACGGCATCAAACTTCAGCTATCTCAAATTGAAAGAGCTCACAGAGTTTACAGCTCACAAAAAAACAACTCTCAGGATGTTTTGGTTGCTTTTGTGAAAGAATCCCAAAGAGACTTGATTTTAAAACAATTCAGACATATTGAAGATCTGCAATATGAAGGAAGAAAAGTCCTGGTATTTCCTAATTTGGCAAAAGAGACAATAAAACAAAGGACAGATCTGCGCCCTATTACTCAAAGACTGATAGCTGCTGACACCAGATTTTCGTGGGGCTTTCCTACAACTATAAGGATTTAAAAGGATGGGAAACTTCTAACTGCCAAGTCAATAGATCAAGGGAAAATGTTATTGCAAAAATTAGGACTTGAACAATTAGCGACCAAATAAGATAATGAAAAAAAACATCAAAATGAAGATTTAGACGATTAATATTCAAACAAACTTTAACAAAAGGACTCACAGTTAAAAGCCTGGAGAGGGGTTTTTTTGTTGCTTTTTTTTTTGTTTTTTCTTGGGGAAAGGGAGGTTTGGTTTAGTTGATGTGAATTCCAGGTGCAGAAGACTGTGGAGAGAAGATTGGCGGCATGCCTGGCCGTAAAGGTTATATAAACATTGATAACTTCAGTCAACAAACAAGAGTTAGAGAAAAATATCAATTTGAATTAAAGTAAAATATAAAATACAAAATAAAAATGAAGGAAGTCAAAATGAGAAGAGTTGTAAATATGATAAATGTATAAGGGGTCTAAGGAATGTATTTTGTAGTAAATATTACTCGGTTATATATATAAGGGTAGAAGGGTTGGGAAATAGTTAAGTGTGGGCCAACTAATGTAGTTTCTCCTCTCGATTGTTAGGAACATTTTGGTGTTCAAGCTGGCTGTGGCTACAGCTAAGACAGAATCGGGAAATGCATATGTATGTGGGGGTATAGGGGAAGTAGGGCAAGTGGGGCATTCTGTTATGTTTGTGTGCGTGTCAAATGAGGTGTATGTAAGGCCTGTAAAGAGGAATCTATTTATGTTTATTACTGTTGTGGATAATGCATAGTTTTAAATGCATTCCCCTTAATACTAGGGGTATGTCATCAAAACTTAAATGTCAAAGATTGAGAGCATATTTTAAAAGGTCAAGACCAGACTTCATTTTTTGTAGGAGTCACACCGGGGAGGAAGCCATAGTGATATTCATCTGGATTGGATAGAGCATTATATAAAAGGATCTGGAAGTGCTAATGCCAAGGGGGGTTGCAGTGTTGATTTCACAAAAAGTGGGTTTTAAGATTGATTCAATTGATAAAGATGATGAAGGGCGAATCTTGATAATTAAGGGTACAGTAAATAATGAGGATTATTTACTAGTGAATATATATGCCCCAAATTGTGGCCAAAGGGATTTTTTTAGAGGGGTTGATGAAAGGATGAGAAAAGTACAAACAGACAATATGATAGTGACAGGGGATTTTAACACAACATTTAACCAAGAACTGGATTCATCATCACAAAAGAGGGGATTTACAAGCGAGACGTGCTTTTGTTCAGTTGATTAAGAATTATAACTTAAACAAGGATGTACTGAGAATAATGAAAGGGAATGAAAGGCTGTATACATATTATTCAGCAGTGAACAAGGTGTTCACTAAAATTGACTATATATTCATAACACCACCCCTAGTAAAATATGTTAAAGAAGTCTATGTAAATTTAAATTCTATAAGTGACCATCGAGGTGTGAATATGATATTAAATTATTAAACTGATGATGAGCCCCTAAAAAGAATGTGGATGGATATAAAGATTATGAACAACCAGTCTATAAGGGAAAATATTTTAAGAGAATGGGCAGAAATTTGGGAGTTGAATGCAAGGGAACCCCCTTCATATTAGGTACTCTGGGATGCAATGAAATCAGTTTTAAGAGGATTGTTTAGTAAATATTCGGCCATACTGAAGAAACAGGAAAGAGAACGAGAGAACCAACTGATAGGAAAAATTAAAAAACTGGAATCAATGTATTTGTTAACAAAGGATCTGAAGATTATAAATAATATTACAAGATTAAAGAAAGAGTTGGAGGCTAAAGATATAGAAAAAGTGAAAAAAGTATGATGTATACAAACAGATTTTTTTTTAATAATAAAAGCTCAAAACTGCTGGCAAAAACAGAACAGACTAAAAAATTTAAAAGGGAGATTGGATGTATCAAGGATAGCAATGGTATTGTATGTGCCAGAATGGTAGGTAAAATCAAAGCGATACAGGATTTCTACTCTAGTATGTATAGAAATACATAAGTGGATATAGAAGAGCTGGACAAGTATCTGGAACAAAACTTAAGTAAGAAACTAAGCGAGACACATAGTAAGGAAATGGAGAAATTTATATCATAAGAGGAAATTAAAGGCACAATTAACAAATAAAGGAAAGGTAAATCACCGGGTGAAGATGGTATTCCAGCTGAAATTTATAAAACTTATATAGAATTCCTAGTACCCAAATTACAGAGATTGTTCAATGAAATATTGGCGGGAAAACCCATACCAAATTCATGGAAATATACTAGTATAATACTAATACCCAAGCCGGGTAAAGATAAATTACTACTAGTCTCTTATCGCCCTAGTTCTCTAATTAACCAAGATGCAAAAAATTTTACGGCAATTTTGGCAAATAGATTAAAAAATTTCATAGAAGATTATATTAGCCCAGACCAATGTGGGTTTGTTAAAGGCAGGCAAATGTCTGACTTGGTCCGCAGATTGATAAATATTATCGAGAATACTAAAAATGAGAAAGCTAAAGTAGGCATTACTGCACTAGATATATATAAAGCTTTTGACTCGGTGGGTTAGACAGTGCTGAAATCATTAATTAAAAAATATGGTTTTGGAGAGGGGTTCCAACATATAATAGAACAAATATATTCAGAAAATAGGGCTAAATTCATAATTGATGATTCAAGTACTGAACAATTTAGTATCATGCAATGAGTAAAGCAAGGCTGCCCTCTTTCTCCAGTATTATTTATATTAGTTCTGGAATTATTGGCCTCTGCAATCAGGAAGGATAAAGAAATACAGTGAATGGGAGTAGAAAACAAAATCAAAATTAGCTTATTTGTGGATGACACACTTTTGACAGTCAGAAATCCAGATAAGGCACTAGACCAGATAAATTTACATTTAAAACAGTTTGGAAAAATAACAGGCCTAATAATTAACTGGAAGAAAACGGAGGTAATGACAATAAATCTAGAGAGAAAAGACAAAGAGAAAATAATTGATCAATTTAAGGTTAAGATTAGAAACAAAATTAAGTATTTGGGAGTCACAATACCTGTCAATTACTCAGAGTTAAAAAATTTAAATTTTGTTAAGACTATTTAGGGAAATTTAAGAAAGACTGCTAGAATTCAAAAAATTTAATCTCTCATGGTTTGGCAGAATAGCAATTTTTTTTAATGAAAATATTATCTAAATTTAACTTCCTCTGTAATATGTTACCTATTAAACTGCCGGAGGTTGATCTTAAAAAACGGCAGAAAATAGTCAATGAATTTTGTAATGGAACTTAGAAGATCCAGGCTACCGAGAGGCTTATGGTACATTTCTCAGAAATTAGGGGGACTAGGAATACCAGAACTAAAAACCGACCACCAGACACACATTATAAAGGGAGTGTTTAGGCTGCTCTCGGAACCTAAATTAATCTGGCAGGAACTGGAAGGGAAATGTGGGCAAAGAGATTATGGGGAAATGTTTATCAGGTCAAAAATAGGCAAAGAAATTAAGGAGTGTAAAAATAACCTGGCTAAAGATGTTATGGAGATATGGGTTAAGTTAAAAAAACAAGATATTTCCAAAAGTTTCCCCCTTAACCCCAATAGTGTTACTGGATAATTTTCCAGAAGACCTGAGAATTAAACTTAAATATAAAAAAATAGTGGAGGTGGAAACTGCTCTTTCCTGGAAAGAATGGATACAAAATTCAATGGGCAAGTTTAATAAGTTAGAAGAACAAGGTGCCCTGAATTGGTTTGAGAGACAACAGCTGGAAAAAGGACTGGTTAAGTAAAAATCCCAGATGTAGAGCATTGAATAAATATGAGGAATGGTTAAGTAAACTTAAAACCCAAGAAATAATAGGGAAAGGATTAATTGGGAAAATATATAATGGATTAATTGGCAAAGAAACAGGGCTGAAGCTGTTTGAGAAGGTCTGGGAAGGAGACCTAGGGCCTCTGACAGATTTTGATTGGAAAAGGGTTCTGAAGTGGAGAGTGGTTAAGAATTTATCAACAAGATTAAAAGAAATTGTATTTAAAGTGATATGGAGATGGTATACCACACCGGTCAAACATCAGATGGATAGCAAGCAAAGCATCCTCTGCTGGAGATGTGGCATGCACAAAGGGGCATATTTTCACTTATGGTGGGAATGCCCCCAAGTGAAGAATTTTTGGAATGCTATATTTATTGAAATAAGCAATATTATAGGGCTAAATATTACTCCGGATGCTAGGTTAGCATTATTAATGGACACCACAATGTTGAATTTAGAAATGGAAAAGAGTTGATGATTATTTCATTCACTGTGGCAAGAATTATAATAGCAAGGAATTGGAAAATAATAATTAATCTTACACTGGAAGCTTGGTTGGTATAAGGAGGTTTGGAACATAGCCTTAAATGATAAACTAACAATGGAAATGAAGGTAGTCAGGGGGGTAACTATTAGTTATCAGATTTTGAGGCATCTTTATTAAATACACTTTAGAGAGCGAAAATGGAATGCAATATAACCCTGTTGGTTAGGAATTTTGGATATGACATTTGATTAACGGTTGATTTATAAATATATAGCAAAGGAAAGGATACCTGTTCAGGCCTTGGTGGTGGGCTATGTGTATGTAAAATGTTCACTGTTTTGTGTTTTGTTTACATTGTAAGTTGTTACTGTATGTACAGTAAATAAAATCTTTTTTGAAAAAAGTTATACCATGATAGTCGTCCTGCGAGGCATTTTGGACTATTAAAGACCATACAGCTGATTTTATGAGACTTCTGGTGGCCCAAGATCCATAGGGATATGGAAATGTATGTGGCCACCTGTCCAGTGTGTCAGCGGGCCAAGCATCAAGTGAGCAAACCAGCGGGTTTGCTGCAGCCGCTGCCTACATCGGATAGGCCATGGGAGATTGTCTCAGCTGATTTCATCACAGATCTACCAGAATCTAATGAATTTACCACAGTATTGGTGGTAGTAGACTTATTTACCAAGATGGCTCATTTTGTTTCTTGTGCCGGTCTTCCTTCTGCTAAGGAGACCGCGGATTTGTTCCTAAATTATGTCTTCTATCTTCATGGATTGCCCAAGATTCTTGTCACAGATCGAGGAGGCCAATTCACATCCCAGTTTTGGAGAGCAGTTCAACATCTTTTGGGTATTGAGGCCCGAATATCCATTGCTCATCATCCCCAGACAGATGGGCAAGCAGAGAAAACCAATGCCACCTTGGAACAATATCTACACTGTTGTGTGAACTATCAACAGGACAATTGGGAGGCCTTGTTCTCGTTGGCTGAATTTGCTTACAACAACTCTACTCATGGATCAACCAAAGAAGCGCCATTCTTTGCAAATTATGGATACCGTCCACGTTTCTATCCAGCGGTGATAGAGTCTGGAAATGTGCCGGCAGCAGAAGATTGGTTACAAGAGCTAATGGCAGTTCAAGAGGTGATCAAGGCACAGTTGGAACAAGCTAAATTGGATTATAAACGTGTGGAAGACCAGCACAGGCAAGAGGGGCCAGAGTTACGGCTAGGCTATAAGCTTTGGTTGTCTACCAAACATCTGCCACTTCAAAGACCCTGCCGGAAGCTGGACGCAAGGTTTGTGGGTCCTTATCCAGTGGTGGCTCAGATTAATCCTGTGACTTTCAAGTTACAACTACCAAGAGGTATGAGGATTCATCCTGTGTTTCACCATTCATTGCTACGTTCAGCCAACGATGTGCGTCCAGATGTAGGTAAAAAACCACCCCACCCCCCAGTGTTGCATGATGGTGAAGAAGAATTTGAGGTAGAGAACATTCAAGACTCTCGTTACCATCGTCGCAAACTTCTGTATCTGGTGGCCTGAAGAACGCTCTTGGGTCGATGCCAGGGACTTACATGCTACTGAGTTGGTGGATCAATTCCACCGGGATTACACTTCTAAGCCCCGTCCTCGGAAAGGGCTTCGGGGGGGGGCGCTTGGGAGGGGGGATAGTGTTGGGCCTGTGGCTTCTGTGGCTTCAGGGGTTGGGGGTTGTGGTGGTGTGCAGAGATCTGTGTGATTTTCAGTGCAGGGCCAAGGTGATGAAACTCTGGAAAAGCAGTTAAGGGAATTTAGTTTTTCTGAGAGTCCAGTGGGCGGGAATTGAGACACCTGGCTTGCTGATTCTAGCTGCAGCTGTTACTTTCCCAGGGAAAAGGGAGGGAAATGTTAGAATGTTGAGATCTTGTTATTAGCCCTGTAAAGGTTGAAATTCTGTTCCTGGTCAGCTTTCGATTCTACTGCAAGCAGTTCCATGAACTCCTGATTTCATGGATTTTTTGGTCATTCATGACAGAACTTTGAGCTTGCCTTTTTTGGGACTATCCTCGTTTTAAGTTCTGTTGTTTCTTAGTGGATTTATATTCAGAGACCTTACAACTTAATTAGCCTGAGGCTTTGGGAGCATTTCCTGAGATTTTCTCGACGGCTTTTTGCCTTGGCTATTTTCATGTTTACTGTTAATTTTTTGGACATTGTTTACTTCAATAAATAGGCTGTTATTTCCAGTCGTGGTTGTGTGAATATTTAAAGGGCCCTGGTTCATGGCCGGTGTGCGAAAGTATCAAACGTGGCGGGGAAGTCCTGGTGGAACAATGAAATCTTGTCTGCAAAGAAGCTCTGAAAAGCCTCAGCTGAAGGGGCCAAATCATTACCATTTGGGATGGTAGGGACCGTCATTAAAGATTGAATGATTTTGAATAATTTCGCTGGGTGTGAGCTTGCAGACTCTATCAGGGAGGCATAATACACTTTTTTGGCCTCCCTGATAGCATGCGTCTAGGGGCGATCTCGTCTAGAGTTGTGGAAAGCCTGATGTTCCATGACTCCACCAGCTGGTTGATCGAGTAGCTGACAGGCTCCCCATCCCTCAGAGCATTCCATCATCAGTTACCACAAAAAGCGACTCAGTGGCATAGACCAAGAAACGTATGCCAAGGATTATAGGAAAATTGTGTTCGGATTTGTTAAGATAAATGTAACCTCATGATGGGATTAACAATGGCTTACGTCCTCTCCATTGGCGCCCCCTTGTTGTGGGGGAGAGGCTTGTGTACCCTAATGAAGTTGTGAGCTATGCTAGCGGTGGCATAACAGTCACCAGTAGGGCCTCCCTTGCCAGACAGGTCACAACCGAAAGGTCTGACAAAGAGCGTCAATGGGCAAGATGGGCTCTCTAGCCTTTTGGCAACCATCCTAAGAGAAGGAAAACTCTAATTTCAAACCCGGGCAGATGGTGCTCGTCTAACCCTGTAAGGTCAACCATCTAAGAGAAGGTAACTTTAATCAAACCTACCACCTGAGGACTTCGCTGCCACCATCCAAGCTTGCTAGGCCCCAGCAGACGAACCTTTGGTTTAAAGGGTGCACCCTGTGCCCCACCAGAAAAATCCATTGCACAGGCTCGAAGGACACATCCAACTTCCCTTTTTAGTCATTAACATGCTTGTAGAAAGCGTGGGATATGTCCTTCCTGAATCTTCATTCGCGAAGAAAAGCCATCTGTATCTGCCTATTTCTTATCCTGCCTTTCTCCTAGCTCATGATTTAAATGGACATTAGTTTTTGTTATTTACAAGAGGAAAAATATGAAAACAGACAAGATTGTGTAAATTGAAACTAGTACAGAATGCAGCAGCCCGACTGCTGGCTGGCGCTCCTATGGCCAGCCACATAACACCCATTTTGCGCGAGCTGCATTGGTTGCCAGTGGAAGGCCGGATCACCTTCAAAGTGTTGGTACTGACCTTTAAGGCCTTGAACGGTCTGGGGCCAGTGTACCTTAGGGACCGCCTCATCCCATACTGTCCCACTAGGCCATTACGTTCTGAGTCGTGCCAATTTTTGGAGGTTCTCAGCTTCAAAACGTACCTCCTTACAGCCACAAGATGAAGGGCCTTCTCGGTGATCGCTCCTATACTATGGAATGCACTGCCTTCCGATGTCCGTGCACTTAAAGACCTAATGACGTTCCGGAAAGCGTGCAAAACCCTCCTGTTTCGGCAGGCCTTCGGGGTCTACGACGGCAGTTTCTTGGCTATCCATCCCGTGCTGGATGCAACCCTGATGAATTGTGCTTTGCTGTGTATTTTATTGTCCTTACTGTGTTTTTATTGTGTTTTACTATTGCATTTTATTCTGTAATACTGTGTTTTTAAACTGTGTTTCCACTGCTGTACGTCGCCCCGAGCCACACCGGGAGTGGCGACTAACAAGTGCGAATAATAAATAAATAAAGATATTAACGTGTATTATAACATGGCAACAAATGGCCTCTTGTAGCCGCAGTCTTGAGGACCGGACTAGTAGCATATTTAACAAAGTTTAACACTAAAATATTTAATACTTCAGTAATATGTTATTACAGCAAGTAAGATCTCTCTGTTGCTGCTCTTATGAAGATAACAATTGAAACCTTGTCTTACGAGTTTTTTTATTTGTTTCATCTTTTAAAAAACGTTTCTGCTATTTTCCCATAATTTCTCCTTCGAAAAAATGATGTTCTCACTGCCGCAAAGCTTAAGAAAAAATTACTTTACTGGCATTTTCCTTATGCTTATTTTTTATTTGTAGGACATGGAAAAAGAAATGCAATGTAAGAATTATATTTTTTTCAAACACAAATAAAAATTATCTCACCTTTAATCGATTCAAGTACTGTCGTGTGTGAACAATCAAAAGGTCTTCTTCACTTGCTTCTTGAGCTCGTACAATTGAGTCATCTGTAATTAATTTTGCTTCTGAATTCAAAATAAAGGGGGTGGGTGACATGTCCATGACATAGAAATAAAATTCATCCATTTATTTAGCCAGTAACAAAGTTCAACCTTTTCAAGGACAACACATAAGACTTTGCATTTTGCAAACATGGCTTTGATTTTTCTTAAACATAGCTGCTGCTCTGTTTTAACAATCTTCTTTGGAGAGCTGTGTTAGAAGACATGTAGTGGCGGTGGTGAGAATGTGGAAAAATTGAGAAAACAAATTCCCACTGCATGAACGGGATTCCGCTTGCCTGCCACTGATTTTGGCCCCATGGTATCAATCCAATTTGCTAGACTTGGCTAGCAAACGTTTACTGTTCTACGGAATGGGAATAATGACTTTCAAATGACTATCACAGCTAGTTAAATACAGCAGATAGTATGAATACTACAGATCCAAGAATGTAAATCTGGCATGCAAATATGTGCCACTGTATTTTTCAATTTCACGTTTTAAAATTGTGCTTCTAAAAACAACTGTAACCCTACACATCAAGTAACTATGCATACAAATGACCCATACAATAAAAATACGAAATATGAAAGCAATCCTAACTGGTTTCTGATCAGTATCAAAGCTAACAAAACACTGAAATTATATCTTGGAATTTGACTTCTTATAAAACATCAGGTTATAACTATTTTCACTAAAATTTAAGAGTCTCTCCCCATACCACATTTACCTTTTAAGAAATGTATGACTTTCCCCCATTTTCCTGCATCAAATGGGTGTAGTTTCTCCAATCCCATAAATGTAATATTATAATCTGGAGAATACACAATAGGCCAACATGTTGGTGGGAAATTTTGATAGAGTTCTGTCCTGTGAGGCCTAAAAGGGGGGGAGGGGGGGAGGGAAAGCAATTTCAATATTAAAATGAGATCTTAACAGTAACTCTGGATCTAAAATATCTATGGGCAAATACAATCCAGCTCATGTATTTTTTTCCAAATTCTGTAATACTTTGTTTAGGAATTTGGATAAGAATATTGTTTGCTATGGCTAGGGACAGGGAATTTATGCTTCTTCATTAGAACTCTCACTTCCTTACATATGTAATTCAACATATGCTGCACAAGAGGACAAAAAGAAAGGAAAGGCCAAAAGTTTAGTTCTGGGCACCACAATTTAAAAAGGATATTGAAAAATTGCAATGTGTTTAGAGAAAGGTGATCAAAATGGTCAAAGGTCTGGAAACTATGCCCAATCCTTCAGGAGCTAGGTATTTATTTTATTTATTTATTTATTCAGTCTTATATTCCGCTCCTCCCTGCAGGCTCGGGGCGGATCACAACATACAATACAATATACAGCATATAGTAAAAACATAAAACATACAATAAAAACATAACAAAACATTGTCTCAGTAAAAAGGTCCGTAGGAACCCATGGATTACATGGAATATAAACATACCAGGCCAGACCAGATTAATTGAAAGCCAATCTAAAGAGGGCGGTCTTGCAAACCCTCCGAAAAGGGAAGCCACAGTCGAGAAGGCTCGCTGCCTGGTTGTGGAAAGGTGGCAAGAGCGGATCGATGGAACAAATAACAAATTCTGCTCTTCTGAGCGTAGTGATCTCGGGGGAAAATACGGGGTAAGGCGGTCCCTTAGGTACTCAGGCCCTTGACCGTGCAAGGCCTTAAAGGTTAAAACCAACACCTTGAAGGCAATTCGGTACTCAATGGGAAGCCAGTGCAGTTGCCGAAGGATGGGAGTAATATGCTCCCTCACTGGTGCTCCCACCAGCAAGCGAGCAGCAGCATTCTGCACTAGCTTGAGTTTCCGGATTGTCGACAGGTGAAGGCCGACGTAGAGGGCGTTACAGTAGTCCAGTCTCGAGATGACCGTCACTTGGATCACTGTGGCCAGTTCGTCCCTGGACAGGTAGGGTGCCAGTAGCTTAGCCTGTCGTAGGTGGTAAAACGAGGATTTGCTGACCATGGAGACCTGAGTCTCCATGGACAGCAAAAGGTCCAGTTGAACACCTGAGCTCTTAACAAGGGATGACGGGCTAAGTTGCTCGCCATTCAGGGTAGGCAACCGGCACTCATCCAGCCCAGGGCAACCGGGCCACAAGATCTCAGTCTTCAACGGGTTTACCTTTAGCCGGCTGGCGCGCAGCCATCCAGTCACGGCTTCGAGGCATTGATGGAAACAATCGGGTACGGAGTCCGGTCTGCCGTCCATTCTCAGCAGAAGCTGGGTGTCATCAGCGTACTGATAACACTCCAGACCAAAGTCGCGGGCCAGCTGGGCCAGGGGGCGCATATAGATGTTAAACAATAAGGGGGAGAGGATGGCCCCCTGGGGGACCCCACAACTTAATAGGAGCCTCCCAGAGACCTCCCCCCCTCCACCCGTTGTCCCCGATCCTGGAGGAAGGAGGCCACCCATTTAAGGGCAGTCCCCCTAACCCCAGTCACGGCTAGACGGTGGGTTAACAGTGCCTGGTCTACTGTGTCAAACGCTGCTGTTAGATCTAACAAAACAAGCAGGGCTGATCCACCCTGGTCCAGCTGGCGGCGAAGTTGGTCTGTAATGGCGACAAGCACGGTCTCTGTCCCATGCCCAATACGGAAGCCAGACTGGAAGGGATCAAGTCCAGCTGTGTCGTCTAAGAACCGCTGCAGCTGATCCGCTGCTGCCCCCTCAATTACCTTGCCTAAAAATGGCAAGTTGGAAACGGGTCGGTAATTGGAGGGAGCCGAAGGGTCTAAATTCGGCTTCTTCAGCAGCGGTCTTACCATAGCCTCTTTCAGTCCCCCTGGGAACACTCCTTGCTCAAGGGAGCAGTTGATAATCTTTCCCAGGGGGCCTCGTAACCCCTCCCGGCAGGATCTAACAAGCCAGGAGGGGCACGGGAGCAGGTAGTTGGTCTAGCTGCAGCGAGTAACTTATCAACAGCTGCTGCGTCCAGCAGTTGAAATCGGGTGAAGGTGGGCCCGCCGAGTGGCGGCGGAGTCTTGAGTTCACATACTGTATCAAGAGTGGCTGGGATATCCCGGCGGAGGGTCGAGATTTTGTCGACAAAATAGTTCTGAAATACCTCAGCTGTTGGAGCCAACCCCCCATCGTTTGGGACAGTCGGAATTGTTGTCAATGACCGAATTATCTTAAAAAGTTGAGCTGGGCGTGAACTGACCGACTCTATCAAGGAAGAATAATGAACTTTTTTAGCTTCCTTAATAGCTTGCTCAAAGACTTCTTTAAATTGTCTATAAGCCAATCTCGATGCTCAGTCACGGAGGTCCCGCCACACGTCCTCTAGCTGTCTCTTCCTCCATTTCATCGCCCGCAACTCCTCGGTAAACCAAGGCGAGCGATTTCTACGAGGGATGAGAGAGCGTCTGGGGGCGATCTCGTCTAGGGCAGCAGAGAGGCAGATGTTCCAGCATTCCACTTGCCCATCGACTGAGTCGCTGGGGAGTTCCAAATCCCTCAGAGCATTCAGGAACCTAGTGGGTTCCATAAGTCTCCTTGGGCGAACCAGAATAGGTTCGGCACCCTTACCGGGTGGGGGGGCCACTTCAAGACAGACTTCCAGGACACTGTGATCCGACCATGGAACCTCAATTATAGAGGTTGGGATCACCTGAATTCCGGCCGCGAAAATCAAGTCCAGGGTGTGCCCAGCCTGATGGGTGGGACCGGTCTTACAAAGGGAGAGTCCTAGCATCTCCATGGTGGACACTAGGTCCATGGCTGCTGTTGAAGGGGAGGCGGTGTTGGCGTGGACATTGAAGTCCCCCAAAACAATAACTTTAGGGAACCTCAATGCCCACTCCGAGACCACCTCCAGCAGCTTAGGCAGGCTCCCTGTTGGTGCGTTGGGTGCTCCAAGATGTTTATCTTGGAAGACCAACTACAGGCAATCCCCAAGTTATGAACAAAATAGGTTCTGTAGCTTTCTTCTTAAGTTGTATTTGTATGCAAGTTGAATCAGGTACACTTTTAAGTGTAACTCCATCCAAAAATGTGTATTTTTAAATGGCTCATTGGGAAAGCATGTATTGGTGACAAAGCTTTAGTTGAGAACATGTTTTCCCCATTAACTCTTCTAGGAGTGAATATTCCTTCCAAAGGGTAATTTATCTCCTTCTCACCCCTGTTCTTAACTATGAGTCATTTGTAAGTAGGATGTTTGTAACTTGGGGACTGCCTGTAAATATGCCAATGAATACTTATTTTGCTTAATTGACATTTTATATACAGTACAAGGTGTCCCAAAAGTCTCCACGTATGGAAAAGATTTACAAAGTCATAATATATTTTATATTACATATTTTTATTTTTTAAAATACTGGTAGTATTTAGTAAAAAAAATTATAATGCCTATTTTGTAAGAAAAAAAGGGGAAAAAGAGGATTTAATTATAATTTCTCATTTTCCGTATGTATTGTGATATTAAAGGCATCCTGTATTATTCTTTGTAGAATTAAAATACAAATCATTGGGGTTGTTTTTCTTCCAAATAATTTTTATTAAACATTTACTACGGGATTGGGGGATGGGGATACAAAGGAAGGAAAAGGATATTTTTAGGAATAGATTAGTTAGTCGTTAGTTGCATCTTTACAAATGTCTACTTATTTCACAAGGAGAAAACAAAAAGGGTGAAGGTTGTTAAGGTATGGGGAGTTCCTTTACAAAATCATCATTTTTACAACTAAGTCTTTGCCTCTATTTATTTAACACATTTTCATAACATATTGAGGATTCTAACAATTTTAATTTTAAGTCTATTGGTTGTCTATTCTTATGGCTTCTCACATTGTTTCCTGGTCTTCATATATTATTTTCCAGTTTTTCTTCAACGGAAATTTATCTTAATTTTTCACAAAATATTATTTCCTATTAAATCTTTTCTTAAATTATTTGTTATTAATATCTGTAAAATCAGGGGTAGGGAACCTATGGCTCGGGAGATGTGGCTCTTTTCATGATTGCATCTGGCTCTCCAAAGTAGCCCGGGCCTCGTTTGAAGGCATGCAGCGGGGAGGAGAGATGCAAATGCGCCGCGACTACCGCTTCCGCGGTGCCATCGCCACCTCTTCCTCATCCCACGCTGCTCTCGGGGCCCTGCACCCTCTTTGCCAGAGATGGCTGAGCATGGTGGCGGCGCCTCGTCTTCCTCTTCGTCCTCCTCCACGGGCCTCAGGGGAGGCTGTGAAAGCGGGCCTGGCCCTGGCCTCGCTGCTCCTGGGAGACACCCAGCTCATCACCTCATCGTCGGGCAGCTCATAAGCCGCTGCCTCTTCGACACCTTCCAGAGGGACTGCCTCGCCGACGATGACACCAAGGTCCCCCTTCCTTCCTTTCTCCATTCTTTCCTTCTCTCCTTCCTTCTTTCCTCCATTCTCCCTCTTCCTTCCTTCCTTCCCTCCCCTTCACCCCTTCCTTCTCTCCTTCCTTTCCCTCCCTCTCTCCCCTTCCTTCTTTCCTCCATTCTCCCTCTTCCTTCCTTTCTCCCCTTCACCCTTTCCTTCTCTCCTTCCTTTTTCCTCCCTCTCTCCCTTCCTTCTTTCCTCCATTCTCCCTCTTCCTTCCTTTCTCCCCTTCACCCTTTTCTTCTCCTCTCCTTCCTTTTCCCTCCCTCTCTCCCCTTCCTTCTTTCCTCCATTCTTCCCCCCTCCCTCTTCCTTCCTCTTCTATTCTTTTTCCTCACTCCCTTTCTTGTCCCCACCCTTTCCTTTCCTTTCCTCCATTCCCATTTCCTTCTTTCTTTTCCCCTCCTTGTCTCTCTCCTGCTTTTCTTTTCTTCCTTTTCCATAGTTCCTTCTTCTTTTCTTTCTTCCTCTCCCCCTCCCTCCTTTATTTCCTCTGTCTTTCTTTCTTTCCCTCTTCCTTCTGTCTTCTCTTCCTTTTTGCAAAGCCAGGTTTAAAGTGTCCCGTCATTCTGCTGGGGGGATCCTTTTCTCATAGTATGTAGATAGATTTGTTTATTGATTAGTTCTCTGACCATATCAACAGTAAAAGACAAAAGACAAATATACAAAGAACACAATAAACACAAGTCCTTATCCTTTTTTGTTGTATAAATTTTTGTTGTGGTATATGAGAAAAAACAATGGAAAGAGTATGTACTCACATTTAGTTGAATTCAGTCTTAAATTATATTATACGGCTCTCACTGAAATAAATTTCCAAATATTTTGCTTTCATGGATCTGAGTCAAAAAGGTTCCCGACCCGATTTAGATTGTTAGCAAATGAGTATTTGTATCATTTTATGATCATCATGCCCCCCCCCCCCCATCTATCAGACCAATGGCAAGCTATTTAACCTCAACAGACTGAAAGCCAAAACCAAGGTTACAACAACATCGGTTACAGAACTCCAATATGCTGATGACAACATCGTCTGTACGCATGCACTCTCTAAACACCTTCGCAGAAGCATACGAAAAGCTCTGCCTGTCATTGAACATTGAGAAATCAAAGTGCCCTTTCAGCAGTCACCAACCAACCCATCTGCAATGCCAAAATACAGCTTAATGGTGTAACATTAGAAAATGTTGTCCATTTCCGCTACCTTGGCAGCCACCTCTCCACAAAAGTCAACATTGACACTGAAATACAACACCTGAGCTCTGCAAATGCAGCATTTTTTCTGAATTAAGCACAGAGTGTTTGAGACCGGAACATCGGTAGGGATACCAAGGTGCTAGTTTATAAAGTCTCCTCCCAACCCTGCTATATGCCTGCAAAACGTGGACTATCTACAGAACGATTCCATCAGTGTTGCCTCCAAAAAAAATCCTGCAATTCTCTTGGGAAGACAGGCGGACAAATGTCAGTGTGCTGGAAGACGCAAAGACCACCAGCATTGAAGTGATGGTCCTCCGCCATCAACTCCGCTGGACCGGCCACGTTGTCCGGATACCCGACCACAGTCTCCCAAAGCAGTTGCTCTACTCCAAACTCAAGAATGGAAAACAGAATGCTGGATGACAGGAAAAGAGATTTAAAGATGGGCTCAAAGCCAACCTTAAAAACTGTGGCATATACACAGAGAATTGGGAAGCCCTGGACCTTGAGCGCTCTAGCTGGAGGTCAGATGTGACCAGCAGTGCTGCAGAATTCAAAAAGGCACGAATGAAGGACGAAAGAAACGGGCCAAAAGGAAGGCGAGTCAAGCCAACCCCGACCGGGACCGCCTTCCACCTGGAAACCGATGCCCTCACTGCGGGAGAACATGCAGATCAAGAATAGGGCTTCATAGTCACTTACAGACCCACCAGAGTACACTGATATTGGAAAACTATCCTACTCGGACAACAAGGGCTCTTCTATGTAAGTAAGTAACTACAAATGTCTAATTATGTCACAAGGAGAAAACAAAGAGGGTGAGTGTTGTTAAGGTATGAGTAGTTCTTTTACAAAATTATCATTGTTACAACTAAGTCTTTGTCTCTATTTCTTTAACACATATTTCATAACATATTGAGGATTCTAAAATTTTTAATTTTAAGTCTATTGGTTGTATATTCTTATGTCTTCTCACATTGTTTCCTGTGGAACAATTCTTTACCAGTTTAAAGAAACTGAACTTAATTTTTCACAAGATTATTCCATATTAAATCTTTTCTTAAATTATTTGTTATTAATACAGTGTTCCCGCACTACTTTGTAGTTCGCTTTTAGTGGACTTGCTGTTTCGCAGTTTAAAAAATAATAATATATATTGCTGTATTTTCGCTGTTTCGCGGGTTTTTGCTGCAGTGGCTCTCTGAGGCGCATTCCCTCCTCAGTCCTCCCTCCAGCCTTGAAGGGCCTTTCCTTCCCTTTATTTCAAGTTTATAAAGATTTAACGGTGCTCCATGCAGTCATGCCAGCCACATGACCTTGGAGGTTTCTACGGACAATGCCGGCTCTTCGGCTTAGAAATGGAGATGAGCACCACACCCCAGAGTCGGACACAACTGGACTTAATGTCAGGGGGAAACCTTTTCCTTTGTATATAAAAACTTAAAATAGTGCATGACTACAAAAATAATGTATAAACTTTATAATTACTATTGCTTCCCTACATCGCGGGAGGTCCTGGAACGTTATTTATTTACGACATTTATATGCCGCCCTTCTCACCCTGAAAGGCGCTCAGAGCGGCCTACAAGTAAAATGTAAATACAATATATTATATTATTGCCATAGCACAATACTAATATTATATTACATTATACTGTAATATTAGTATTACATGTAATATAAAATATATATTTTAATAGTATTGTATTGCATTATAATATTATCAATATTATATGTACATACAATATATTATGTTATATTATACTATATTATACTAGCTGTACCCGGCACGCGTTGCTGTGCCCTATTTAGGAGATGCGAGATGTAAGGTTTGGAAATGATGTTACTTACGGTCTTGGTGGGGTCATGTAGGCATGAATTGCGCACTTTCTATGTGTGCTCCAAATGATGTCATCTGGAAGCATGAGTTGTATTGTTTTATATAGCGGAGGAAGTGTTTTGATTCTGGAGTGTCTCCACTCAGCAAAGTCTGTAGTGGTTGTGGAGGAGTGGCAAGTGGTGGTAGAGAGACTTTACCGGCTAGGCAGCACATTCCTGTTGTTTCTGCTGGGTATTTCAGGGCTTTGCAGTGTGTGCAGATGTGCGTTAGGGTGCCAATGTCGGCCTCTGGCACCATGCTGTAGTCTTCTGCAGCGTTGTATCTGAAGGCTAGGCGGTGGAATTGGTTGTGGTGTTTTTGAAGTTTGTTTTCTGTGTTGCGACGTCATGTTTCTGCGCTCCTTGCGCGCTGCTGTTGTGTTGCATTTCTGCGTCTTTGTTGTTCCTGGCTGCGCGCTTCTTCTTGTCGTGCAGTTCTTTGCATTTGGTTCTCAGCTGTGCGTCGTGCAGTGACCTGTTGTCTGTGTCTCTGCTGCGCAGTGTGTTTCTGTTCTGGCGTTTGTTCTGCCCTTTTTTGTTTGATGTATGTAGCGTTGTGAGTGTGTTGTCCGATGCTGTTATTTTTATAAGGCATGGCTTGTCTTTTGGGTCAGTTTATGTCTGTGTGGAAGGAAGGAATGGTTTTAGTTTGTGGTGTTTGTAGTTGTTGTGTGTACGGGGTCCCGTAAGGTTGGTGAGATGGGTTGTGATTGGAAGTTGTGTTGTGTGGGTAGGAATTTGCTGGAGAATTGCTCCCTCAGAGTTTGGTTTTGGCAGTTTAGCCCTCAAACACCAACTGAAATCTCTCAGCATTCTATCCTAGCCTTGGATGGCTCTTGCCAGCGTTGCTATGGTTACAGCAGTTATGCAAATCCGCCCTTATTGGCAGCCAATCATGTTGTTCAGAATGTAGAGGCTGGGTGAGTCTTTGGCTGCCCCGGAGGATTCTGGGAAATGTAGTTTTATTTTTACTTGTTGTTTTGGGGGCCTTTTAGGTTTTGGGGGGGGAAAGTTTCTTTGCTACAAACGTACCTTGCTTGAGGCCTATTTCTGTTGGAAAGTATTGTGTTTCTGCGTTGTATGGTTTCTTTGTTTGAGGTATACATCCCATGACGTGAACCCATTTATATAATAGATTATATGCACAGTGCAGGAGGCAAGGTGGAAGTGCCTTCCTGGCCCCTCTCTTCACTCTGGTCTCAGAGCAGCGTAACCCCCGCAATGAGTGAGGGAACGCTGTGTTTGCAAAAAAAGTTCTAGGATTTTCGTTTAGATTGTTAGCAAATGAGTATTTATATCATTTTATGATCGTCATACCGTGTCTAGTACATCAAATATATTTTTCACCTACAACACTTGGGTTCAAAAACTCTTCTGATCAGAAGAAAATGCAAATCATTGTTAACATAGGTCTATGGTTAAAAAAAATTCTTCGCAAATGGTTGTTTCTAATGTGTTTTGGGGAGCTGAATGTCACGAATGTCACGAATAACACTGGCCAACACACCTGCAGGTGCCTCAAGTGCCGGCCCTGTTTCTGGGTAGAGTTGGTCTATAGCTGGTTGAGCTGTGTAATCACCTTCAGTCACATCTTACAATATAGAAACACAAAATCCCTATAAAAGCAGTATGCATATATTTAACTACCATGGGGGGCACCCACAGCAGGCCCGGGCCAGCTTGGGCCCCCCTCCCTCCCTCCCGGTGTTTGGGACTCCAACTCCCGCCGTTCCTCACAGCCTCGGGCCCTTCTCTCTAAGCGGCTGAGGGGGGGAGGGAGGGAGGGGGCCCGAGGCTGCGAGGAACGGCGGGAGTTGGAGTCCCAAACACCCGGAGGGAGGGAGGGAGGGAGGGGGGCCGAGGTTGTCCCGGGCCTGCTTTCAAGGGGCCCCGTGAGGCGAGGCCGGGGATTGTGAGGTGGGAGCACCACAATGGCGCCGCTGCGAAAGGCCCCTCCTTCCCTCCCTCCCTCCCTCCCTCCGGCGGCGGCCTCCTTGTACAACAAGTTAAGCATGAGCCAAAGAAGAAGGGCCCGGGAGCCCTCCGCTTTGAAGCAGAAGCAGAGAGACCTCCCCCCTCTCCCCCTCTCTTTCTCCGCCTCCGGCCCGCCCTCCTCCGCTCCGGCCCTGACTCACGTGGCCATGCCTCTCCGCGGCCCCTCGGCCTCACATCGAAGGAATCCGCTTCCTCCTCCGTCAAAAAAAGAAAGGCGGCTACGGAGCACGCGCGAGTTCTCCTGCGCATGCTCAGACCCGCCGGCTTTCCTTTCGGCCACGCCCACTGCTCTAGTCGCCTCTGAATCAGGCCCTGGGCAGAACGCAAGGCGGGGGCGGGGTGACGTCAGGTGGGACGCACATAGACAAGCTCTCCATACAGTCTCTCTGCCGCTTAAAGGTGTAGGTATTCATATAATGCAGGCCCAGGCGGACTTGGGCCCTCCAGGTGTTTTGGACTTGGCATCATAGAGTTGCAAGAGACCTCTTTGGCCATCCAGTCCAACCCCATTCTTGCCAAGAAGCAGGGATATCCCATTCTAGATTCTAGAACCTGGGCATACCGCCCGAAAAACCTACAACAACCCAGTGGTTCCTGCCATGGAAGCCTTCGACAATACATGGGCAGGAAGCTCTTCCTCATGTTCAGGTGGAATCTCCTTTCTTGTAGTTTGAAGCCATTGTTCTGCATCCTAGTCTCCAGGGCAGCAGGAAAAAAGCCTGCTCCCCCCTCCCTAGGACGTCCCCTCACATATTTATACATGGCCCTCATCATGTCTCCTCTCAGCCTTCTCTTCTGCAGGCTAAACATGCCCTGCTCTTTAAGCCACTCCTCATAGACATAGGGCTTGTTCTCCACACCCTTGATCATTTCAGTCGCCCTCCTCTGGACACATTCCAACTTTTCAACATCTCCCTTCAGTTGCGGTGCCCAGAATTGGACACAGTGTGATTCCAGGTGTGGTTTGACCAAGGTGGAATAGAGAGGCGGCATGACTTCCCTGGATTTAGACACTAGACTGCTATTGATGCAGGCAAAAATTGTCACTCTTCAGCTTCATTTTGTTAGTTTTGGCCCATCTAATTTGTTAGAGAATTCGAATTCTGCTCCTGTCCTCTGGAGTATTGCCTATCCCTTCCAATTTGGTGTCGTCTGCAAATTTGACGATCATGCCTTCTAAGCCTTCATCTAAGTCAGTAATCAAGATCCTGAACAGGACCAGGTCCAGGACGGAACCCTGCTTATGGCACTCCACTCGTCACCTCTTTCCGGGATGAAGAGGAAGCATGGTGAGAATCACCCTCTGGGTTTGTTCGCATAACCGACTGTGAGGCATTGTGGAAGTTGAAGTCCAAAACACCTGGAGGGCCCAAGTTTGCCCAGGCCTAATATAAAGGCAGTCCCCGAGTTAAAAACATCCCATTTACAAACGACTCATAAGTAAGAACAGGGGTGAGACAACAACAAATTAGAGAAATCTATCCCTCGGAAGGGAAATCCACTCCTGGAAGAAAAGGTGTCTCTATTGAAGCTTTTTCATTAATCCATGTTTCCACAAGAAGCAAAATGTTTCAAAATCCAATTCTCACAGGGACAGTGAAGTGAAATAGCCTGAACAGACAGCAAAACAAACAGCACAGAGGTGTTAATCCTTCCCTATGTTATCCAAAGCTCTATCAATCTATTGGCTGGAGTTTCACTTTAAAAATGTACCTGTTCCAACTTACTTACATACAAATTCAAATTAAGAACAAACCTACAGAACCTATCTTGTTCGTAACTTGTTCAAGCCCAGGCCTTGACCCTGGTGCCTGTCAGCTGTTATGGACTGGATGAGGACAAACAAATTGCAATTAAATCCAGACAAGACGGAGGTCCTTCTGATTGTAAGGCAGATCAGGGTCTAGGGTGCTGGACGGGGTCACACTCCCTCTGAAGCCACAGGTCTACAGTCTGGGGGTCCTCTTGAACTCATCACTAAGACTGGAGGTCCAGGTGTCAGCAGTGGCCAGGAGGACCTTCGCACAATTAAGACTTCTGCGCCAGCTGTGACCGTGCCTTGAGAAGCTTGACTTGGTCATGGTGGTCTATGCCTTGGTTTACATCCCAGACTACTGTAACTATGTGGGGCTGCTCCTGAAGAGTGTCCAGAAACTTCAGTTAGTTCAGAGACCTGCAGACAGGTATTGACAGGTGTCAGACCCAGGGAGTGTACTACAACACTGCTAAACCACCTGCACTGGGTGTCAATATGTTTCTGGGTCCAATTCAAGGTGCTGGTTTTGACCTTTAAAATCCTAAACTTTTCAGGTCCTATTTGCCTATCTGACCGCATCTCCTCACATCTGTTGGAGCATGCAAGCAATCAGTGAGTGTGTGTGTGTGTCAACTGCAAAATAAGATGCTTCATGCTGATTGGTTGGGCAATGCACTGGGTGGTAGCTGAACTATGCAGATCTTCAGACAGAAGAAGTGAGAAGCAGAGAGAGACAGAATGATTTGCTGAAAAGGTCTCTCATATGGACAAAGAAATACCATTTTAAATCTTTCTGAAGGTGATGAAGACATGATATACATATTGGAAATATATATTTATCCACATTGTATGTATTTTTAGAAGCAATGAGATGTCAGAAAAATCAAGTTCTCTCTCGGTATTGGAAAGTTCAAACTAACAGGTCTGTGTCCAGGCACAGCAGGGGGGCATTCCAGTGAGGGGGAGATAAAGAGTCCTGGTACCTATCTCCCTCTCTCTTGACAGGTTTATTTATTTAGTTATCCCTCTCTCTTGACAGGTTTATTTATTTATTTATTATTTCAATTTGTTAGTCGCCCCCTCCGATAGGCTCGGGGCGACTTACATTTACTTAAAATCATGAAAACACAATAAAACAACAGACCAATGTCCACACATTAAAATTGTACAGGCAATACACATAAAAAGTGGCTCTTCTGGCCAACATTACAAATAAGCAACCTAGTGTTGTCTACAGACCGAACGCCTGCACGAACAGGTGGGTTTTTTAAGCCTTACGGAAGGCTAACAGATCGGTCTGTGCACGGATTGTGGAGGGCAGGGCATTCCATAAAATGGCCGCGATGGCACTGAAAGCCCTCCTCCGCGTAGAGGACAAATGGATGGATTGGCAGCTGAGTACCACAAGGAGGTTCAGAGACTCAGATCGCAGTGGTCGTGGGGGACTGTATTGGGAGAGACGGTCGCTTAGGTACACTGGCCCCAAACCATTCAAGGCCTTAAAGGTCAAAACCAGCACCTTGAAGGTAATCCGGTGCTCAATTGGAAGCTAGTGCAGTTCGCGCAGAACAGGCGTGATGTGGCAGCAAGATGGAAGTGTAGCAGGAAAAATCCTACCAAATATTACCCCTTTGACTCCAAGGCTGCTATCCGTGCGGGCGCAGGAACGAGAAGACGTGACAACTGGGTTTTTTTTCAGGAAACACAGTTTATTCCAAATCCACAGCTGTAGGGGTCTGCCCTTTGGCGTAACAAGGCGCAAAGGAACAGAACACCCCTCCTTCCAGTCATTCAGTTTTATACAATCAATGGAGCCGGTCTAAGTCCCGCCCCGTTCATTCATTTCACTGGCTAACACTCATGATGTGCTTCTGATTCTAACCAATTAACAATGCATTAGGTAATCTAATAATTCATTGGCTAACAAACACTGCGTAGTTTATTTTCCCTGACCAGTTATTAAAGCTTTCTCTATGTGCGTAGATTGTCCCTATATTGTTACTTTTCTGATAAGCTTTCCCACGGACCAGCCAAGTGGGTGTTTCATTAGGCTAACACATGTGATGTCTCCTAGACCAATCTCTGTCTAGTAAACAGAGAAACACATGGTGTTTCTCTAAACCAATTGTAATGTACCAGGACAACCAATGAGATGGCATCCCTTCTAAACCAATCACTGCTGTTCTCTAACGTGCTTGTTAACTCTGCCTCCTTCTCTATGCCTAGCCTATGCTTGGGTAGCATCCTCTCCTGGCGTTTCTTCTGCAACTCAATGAATCTCCTTCAGAAGGCCTGCCACCAGCCGAGCTGCAGCGTTCTGCACCAGCTTAAGTTTCCGAATCACCGACAAAGGAAGGCAGCTATAGAGGGCATTACAGTAATCCAATCTTGAGATGACCGTGGCTTGGACCACTGTGACTAGGTCATGACGGGACAGGTAGGGAGCCAGCTTCCTCGCCTGCTGGAGGTGGTGGAAGGCCACTCCGCTGATGATGGAGATGTGCTTTTCCATCGACAGTTGGGAGTCAAGCGTTACTCCCAAACTTTTTACAGATGGAGACAGGCGAAGCGTCGCCCCATCCAGGGTTGGGAGCTGGATCTCTCCCGTACCCGGACCACCCAGCCACAGGATCTCCGTCTTAGCCGGATTCACCTTCAACCTACTGGCTCGCAGCCATCCAGTGACGGCTTCAAGGCAACGATGGAAATTATCAGGTACGGAGTCGGGCCGGCCTTCCATCCCCAGAATGAGCTGGGTGTCATCCGCATATTGGTGACACTCCAGCCTGAAGCTGCGTGCCAACCGAGCAAGTGGTCGGACGTAGATGTTAAATAATAAAGGGGAGAGAATTGCCCAGAGGCACCCCACAGAAGGGATCTCTCTTGATATTATCTATATGCTGCTACAAAGGGACATTTAGTGAGTTGATGCAACTAATCATATTGTACATATGTTGTTCCGAATTAAGAAGGGTAAACTTTATTTAAACCTGCGTGGCATATTTTCTTTCCCTGGCAAAGCAGTGTGTGGGCAGATGCAACGTGAACTACACGTGGTTTATTTTTCATTACACCAACAAAATTAACCTGCCCAAATGTTACAATTCTCTGGAGAGGCACTTCTCTTGTTGCCACCACCATCACAAATGCGGTTGGTAGCGATGAGAGGGCCTTCTCAGCGGCTGCCCCAACTCTTTGAAACTCACTCCCCAAGGAGGTTAAAACAGACCCTTCTTACATCTTTTAAAAAGTAGCAGAAAACCTTCCTGTTCATGCAAGCTTTTAATGAAGATATTTAATTTGGAATGACAGGAAGGCATTTTAGTGAGTTGAGAGAAGTTTACCATCTGAATGGACGAGTTCCCGCAATAATTGTATCTGCTAAATTAGTTTAAAATGATTATGTTTTATTGTAAAGTTGGTTCTATAGGTTGTTACATGTATGGTTCATTTGTATTATTTTTTTAAATGTTGTGAGCCGCTATGAGTCGCGTTTAGGAAGAAAAATGGATACAAACAAGGATTTATTATTATTTATTAGTCCTGCATGCATGCCCATATAGTTGCCCCATGAGACGCAAACACTGCATTTAATCTTGCCAGCCTTTCTCTTGTTAGGGAAAACTACCCTAAAATAAAGCAGAGCATCCAAAAACAAAAGTTGAGCATCAGCTCATTAGCGAGCAGAGCGTGAAGTGCCCTGTGATGTGACTGTAAAGAATTCAGAGCTTAGGAGGCAAACATGCAGAGTCCAATCTTTATAAATCACAAAAGGTTTATTTACAATAATAAGAAAAATGCTGTAACTGCATTTCTTAATAATCAAAGAACTAGGACTGAGCTACTCTAAGACCCATTTATTCTAAGGTTTCAAGAGAGGGGGAAACTCAATCATTACATCCCTCCTGACACACAAGCAGAGAGAGATCTCAAAGCACACAGCACATATTCTCTACTAAAAATGTAAGAAGGCAGAAGTCAGATTCAAAAGCTTGCTCTGAGTCCATCCTCGGCGGTTGAGAAGGGCGGGGTAAAAATGCTGTAAATAAATAAAATAAATAAGTATCCATTTTAAACAACCAATCAGAATGAGAGCAGAAACAGAGAAGCGTGAAGAATCAGATATATTCCAATTGTTATACAGGACACATGTTGGAAGGGAATTCCCTCAGCCTATACTAAACTAACTGCTCCTCATTGAGGACTTGAGACTTGGGCAGTGTGGGGTTGAATCCCAACATCTCTCTGGTCTTAACTGGATGGAAGGGTAGCTTGTTGCTTTTCTGAATTACAAACTGCAAAACTTTAGTATCTCCCCTGAACTTATTATGCACTGTGTGTGGTTAAAAAGGAAGACAGCCCAAACATTGTACAGCATTTGCAGGGCCAAGCAAGAGGAAAACCAAGCAGCTCTCCCAAGATCACTCTCCCATTAAAAATAAACATGTTGGAACTACCACGCAACCAATCAGAATAATTGGAGAAGAAACACATTCCTTTTCTGTAGTTACAACTGCAAAAGTTTTGAATTTCTTCAGGGTTTTAAAAGGAAGACTATCGAAATATTGTAGTACATTTTCAGTGGCAAGCAGGGGAATATCTAAAAGGCAAAAACTACATATCACAAGTGCTGAACCTGACTCAGCACGTAGAAGATGGTTTTGAAAGGCAGCAGATTACAGAAGCTATCTTCACAGACATACGGTAGCTTATGACACTAAATCATCGCCTTCTCCTGAGAAAAAATTATAATATCACAAATGTCTACCACCTCACCTGTTTCATAGGAGATATGCTACAAAAATGAGCTTTTTGTGGAATTCCAGGGCCAGAGAAACAGATGACGAAAACAGAAGAACGGCCTGCCTCAGGGGAGTGTGCTCGCTCCAGCAATGTTTAACCACAAATGATCAGCCACTGCCAGAAGGGACAGAGAGCTTCATGTACTATGCTGATGATCGTGCCATTACCACCCAAGCAGAGAGCTTTAAAACAGAGATTTGGTTGAACAGAAGCTCTCCAAAGCTTTAGGTACTGTCACTGCCTATTACAAGGAAAACCAGCTGATTACTAATCCATCTAAAACACAGTCGTGCACTTTTCATCTTAAGAACAGACAAGCATCTCAGATGAGGGAAAGTTTTAACAAAGATAAGGCTAAAGGTTTTAGTGTTGCAGAAGGACCATGGGATATAATTCTTAAAAATGAAAAAAAAACCTATATCTAAAACATACTCTATGCTTCTGAACTGGGCAACAGAGGAGGAAGTAATTAAACAATCTATGATAAAGTGGGCACAGAACATTGGAAGACCCATCCAGTTAAAGGAATGGGAAAGGCTGTGGACAAAACAGCTCAAAATTACATATGCAACTGATTTAAAAGAAAATTGGCTCAAAATGATACATCGATGGTATATTACTCCCAAGAAACTAAACATAATGTATAAAAATGTGGAAAACAAGTGTTGGAACTGTGAGAAGCATGAAGGTTCCTTTTATCACATGTGGTGGACCTGCCCCAAAACTAAGGAATATTGGAATCCAATCCATAAAGAATGTAAGGAAATGTTAAAGGTAGAGTTCCAAATGAAACCGGAGTTATACCTACTTGGCATTATAGACAATAATGACAACACAGAAAAACTCTTTATCTTTCTGTCAACGGCGGCAAGGATTTTATTTGCGAAATTGTGGAAAACCAATCTCTTACCAACAAAGGATCAATGGAAAGAGAAGATACTAGAGATTAAAGACATGGATGAACTTACCTTCTGGTTGAGGCAAAATAATGGCAAGGGGAATATCAGAACAGATTGGACAGAGGTTGTTGATTTTGTCAGAACTATAGATTGACTATAGACTGGAATGAACAATGAGATAAGAGTAATTATTAAGATATAAAAATAAGAGCATAAGGGATGCTCCACTGTAAAAAAATTGTTTAAAGAATTATTGTTATTGGTATGGAACGAGAACGAAAGTCATTTTCCCCCTTTTTTCCCTTTCCCCATGTATGTCAATATTTTGTGTTTATGTGTTGTTTGTGTAAAATATGAAAATTTGCAATAAAACATATATATATATATATATATATATATATATATATATATATATATATATAAAGAACAGACAAGCATCTTGAGCTCTGAGGATTACCTGGGAAGGAATCCCAATGGAGCACTGCAGCACACACATACCTGGGAGTCACTCCAGACCGTGCTCTGACTTACAAGGAGCACTGCTTAAAAATCAAAGAAAAAATGGGTTCTAGAAACAATATCTAAACAAAAGCTGGCTGGCACAACCTGGGATTACAATCAGATGAAGACATCTGCCTATGTGCTTTGTTACTCTGCTGCTCAATACGCATGCCCAGTGTGGAACACATCTCACCACGTTAAATCAGTGGATGTGGCTCTTAATGAGACCTATACAAAAGTGGGCAGGTACCTAAGTCACAAATCTAATAACACAAGTTGGTGTTTAGTAAGATCACACAATGTATATAACACAAAACAACAGATAGTAATATCAAAACCATAATTATTATTGAAGTATCTCACAATTAGTTGTGGGATACTAAATGCTCATAGTGAGTATATAGTGCAAGTGGAGTTATATATATAGTGCATATATATATAGTGCATATATATATAGTGCATATATATAAGTGCATATATATATAGTGCATATATATAAGTGGAGTATATAGTGCATAATTCACCAAAACTATCATATATAGTAGTCTCCTTAATGCAAACAATACATCATAAGATATATAATACATATACAGAACATAAGCAATCCCAGCATATTAAAGAGCAATCAAGAGCAACATCAATATACATCAAAGACACCTTGTAAACACAATATACATTCTAATAATAGATGGTGCAAGGCCAGTAAGTAATTTGATTCATATAAGGGTACAATGTAATGTAATGAAAAGCACTCACGGGAACACGTTTGTAAATAATAATCCCATATACACAGTCCCGGTTTACATAAACGCTCAGAGCCTGTACTGTAGAAAGCCCCAAGAAAGCTGCAGAAGAATGTAATGTTCCACGTTCGTAATCATCAATAAATGTGAATAAAGTAAATAAGGCCACTTACAGGAGAGTTAATTAGTCCTCTGTTAATTAACAACCACGGCAGTTCTGTAGGTAGGAAGGGGCTCCTGTTGCTGCGATCGACCGTAAAGGTCGCAATAGTGAGCTAAGCGGCTGGCGAACGCGGAAGCGAAAAAAAAGCCGCGGAATGCGGTGCAGTTTGAAATTAGCAGCTGGGATGGAGACTGCGGGGGAAATCGGTGTCCCGGGTGCTAGAAGCTGAAGAAATGGTGCTACGTTGGGCTATCCTGGTCTGTGCCAAGGAGTCCAGGAATGTCCAGGAATGATTTGTATAGTGGAGAATCCTAAGAAGAATATCTCCAAATGGTTGGAGATATTTGAAGAATATGGAGAAGTGGCTGGGTTCAAATTGAATAAAAACAAGACAAAAATCTTAACAAAGAATATAAATAAACAAGATCAAATAAAGTTGCAAGGCATGACAGGAATAGAAGTCACATCAAAAATTAAATATTTAGGGATCTGGCTTTCGGCAAGAAATCTGCATTTACTAAAAAATAATTATACAAATCAATGGATAAAGGTGCAAGAAGAGATAGAAAAATGGAAGAAACTGAATCTCTCTCTATTAGGAAGAATTGCAGCTATTAAGATGAATTTATTGCCGAAAACCTTTTCCAGAATTTACCAATAATAAGGAATATGGACTTATTTAAAAAGTGGAAGAAAGAGCTTTGTTTGGAAAGGCAAAAAACCAAGAATCAATTATAATATAATGACTATGCAAAAAGAGACAGGAGGCTTTGCTCTCCCGGATCTTAAGCTTTACTACGAGGCCTGTGCATTATCATGGATCAAGGACTGGACATTGTTAACTAGAAGTAAGATTCTAACCCTAGAAGGATTTGATCTACGTAAAGGATGGCATTCCTACCTATGGTATGGAGGAATCCAAAAGGAGAAGAATTTTGGGAACCATTTCATTCGTTCCTCTGATAAAAAATTGGAATAAATATAAAGATCATATGTATACCAAGACACCAACATGGTTGTCACCTTTGGAAGCAAACCAGAGACGGCTGCTGGGATGGACGGAGTGGCCAAAGTATAAAGACATAATAATGAAAAAAAAAGGTACATTTGTACTGAAAACACAAGAAGAAATTGCAAGGAAGTTCTGTAATGTGAGATGGCTCCATTACTTCCAGCTTAGAGAATGGTTTAATATTGATAAGACTAAAGGATTTAGTGATACTGATGGACCCTGGGATATAATAATGAGAATGGAAAAGAAAACAATATCAAAAACCTACTCCATGCTGTTGAATTGGGCAACAGAGGCAGATGTAATCAAACAATCAATGGTAAAGTGGGCACAAAATATTGGGAGACCGATTCAATTTAAGGAATGGGAAAGAATTTGGTGTAAACACCTGAAAATTACTTATGCGACGGATCTGAAGGAGAACTGGCTGAAGATGATACACCGCTGGTATATCAGCCCTAAAAAAAATGAGTTTAATGTACAATAATGTAGGGAATAAGTGTTGGAAATGTAAGAGTCAGGAAGGCACCTTTTTCCACACATGGTGGACATGCCCTAAAACAAAGGAGTATTGGCAAATGATACATGATGAATGTAAAAAAATATTGAAAATTGAATTTGGGATGAGGCCAGAATTGTATCTGTTAGGGCTGATAGAAGATGGAATTTTCTTAAATGACAATGCAGAAAAGCTTTTTGTGTTCCTTACAACAGCAGCAAGGATAGAATTTGCAAAGGTATGGAAACAAAACCTCCTACCCACAAAAGAGCAGTGGATAGGCAAGATAATTGACATAAAAGATATGGATGAATTAACATATTGGCTGAGAAAGAATAATGGTAAAGGCATTATAAAGACAGATTGGACCCTGATTGATGAATATCTGAAGAATACACACTAAGAAAGGAACACTGTCAATAGCAGACTAGGATGAGTAAGAGCATCGGGGATGCTTCAAGTCATATATTGAAAATTTGAATAATTCATGTAAATAGTGTGGAACGAGAATGGAAGTCAACATATCCTCCTCCCTATTTGGTTTTGTTTTTCCTTCCCCCACCCTTACCTATTTTTTCCCATTTTGAAAACTGAAAACTGTTCAATAAAAAATATTTTTTTAAAAAAGAGGCAGTCTAAAATCTGGAACCTCAATCAGTGGATGAGAAACTCCCTCCTGGGCACACAGAAGACTGGGCGACTTGGAAGGCGCTGAACAGACTGCTCTCTGGCACCACGAGATGCAGAGCCAACCTTAAGAAAGGGGGGCACAAAGTGGAGTTTAGAACATGTGAGTGTGGAGAAGAGCAAACCACAGGCCACCTATTACAATGCAGTCTGAGCACAATGAAGGACCTTCTTATAGCAACACCAGGAGCACTCCAAGTACCCTGCTACTGGTTAAAGGACATTTCGTATAATGTCAAGTTTTAAACTGTGTTTGTGTTTCTAAATGCATTACAACTGTACCCTCTGTGTGTTTCTGATACGATAAATAAATAAATAGGAGAAAATCCAAGCAGATTTAAAAGGTCAACCGTCCATTTAAAAACAAACGTGGAGGGTAACCCCCTATTCCCACCCCACACCCTCCAAAGTGGGAGGGGAAAACGCGTTCCTTTTGAATGCTGCAAAAGTTTAGGCTCTCTCCGTTCCTTTTACGCGCTCCGATGAAAAGGGGAGACCAGCACTGTTTTGTTTTTTTGCAGGTGGGAAACAGCCTGGGGAAATAAATGCAGCTCTCCAAGGTCAACTTTGCCCTAAAAAGAAACACCACCCCAAATTTGGAGTAAGGAGGAAAGAGAGGAGAGCTGCAGGAAGGGAAAAGGATGGAGAGGTTTGGAGAGAAGGAGGAGGTGCAGGGATGCGTCACAGAAGGACAGATGATCCAAAAGCAAAGAGGGAGGTTCCTGCTTTGAGTTTTGTCCATCCACAGCCTGCCAAGAGCAACCTGATGCTGTTGCTTCTGCTCCTGGGTGTCAGGGACATGGGAGAAGCAGCCTCTGCTGGGCTGCCTTCCCTTTCCTGCTTGCAAAGGCAAAGGGTGGATCCATGGCTGGCTTGCCACTCTCTGCCTCCGCCTTCAGGTCCTGCCCATTGGTTCCCTGGGTTGCAGCTTCCAGCCTCTTTTGCAAGGAGCCAGCCAAGGGACTGGGAATTGTGACGCTCCAGATCAGGATTGGTCATTCCAGGTGTCCAGAACAGAGCCCGGAGTAAAGTCCTGCCCACATTACTACTGACTAACAACTGTTCATGTGAACACTCGCTGGTGCAAAAGGTTCCATCTTGGCTTTCTTCCGGGGCATCTCTTGGCACAGCAGCTTGCATTTCTGCCTTCCTTCAGAATTGAGCCTCAAGCCTTCTTGAGAAAGTTGGCCACTTTAGAAGCCCCTGGAGAGCTGGATCTTGCATTGCTGCCTTCTTTCAGGATTGGCCCACAAGCTTTTTGGTGAAGGTTAGCCACTTTGGAGACCCCTGGAGAGCTGGCTCTTGCATTGCTGCCTTAATTCAGGATTGGGCCACAAGCCAATTGCATTTCTGCCTTCCTTTAGGATTGGCCCATAAGGCTTCTGGAGAAAGCCAACCACTTTGGAGGCCCCTGGAGAACTGGAGGGGCCTGGTGCTAAGCTGGCCCAAGGCAGCAATGCCACACACCCCGCGCCAGCGCTTGCAGCCCCGTGCGCCAGTATGGTCTGAGACAGAAACACGGGATTTCCTGGCCCTCTGGGGTGAGCTCCTGATCCTACGGTGGATTGAAAACCGCCCGCCCAACAGTGACATCTACGAAGACCTCTCGGCCCAAATGATGGCCCGGGGTCACGAGCGCAATGCCTCGCAGTGTAGAAACAGAGCTCGGGATCTGAAGCGAAGCTACCGGAGGGCCAAGGATGCGCAAGTGTGTGCCGGAGCAGAACCTGTGTCCTGTCGCTACTTCCGAGAGTTGGATCAGATGTTCGGAGGCAAAATGGACAGCGTGGCGAATCGAAGTCTGGGCAGCATGGACGGGTCCAGGCGCGTTGTTGTGAAGACCGAAGATGCCGAAGATATGGAGGCCCAAGTCTCTGAGGAAGAGGGTAACCAAATGACGCCACCCAACACACTTTCAAGCATGGATGCTGACACTGACACAGAAACAGAACCCAATTTGGGGATCTCACGAGAGCTGGTGACCTCAGACCCGGATGTGATCGAAACCACAATCGGAGAGGAGCGCTCTGAAGAGAAAGCAGTGCCTTTACGCAGACAACCAGTCGCTGGCCCCAGTGAAGATGGGCACCATGTTGCTACTGGTGAGCAAGTGTCCTGGTTGCCACAATGGCTTTCTTCTTGGATGTTTGGAATTTTCTTCCATTTGATCTGAACCACCTGTTGGAATGCATTTTGAGATGTCAAGTATGGTAGATATTGGTTCTTCAACAGGTCCAGGATAAATCATGATGAGGCTCTAAACCAGTGGTTCTCAACCTGTGAATCCCCAGATATTTTTGCCTTCAACTCCCAGAAATCCTAACAACTGGGATTTCTGGGAGTTGTAGGACAAAACACCTGGGGACTCAACGGGTTGAGAACCACTACCCTAAGCTAAACTAAAAATTTAGAGGACCTTATAGAATTGCCCCAAAAACACCCATAATTCTCAGAATGAAGACAGAAAATTTAGAGAGATACAACGTTTTTCACTATGATAGCGGGGGAATCAGTGCACATCTTGACTGCTTCCGTAAGTGTATAGTATAGGAGATTAGGGGAAATAATAGTATTGCTTTAATCTGCTTCGGTCAGACCTTGCCTGGAATACTGTCTCCAGTTCTGGGCACCACCATTCAAGAGGGATATTGACAAGTTGCAAGCATCCAGAGAAGGGCAACCAAAATTATCAAAGTATTGGAAGCCAAGCCCAAGGAATAGCAGTTTAGGAAGTTGGCATGTTTTGCCTGAAGAAGAGGGGACCCCCCTTAGGCCATCCCTCGTAGCTTGAGGATGATGGTCCTCCAAGTGTAGTGTCTTGGCGGTGGGTCCATAGATGGCTGTGGAGATCCGCATGTTCTCCCCCAGTGAGGACATTGATTTCCAGGTTGAAAATGGTCCCGGTCAGGGTTGGCTTGATGCGTCTTCCTCTTGGCACGTTTCTCCCTTTTGCCCTCCATTTGTGCCTCTTTGAATTCTGCAGCACTGCTGGTCACAGCCAACCTCCAGTTAGAGTGCTCAAATGCCAGGGCTTCCCAGTTTTCAGTGTCTATGCCACAGTTTTAAAGGTTGGCTTTAAGCCCATCTTTACATCTCTTTTCCTGTCTACCAACATTACATTCCCTGGTTAAGAACGGACATGATAGCTGTGTTTAAATATTTGAAAGGCTGTCCTATGGAAGATGGAGCAAGCTTGTTTTCTTCTGCTCTGGAGACTAGAATACACAGCAAAGGATTCAAACTTCAGGAAAAGAGATTCCACCGAAACAATAGGAATAACTTCCTACCAGTAAGGATAAATTGTTTCAGAGTGTGATGGAGTCTCCTTCTCCAGAGATTTTTAAATGGAGGCTGAATTGCCATCTATTGGGAGAGCTTTGATTGGATGTTCCTGCATGGCAGAATGAGTTTGGACTGGATGACACTTGTGGTTTTTTCCACCTCTATGATTCTGTTCGGTGACTCTATGCTTTGTATATCTTCTCCCAGTCATGTCAATTTACCAGGAGAGTTATATGGTGCTGTGTGCCTGACTCCAACCATTTTCAATTCAAAAATGAGTAGAGGGGAGGTGTTAAGTGAGAAATGGACAGTCCTGGGCAGCATTGTGTGGGTGGGCTACACAGATTTTTATCTCAGCAGCCAATCAGAATTTTTGCCTCACACTTTTGGTTCCCCCTTGATAAGATGATAGGACAGTTTCAGGGGGCAGAGAAAAGAGAGGAGAGGCGGGGTTGGCTTAAGGGACTTAAAGTGGTAAAGAAGTATGGGAAAGGTTGTGGGAGCGAAAAACGCAGGAGATGTAAACAGAACAGCTGTACTTCAATTTAACTCATTGCCAATTTAACTTCAATTTAACTCATTGCCAAACTGTTTACGTTCCATGTATTGTCTAAGCTAAGGCTTTCATGGCCGGAATCACTGGGCTGTTGTGAGTTTTCTGGGCTGTAAGGCCATGTTCCAGAAGCATTCTCTCCTGACGTTTCACCTGCATCTATGACAGGCATCCACTGACAACCTCTGGGGATTCCTGCCATAGATGCAGGTGAAACGTCAGGAGAGGCATTTGGTTAGATAACTGGGTAGCAGGTGGACAATAGAATGATGACAGTATTATGAAAACGGACTGTGGACTGGCTTCGGATTGCAGGTGTCGGACTATTTGTATAGTTGTATTTTTAATTGGTTCCAATCTGATTAATGTGTTATTTATTGTGTAATTGTTGTTTTTATTTATTGTATATGTGGACATCGAATCACTGCCAGTTGTGAGCCTCCCTGAGTCCCCCTCTGGGGGTATAAATATTTTAAATAAATAAATAAATAAATAATGCTTCTGGAACATAGCCTTACAGCACGGAAAACTCACAACACCCACTATTTACATTCCTATTTTATTTACATTTCTAGTTCTCTTGCCACACATTTGCTTCCAGGGTTGTTGTAGTTCCAGAATTGTAAGGATTTATAAAACTGCCAGACATTCAGAGTAACATCTCAACACCTTATTAGAGCTGAGAAAAGTTGCTCTTTTGTCCACTTTGGCTAGAGATTCTAGGTATTGAACTTACCCTGTATGTTGTAATCACGTTCTGTGGCTTTACATATTTTCTCCTTACATACAGTAGGTTAATATGACAGGTAGAATTTATATGACAGCAATAAACAGCTGTTACTACTGTCTTTTCCATATATTACTTGAGATGTTAATTCATTATCTTATTATTGTGCTTACTTCATCACACTAGAGAATGAATCCACTTTAAATGCGGTTTCTGCCTCCTGCAGAATTCTGGGGTTTGTAGTTTAGTGAGGCTGTTAAAGGCTCCACACTAAACTACAAACTCCTGAATTCTACAGAAGGCAGAAACCAGATTTAAAGTGGATTCATTCTCCAGTGTGATGAGGTCCATAAATAGTCTTTCAAATGTGCTGAACAAGTTTAGAATAATATGCTATTACATGGTAATGTTTCATCCCAAAGTTGCATACATACATGCTTTGTTTGCATTTGCAATAGCTGATGGTATCTTGCAGAAAGAATCCTTCCCCATTGTTTGTGATGGATTGGCCCTTCCATTTTAAAAGGGAGAAATAATTCTATTTTCTCCTATTCTTGAGGCAAAAAACCCAAAAGCATGGAAGAATATTTTACTTATTTCGTGTCAAAAGCATTGCAGAAATAATATCATATAAAACGGATAAAATAGATGGAACACAATCGGCTAAATAATTTTTGACCAAAAACAGGCAACAGCGACCGCATTGTCTGCACCTTTAAACAGTGTTCCTCTGTGCATGAGATAGGCCCATTGCGGACAAGCATACAGATATGGAATTGTCTGTTGTTTTCTACAGTCACATAATTTTAGGTCTGCACCCCATGCACTGCCAGTAAGTTTTCGTAGGATGTTATTGAGTGCAGCTACTTTGTGTTTGGTGTTCATACAGTGTTTCCTAAATGTTAATGGAAGAACATTGAAATGTGTACAGTACTGAATTGTCAAACCTAAGTTTTATTAACTACTGTAAAACTACATTGTATATTCACATATTATTTGGGCCTATATGGGACTATAAGGGAAGAAAGCAGAAATCACTGGTAAACAGTAGCCTATCATACAGCAATAGAGAATGTGGGCAAGTCACATTCTCTCAGCCTCAGAAGAAGGCAATGCCAAACATCTCTGAGTAAATGTTGCCCAGAAAATCCAAGATAGATCCAACTTAGGAAGAAAGGTCAGTTTTTCCCATGTTTTTTTTAAACTTTCAATTTTTTAAACTTTCAATTAAACTCTGTCAGTGTTGATGTAGAGATTGTCTGGTTTGCCTACTCTGGAACATGCAACATATTGTTATCCTTCTTTAGGGGTCCCTTTCAAATATATGATACTATATCTGAGTGTGTGTGAATCATATATATATATATCTATATCTATGGCTGGATGGATCTTTGTCAGGAGGGCTTTGATTATGTTTTCTTGCCCTGGTGAAGGGAGCTGGACTGGATGGCCTTAAGTATTTTCTGTGGGTCATGGGGGTTCTGTGTTTGCCCCAATTCCATTTTTGTTGGAGTTCAGAATGCTCTTTGATTGTAGGTGAACTATAAATCCCAGCAACTACAACTCCCAAATGTCAAGGTCTATTTCCCCCAACTTTCATCTATGTTCATATTTGGGCATATGGAATATTCATACCAAGTTTGGTACAGATCCATCATGGTTTCCTCAAACTCTGTACGTTATAATGCTCTCTGAATGTAGGTGAACTACAACTCCCAAATGCAGGGTCAACGTCCACTAAACCCTTCTAGTCATGGGAGTCTTGTGTGCCTCACTTGGTTCAATTCCATCATTGGTGGAGTTCAGAATGCTCTTTGATTGTAGGCTAACTATAAATCCCAGCAGCAACTATAACTTCCAAATGACAACATCTTTTTTAAAAGTGATGTTTACTCCTTGGGTACTACCGTAGTAAGTGTTTTGTGGCCAAATTTGGTGGCAATTCGCCCAGTGGTTTTTGAGTTATGCTAATCCCAGAAACGAACATTACATTTTTATTTATATAGATGTATGTATAAGTCAACCGAGGCAGGTTTGAGGCCAAAATTATGAATTTTGGATGGACTAAGCGCTTGTCTTTTGTCACTCTACTTCAGGTTCTCAACCTGTGGATCCCCAGATCTTTTGGCCTTCAACTCCTAGAAAACCTAACAGCTGGTAAACTGGCTGGGATTTCTGGGAGTTGTAAGCCAAAACTCCTAGGGACCCATAGGTTGGGAATCACTGCTCTACTCAAAGAAGGGGATGTTTCCTTGTTTGATAAGAGCTAAGTTACGTTACTCACATTGACCCATGAATGTTTGGATTGCTACTTTGATTAAGATTGTATAGACTTATACATTTTTTTTAATTTTTTATTGTTTCAATTTATGTACCACCCTTTCCAACAGGCTCAGGGTGATTTACGACATATAAACATAATATCAATAAAATAGCACTAAAACAATAAAAACGCCGGAACACTAAAACAATGTTGCTATCAGCATATGAGTGAAAGTGGCTAGGAGTTAAAGGCCTGCCGGAAAAGAGCTATCTTGCAAGCCTGCCGAAAGGCAGGCAGCTCATTAATTGCTCAAACTTCAGCTGGCAAGGCATTCCACAGGCTCAGCGCCATGACAGAAAAGGCTCTCTGACTGGTAGATGACAGATGAATGGACCGTATAGAAGGGACTTTTAACAGGTTTTGGTCCTCTGACCGAAGGGATCTCTGGGGAACATATGGGAATAAACAGTCCCTCAAGTACACCAGCCCCAGACCATACACTTTGAAGATGATCCGGTGCTCAATTGGCAACCAGTGCAGTTGCTGCAGAGTTGGAGTGATATGGCTCCTGGTTGGCGCTCCAGCCAGGAGTCTGGCCTCAGCATTCTGCACCAGTTTAAGTTTCCGAATAACCGCCAAAGGTAGACCAATATAGAGGGTGTTACAGTAGTCTAGCCTTGAGATGACTATCGCCTGGATCACCGTAGCTAGGTACCTGGATCACAGGTAGGGTGCCAGCCGCCTAGCCTGTCACAGGTGGAAAAAAGCAGATCTGCTGACAGCGGAGACCTGAGCCTCCATTGTCAGCAGCGGGTCCAATTGGACCCCCAGACTCTTTTACTAAGGACAACGGGCATAATGCTTCACCGTCCAGAGTAGGCAGCCAGAGCTCACACCCACCCAGGCGACCCAGCCATAGGATCTCCATTTTCGATGGATTCACTCTCAATCAGCTGGCTCGTAGCTAACCAGTCACGGCTTCAAGGCACAGTTGGAAAGTGTTGGGTACAGAGTCCGGCCGGCCATCCTCAGCACCAGTTGGGTGTCATCAGCGTACTGATGACACTCCAGACCAAAGCTCCGCACCAGTTCGGCAAGTGGTCGCTTATGTTAAATAATAAAGGGGAGAGAATGGCTCCCTGAGGGACCCCACAATTTAGGGGAGTCTCTCGGAAACCATACCTCCCCTCTCCACTCACTGTCCCCGCTCCAGGAGGAAGGAGGACACCCATTTAAGAGCGGTCCCCCTAACCCCTGTCACAGCTAAGCAGTGGGTAAACAATGCGTGGTCTACTGTATCAAAAGCTGACGTGAGGTCCAATAACACGAGCAACGCTGATTCACCTTGATCCAACTGGCAGCGGAGCTGATCTGTGATGGCGACCTGCACAGTCTCTGTTCCGTGCCCAATACGCAAGCTGGACTGGTAGGGATCTAATCCGGCTGTGTCATTTAAGAACTGCTGCAGCTGTATACATGAGTATATAGGATTCAATCCTTTTCTGGCTTTTGTATTTTTCGGTTGAAAATCAATTGGTAGGTGGCACCTGCAGAAGCTATGGCTAAGTCAGCATTTCATATGCTGTTTGCTAAACCTTCCTTCATGCCCACTAGTAGCACAGTGGGTTAAACCGCTGAGCTGCTGAACTTCCTCACCAATTTATTTATTTATTTTTTAAAAATTGTACTCCGACCTTCTCACCTCCAAGGAGGGACTCAGACTGGCTTACAGCAAAATTCAATGCCATACAAATTTAAAACATCTTAAAACAGCATATTAAAATACATAAAAACAGAGATACATAAAAACCACATTGCCATTAAAACCACATTCAATTTGGTCTATAAAAGTGGTCACCCATTTCAGATTGAAATCAATCTCAGCTTATTCTGGGAAGGCCTCGTTCCACATCCAAGTCTTCACCCGCCTCCTGAAGGACAACAGGGAGGGGGCAGATCTAACATCGCTTGGGAGGAAGTTCCACAGCCGAGGGACCACAACAGAGAAGGCCCTGTCTCTCGTCCCCACTAGACGCACTTGCGAAGATGGCGGGATTGAGAGCAGGGCCTCTCTGGAGGATCTTAATGTCCTTGATAGTTCATAGGGGAGAATTCGTTTAGACAAGTAAACTGGGCCAGAACCATATAGGGTTTTGTAGGTTAAAACCAGCACTTTGAATTGTGCTTGGAAACTAATTGGCAGCCAGTGGAGCTGGCGCAACAAGGGAGTTGTATACTCTCTGTACCCCGCTCCTGTTAGTAACCTGGCTGCTGAGTGTTGGACTAATTGCAGTTTCCGAACAGTCTTCAGAGGCAACCCCACGTAGAGAACGTTGCAGTAGTCTATTCAAGATGTAACCAGAGCATGGACTACCATGGCCAAGTCAGACTTCCCAAGGTACGGGACAGCTGGTGCACAAGCTTTAACTGTGCAAACGCTCTCCCGGCCACCGCCGAGGCCTGGGGCTCCAGGCTCAGCGATGAGTCCAGGATCACTCCCAAACTGCGAACCTGCGCCTTCAGGGGGAGTGTAACCCCGTCAAGCACAGGCTGTAACCCTATGCCTTGTTCTGCCTTGCAACTGACCTGGAGTACCTCTGTCTTGTCTGTATTTAGTTTCAATTTGTTAGCCCTCATCCAGTCCGTTACAGCGGCCAAGCACCGGTTCAGGGCTTGAACAGCCTCTTTCGTAGCAGGTGGAAAGGAGTGACAGCTGGACATCATCTGCATACAGATGACACCGCACCCCGAAACTCCAGATGATCTCCCCCAATGGCTTCATGTATATGTTAAATAACATAGGGGACAGTACTGAGCCCTGCGGGACCCCACAGTACAATGGCCGTGGAGTCGAGCAGGAGTCCCCTAGCAACACCTTCTGGGAGCGACCCTCGAGGAAGGACTGGAGCCACTGCAAAGCAATGCCTCCGAGGCCCATTCCTGCGAGGCGTCTCAGAAGGATACCGTGGTCGACAGTATCGAAGGCCGCTGGGAGGTCCAGCAGAACCAACAGGGACACAATCCCCCTGTCAAGCTCCTGGCGTAGATCATCCACTAAGGCAACCAAGGCTGTCTCAGTACCATGTCCCGGCCTGAAGTCAGACTGCGCCGGATCTACCAAGAATTCCTGGAGTTGCGAGGTCACCACATGTTCTAGGACTTTGCCCAAATAGGGGAGATTGGAAACAGGCCGATAGTTGACAAATTGAGTGGGGTCCAGTGATGATTTCTTCAACAGCGGTTTTATAACAGCTTGTTTTAAGCTCGCTGGAATATTGCCTTCCCGAAGGGAAGCATTGACCACCACCTTAACCCATTCTGCCAAACCCCCTCTGGCTTCCTTTACCAGCCAGGATGGGCAGGGGTCTAAGATGCATGTGGTTGCTCTCGCCTCTCCAAGAATCTTGTCCACATCCTCAAGCTGATTGAAATGAATCCATCAAAACCGGACAAGCAGATGCTCGTATTACATCTTCAGAGACTGCCGTTAACATGGGGTCAAAGCCAGAACGGTCAAAGCGACTTTGTCCTCAAAGAACTGAGCAATTGCTTCACAGCGGGCTGCCGAGTCATCAGGGGACCCATCCGTAACGGCGGGATTCAACAACCCTCTGACTACTCAAAACAACTCCTCCGGACAGTTCCTTGCGGATGCAATATTAGCCAAATAGAAGGAATTTTTTGCGGCTTCTATTGCCGTGGCATACGCCCTTTTAAAAAGGCGTAGCCATGTTCGGTTTGACTCGCTAGGCTCTTTCCGGCACACGCTCTCTAGCCACCTCTTTGTTCGCTTCAACTCTGCCAACTCCTCGTTGAACCAAGGAGATGGTCTGGGGGAGGACTGCCCACTGGCGTCCCTGGGCCGGGGCAGCTGCCTGTGGTCTCGGGGAGGCCATGTGCGGCGTCCGGAGACCCAGGAGACCCAGAGGACGGCCGAACAGCCCGCGGAGAAGCCCGAGGAACAGCGGAGACCACCTGAGACGGAGATGGAGGCAACGCGGGAGACCCAGGAGACCCAGTGTGCTGCCGGCACCCCTTGGGAGCTACGGGAACCGCTGGACCTTGAGCCGCTGAACATCTCAGCCATCCTGGCCAAGATCCCGAACGAGCGGCCACGGCGTAGGGCCTCCCGCCACTCTCCCCTGAGGGCCCAATCCAAGATGGCGCCGGCTACCCAAGACGCTGTAATGGCGTCTGGAGCTCCGCCTTCGTCTCCACCTCCATCTGCTTCGTCAATGGAGGAGGAGGAGAGCCTACACCACTCGGGGAGGTGCCGAGGGCGGAGTCGGACATGGGGAGGAGCCAAGGGTAGCAAACAAGAAGTCATCAGGGAGTGCCTGCAGATCCCCTGGTGACTGGGGGAGAGGGCAAGCGGAGCATGCTGAACAAGGACCCGAGGGACCTGGCAGCTTCAGAACCTTCACCCCCCGGGACAAAGACATCTATCAAGCCCCAAGCCCCCCTCCCTAGCCAGGGTTTGACATGCAAACTGCCTTCCCCCCAGCCATCGGGCAATGGAGGGAGGCGGAGGCGAGGACGGAGGAGGAGGCAGGCAAAGGGGCATATTCACACTGATCCCTCCAAACCCATGGCATCCCCACCAGCCAAGGTCGACTGCCCGCTGGCCTTTCGCCCAGCCAATCCACGTGGCCCTGGCGGATTGCAACGGACATTCCGAGCGAGAACCTTCTGGGGAGTTGCATATGGGGGCAGAAGGACCTCCGCCCCCCGGACCAAGCGGGCCAACTTACCCCTGAAAAACCTAGTAGGCCCCAAGTCCCAAGAGGAGCCCAACACCTGCTACACCAGCTCTGTTTATTATGCCCAACCCCCCAAAGAGGTCAATTATGACCTAGAAGGTCCTAGTGGTGGAGGCCGCCGGCTGGTTGGAGATCCTGCGGTTACCCCCGCCCCGGTGTTGGATGTGCCAAAACCTGTGGACCAGCTGGCCCCCCCTGATTCCCCTTTTCAGGGGGTGTGCCGCAAACTGAGCCCTTATGGGCAGTGTTAGATTCCATGGCTGGGGCCCCTATTGCAGTGATCTCTGGGCTGGGGAGGCGTAGCATTAGGCGCAGGCCGAAAGCGAGAGGCACCCTAAGTCGATGTATGACTCGGGGTGCCTCTGACCTGCGTCCTATCCCGAAGTACACTGATGACGGGTCTCCAATTTCCTCCCCTACCTCTCTGGTGTTAGTGAACGCGCGTTCTGCCAGGAACAAGACAGCAACCATTAGGGACTTTATTGAAGACCAACGAGCCGACCTGTGCTGCATCACGGAGACCTGGCTCCAAGACGGTGATGACATCTGCCTGCAAGAACTGGTCCCTACCGGCTACGCCGTCACTCACCAGGCTGGTGTACCGTGCACCTAGCGCACCGGCGGGGAGTCTATCCCTGCTGCTTGAGACTGTGGCGGAGTGGGCATTGAGGTTCCCTAGACTTGTGGTGCTGGGGACTTCAATGTCCACGCCCGACACAGTCTCTTCTCCATCTGCAGCAGGGGACCTGGTGTCGACCATGGCGGCATTAGGCCTCTCCCTTTCTAGGTCGGGCCCCACACATCGGGCTGGTCACACCCTCGATCTGATCTTCTCTGCTGGTGTCCAAGTGTCCGCCGCCTCCGTAATAGAGGTGCCATGGTCGGATCACTGTGCTCTAAGAGTCGGGTTGAACAACCACGCCCCGGCAAGGGTGCCGAACCAATTTGGGTTCGCGAAGGGACTTATGGAACCAACCCGGTTCCTGAATGCCCTGAGGGATTTGGAGCCCGATCAGCGACTCGTCTGATGAGCTAGTCACCATCTGGAACTGTAAGCTATCTGCTGCTCTCGGCAGAGATCGCCCTAAACGCCCTCTCAAACCCCGCATACGTTGCTCTCCGTGGTTCACCGAAGATCTTGAACCATGAAGCGGGAGAAAGACGGCTAGGCGCATGTGGAGGAAGCTCCGTGACGGACCTTCGCAATCAGCTTATAAGCTCTCTATGGAGGCTTATGAGCATGCTGTCAGGAGGCGAAAAGTCTCACTATGCCTCCCTGATAGCGTCTGCAGATTCACGCCGGCTCAATTATTTAGGATAATTCGGCAGCTGACGATGGTCCCTACCATCCCAAATAATGATGATCAGGCCCTTTCAGCCGTGGCTTTTCAGAATCACTTTGCAGACAAGATTGCGACGCTCCGCCGGGACCTACCTGCCACGGTTGATACAGTACAGGAGCTGGAGACTCCGTGGCCCTCCGCCGGATCCACCTTCGACCGGTTTCGACCACTGGACGCAGAGGATGTTGACAAGATTGTCGCAGCCCTTCGACCGACCACCTGCTCCCTCGATCCGTGCCCCTCACGCTGATTCGAGCTTGCGTGGAGGGTTCACGAGACCCTCTGTTGAATATAGTCAACTGCTCCCTTGAGCAAGGAGCCTTTCCGGAGGAGTTAAAAGAGGCGGTGGTCAGTCCATTGCTGAAGAAGCCCGGGTTAGATCCCGCGGCTCCCTCCAATTACCGCCCAGTGTCCAATCTTCCGTACCTGGGCAAGGTAATTGAGAGGGCAGCAATGGACCAGCTGCAGACATTCTTGGATGAGACAACCTGGCTAGACCCCTTCCAGTCCGGCTTCCGTTCGGGCCATGGGACGGAGACTGTCCTGGTCTCCATCACAGACCTACTCCGCTGCCATTTGGACCGAGGCGGATCGGCGCTGCTCGTGTTATTGGACCTCACGGCAGCGTTTGATACTGTCGATTACCAACTTTTGCCACCGCCAGGCGGTGGCGGGAGTGAAGGACAGCCCTCAACTGGCTGTCCTCCTTCCTCCAAAACCGCCGGCAGCGAGTGAAGTGGGGAGGGGTGGCTTCCGGGGGCTCCCCCTTATGCTGTGGGGTCCCTCAGGGGGGCCATCCTATCCCCGCTGTTATTTAACATCTATATGCGACCACTCGCCCAACTGGTGCGGAGTTTCGGGCTGGAGTGCCATCAGTACGCTGATGACACCCAGCTCATTCTGAGATGGACCAGGGTGGTCTCCGTACCCGATAACTTCCATCTTTGCCTGGAGGCCGTTACTGGATGGCTGCGAGCCAGTAAGTTGAAGGTGAACCCGGCGAAGACGGAGATCTTGTGGCTGGGCCGCCCGGAGGGGGTAGAGACCCAGTTGCCGACGTTTGACGGTGCGGCCCTTCACCCGCAACCGTCTGTAAAAAAGCTTGGGGGTCCGGCTGGGCGCCCGGTTGTCTGTGGAGGAGCAGATTGCCTGCACCTGCAAGACAGCCTTCTTTCATCTGCGTCTGGCAAAACGCCTGGCTCCTTACCTCTCCCGCCCGCGACCTGGCCCACGGTGATCAAGCCACGGTCATCTCGAGGCTCGATTACTGTAATCGCTGTACATTGGCCTGCCCTTGTCGGCAATCGGAAAGCAAGCTGGTGCAGAACGCTGCAGCGCGTCTGCTCTCGGGAGCTTTAAGGTCTGACCACGTGCCTCCACGCCTGCGCGACCTGCACTGGCTTCCAGTTGAAGTCCGGGTAGCCTTCAAGGTGTTAGTTCTAACTTTCAAGGCCTTATATGGTTTGGGGCCAGTGTACCTGAAGGAGCGGCTTACCCCTTATGTGCCCAGGAGATCACTGCGTTCAGAGGGACTTAATCTTTTGGATGTGCCTAACATCAGGGTTTGTAGATTGGCTACCACACGACGGAGGCGTTTACCGCAGCGGCGCAGCTTTGTGGAACGGCCCCCTGAAGAGATCCGGGCCATCCGGGCCCTCTTGCCGTTCCGCAGAGCAGTAAAAACATGGCTCTTTAGGCAGGCATTCGGCCCATAGTCAATTGCCACTATTGGCACCTATGGGTCCGTTGTTGGCATGCTATTGCTAACTACTGCTATTGGCTGGCAAATTGTTTAACTCGGGTGTTTTTAACTGTTTTATTGTATTTTAATGTGTTTTACTTGTTTTATTTGCACTAACTCTGTGAACCGCTCTGGGCGCCAGAGAGAGCGGTATATGAAGCTGAACCTAATAAATAATAAATAATAAATAAATAAATAGTTCGGCTACTTAAAAGGGAACGCTCCGGAGTGATCGTGTCTATTGCCCTCTCTCGGCATTACTTCGCGAACGAAGATTCAGGAAGGACTCATCCCACGCTTTTTACAAGCGCGTTGATGACTAAAAAGGCCAATCTGAGATAGGCAAGTTCGGTTGCAGAAAGCGCAGCAGAAAGTCTCCTTGGGTGATGTTTTTTCCAAGTTGCGGTTCTTTCTGCGTTGTCGTTTCTCTTCGAGACCCATTCGGCGTGTCTTCTCGAAAGAGGCCGCAGCATTGTGGATAGTGCTTCTCCATGCCTCCCGATGTGAGGCCAGGGTGGACCATTGTTGGTGATCAATCTGGCCAAGCCTGAGATGTTGTTTCAGGGAGTCCTTATATCTCTTTTGGGGGGCGCCTCTCTTGCGCTGACCCGTGGCGAGTTCACCGTAGAGTAGTATCTTTGGGAGGCGGTGGTCCTCCATCCTAGAGACGTGTCCTGCCCAGCGCAGCTGTGTTCTCAATAGCATGGCCTCAATGCTGGTGATCCCTGCTTGCTCAAGGACAGCAACATTCGTCACATAGTCGGTCCAGTGTATATTTAGGATTGTGCGAAGACAGCGCTGATGAAAGCGCTCGAGGAGTCGTAGGTGTTGGCGATAGGTGACCCATGTTTCAGACCCATAGAGGAGAATGGACAGTATGATAGCTCTGTACACACTGATTTTGGTGCTTTGTCTCAGGTGCTTGTTGCTCCAGACTCTTTTGTGAAGCCTTCCGAATGCACTATTGCCCTAGTCAACTCATTATTCCAATGAGAGACCAAAGCATTGACAGAACCACCAACTGAGGAGACGGGAAATTCCCCAAGAGCCATCAGGAATCCCTCTGGATCCATAAGTCTCCTGGGGCGGACCATCCTAATGGGTCCCCCACCCCTGCGGAGGTTGGGGGGAGCAGAAAGTCTAAACCTAATCAGGTGATGGTCGGTCCATGGCAACGGAGTGATGGACAGCTCCTCAACACCACCACCATTCTCCCATCCCTGGCAAAAAAACCAAATCTAATGTGTGTCCAGCACAATGGGTAGGGCCAGCTACTTGTTGGGACAGCCCCATGGTTGCCATGGAAGACATGAAGTCCTGAGCCGCTCCAGAAAGGGTGAACTCTGCATGGACATTGAAGTCCCCCAGCACTAGGAGCCGGTAGGGCTCCAATGCCAGGCTCGAGACCACCCCTGCTAGCCCAGGTAGGGAGACTGTAGTGCAGTGAGGTGGTCAGAGGTTCAAATCCGGGGAACAGGGTGAGCTCCTGCTGTTAGGTCCAGCTTCTGCCAACCAAGTCATTTGAAAACATGAAAATGTGAGTAGATCTATAGGTACCGTTTCTGCGGGAAGGTAATGGCACTCCATGCTGTCCTGCTGGCCACATGACTTTGTCTACAGACAATGTCGGCTCTTCGGCTTAGAAATGGAGATGAGCACCACCCCCCAGTTGGACACAACTGGACGTAATGTCAGGGAAAACCTTTACCTTAAACCTTCCTTCTTGCAGCAGGAACAGCTAGGCAAACTAGACTTGTATCTGTGGTTTGTTACTTGTTATGCTTAAATGTGCCAGAATGGAAAAAACTCAGTATTCATTGAATATATATCCTACCCCTACTCCCAATATTTGTAGCTAAGATATAATATTCTCTCCTCCATCCTATTGAGGCATTCCAGAAGCTGAGGCCTTCCTTGCTGGATTGCACTGGATTACCAAAATTATATAAGGTTATAGGCTACCGTAAATCCATGCTTTTACTTCATGCAAGCCAAAGGAAAAATAAAAAATCAGTATCTGAAATACAGGTATTCCCCGAGTTACAAACATCCAGTTAAAAACAAAGGTGAAATGACAGGAAGTGAGAGAACTCTACCCCTCGGAAGGGAAATTCACTCCTAAAAGAGTTATAATAGGGAAATATAGTCTCCATTGAAGCTTCTCACCAATCCTTGTTTCCACAAGTCAATTTTTTCAAAATCCAATTATCACAGGGACAGAAAGTGAGGTGAAATTTTCTGAACAGGGCACAGACAGCAAAACAAACACCACATCCCTTTGCTATCCAAAACTAAATGATACATATTTTGGGCTGGTGTTACACTTCATAAATGTACATGTTCCAACTTACAAACAAATTCAACTTAAGAACAAACCTAAAGAACCTATCTTGTTCACAACTTGAGGACTACCTGTACTCCAAAATCCAAAATTGTTTCTATTGGTACCTTTGCTTCAGTATACATAAATTTTGTTTCATGCACAAAAGTATTAAAATATGTATAAAACTGCATTCAGGCTATGTCTACAGGGTGTGCATAAGACATAAATGAGTTTTCTTTTTAGACTTGAGTCACATTTCCAAGATATCACATTATGTACACATATAAGTCTAGTAGAGTCCGACTCTGGGGGGTAGTGCTCATCTCTATTTCTGAGCCGAAGAGCCAGTGTTGTCCATAGATGCCTCCAAAGTGCCAGGCATGATTGAATGCAGTGTCATTAACTTCCCGCTGGAGCAGTACCTATTGATGTACTCACATTTGCATGTTTTTGAACTGCTAAGTTGGCAGGAGCTGGGTTTACAGCGGGAGCTCACCTCGCTCCCCAGATTCGAACTGCTGACCTTTTGGTCAGTAAGTTCAGCTATTTAGCGGTTTTACCTGCTGAACCACCAAGGGCTCCAACCATATTATTTTGTATACATATAAAATACAGATATTCCAAAATCCAAAACACTTCTGGTCTCGGGCATTTTGGATAAGGGAAACTCAACCTGTGCAATTTCTGCTGCTCCTTGTTTGCTTATTCTTATAGCTTTGTCCACTGGCTGGAGAATTGAATTTGGTTTTTAAAAAGTAATAAAATGACATATTTTAGATCCCTAACCAGATCTGTGGTTTGCCTTTGCAGGCCGAGGTAGACGGGAGAATAGCCTTGGGCGTCCTCTGACGACAGCAGAGAGAATGGCATCAATGCGGGAGAGGAAGCGGCGGTCGCATGAAGAAATGATGCATGAGATCATGACGGATTATAGGAGGACCTGGGAAACCATGGAGGCACTTCACGAAAGAGGCGAAGTCAGTGCTGGGGAGTTTCGAGAAGCAATGCTGAGGGAAATGCTTCTGGATCGAGAGGCTCGGACCCGAGAAGCCCAGCTTGATCGGGAATCCCGGGCTCGGGAGGCCCAGTTGGATAGAGAGTCAAGGGCCAGGGACAGCCAACTGGAGAGGGAGATCAGGATTAAGGAGCTCAACATGATTGAAGTGGAGTTGCAGCGCACCAGGGATCTCCTCCATCCCATGGTTGATGCTGTGGTCTCCGTCTCTGAGATCTTGCATACAACAGGCAATAAACTACGGCAGTCTTGTCAACCGAACCAAAATGAAGAAGGTCCCTTTTTGGAATTGGGAGATAACAAATAGTTCCTCATCCCGTTTTCTTTGGGCAATAGTTTATAGTGACTGTTAAACAAAACACAGGGAGAACAAGTTAGATGGTGAGAAGATGGCACCTTCAAGAGTTTGAAACTTTAAACGATGCTGGTTATGTTTGGAAGGAATTGTGTCCTGTCTTGTAACAAGTTCGGCTGCTCCAGTTCATCATAATTTAAGAAAAATAATGTAATTCTAGGTGATTTGAGGGGAAGGACCCCAAAATGAGCTTGTCAATCCAAATTCTCCCTTTTCTTACGTTGACCAGTGCCAAAAGCTGAATGTCTTGAGTATCTGGCAACATTTCTGAGAGCATTCCCCCACTTGTGCTTGAAGAATTTACATTTTTGGATCCAACCCCCAAGATCCTCCATCCAATGTGATGAGTAGCCATGCTACATGGAGGGGATTCGGGGGGGGGGGGGTCTGAGTGCCAGAAAAACGCTTTCCCAAACTCTGTCAGTAACACAATTTGGAGTACAAAATTTATTTGAAATTGAGAATTGGTTCTGTATCTGTGCGTTATTTCCCAGCACAGGTGCATTATTTCCATTCCAAATCTTCATTAGCAAGATTACATTCTTTTATCATGTGGAGACAAACTATAGTATAGAACTCCTGTCGTTATCCCGTGTGAACCTTTCTGAGAGCTGCTGTAGAGGGTATGGTTTTTTGATAATGAAAAACTGATAACATTTAAAATGGATTGGTATGAAATTGTTTAGATGTGGAAAATGGGAATGGGGCACTGGATTGTGTGTAAATATAGAACTTTCTCCAGAAACCAAGGGCTTATATAGCAATTGAATTGTTTTTTAAGCTCATTGGATTTGGACCAGTACTGGCAGAACTGTCCAATAACTTAGCTCTTACAAATATATTAAACCAGATTGGATTTTGAATGAATTCAGTTACAGATTGGAACTTGTTCTTTAAAGTTTTTTTTTTTTAAAAAAATGTGAATAAAGTTTTATCAGAAAACCTTTGTGTGAATGATGTTTTTTTCACTTTGCAATACTTTAATTATTCATAACTTAATTGCTATGACCAAGGGTGCATCTACACCAGGTATGGATAAACCCAGGCCCGGGGGCCGGATGCAACCCGTTGGGCTCTTTTCTCAGGCCCTTCTCTCTCACCACCCTATCCTTCCTTCCTTCTTCATTCCCTCTTTCTGCTTCCTTCCTTTTCTCTTTCTTTCCTCCTTCCCTCCCTCTCCTTCCATTCCCCCTTTTGTACTTTCTCTTTCCTTCTTCCTTCCCTCCTTTTTTCCCTTCTACCCTTTGATCCTTTCTTCCCTTTCTCTCTTTCTTCCCTCTTTCATACTTCATTTTCTCTTCCCTTTCACCTTTTCCTTCTTCCCTCACTTTTGTATTTCCTTCCTCCTTACCTCCCTCCCTCTTTTTTCCTTCCATCCTTTCCTTCCAGCCTTCTTCCCTTCCCCTTTGTCCATCCTTCCCTTTTCCTCCTTCCCTTTCTCCCTCCCTCCATCCTTCCTTTCCACCATTTTGTTCTTTCCTTCCCTTTCTCCTTCGTTCCTTCCCCTTTTCTTCCTTCTTTCTCTTATCCTTCCCTTCATCCTTCCCTTCCCTCCTTCTCTTCCTTCTCTTTTTCCTTCATCCTTCCCTTCCTTCCAGTTCTCCTAGCAGAGAGCGCTAGCATGCGACCCCCAAGTTAGAAAATTTACCCATGCCTGATCTACACTATATAATTAATGCAGTTTGACTTTAAGTTCCACAACTCAATGCTATGGAATGCTATGGCACGAGCACTCATTGACTGAGAAGACTAAAGACTTCGTAAACTATAGCTCCCATGGTTCTATAGCAGGGCTGTCCAACTGGCGGCCCGGGGGCCGTATACGGCTCCCAGCCCCTTCCCTGCGGCCCCCTAAGCTTTTTAATAAAAAATAAAAAATAAATTAAATAATAATATTTTTAAAAATTACCCACTTCCGGGTTCCGGAGCAAGTATCGCAAGACTACGGAAGCCACAGGGGATTTCACTCTCAACGCGAGATCATGCCTGCGTTGAGAGCGAAATCCTGTGTGGCTTCCGTAGTCTCGCAATACTCCTGTTGCCGAAATATCGGCTACTTAATCCCTGCGGCCCACGCAGACGCAATTTGGACCTTCTCGGCTGCTGCCTCGGTCGGTCGTCGCCTCTGCTCGTGGTCCGGCTACTCCTGGATCCTGCGCGTTTGGGAAGGTAGGCTAACCTTTATGTTATTATTATGTAATTGTGTATGGATGCCCCTTATGTATTCCCTCTCTGCATTTCCCCTTAGTAAAAGATCATATTTGATTATATGGATGCCTCTTATGAATTGTAAGTAAATTGGAGCCGGGGGAGGGGCGGGGGCGGAGCCGGGGGCAGACCCTTCGGCCCCCCAGGTCATCAGTGACCGGAATTCAGGCCCCTGGGCTGGTAGAAGTTGGACAGTCCTGTTCTATAGCATTGGGCCATGGTGGTTAAAGTGCTATCAAACTGCATCTATAGTGTAGATTTATGGGCTGCTCTGAATACCATGGTGGGTTTTTTTTTTTAAGAAGTCCATGCCTCAAAAAAGTGAGTCAATCTACATGCTGCAGAACACATATTTCCAGTGTTATAACTAGGAGGACAGAGACTGGTTCCCCAGTTGTTCCAAACTGGTCTCATGTGGGAAGATAATAGCAGCTGCATTTACAATGAGGCAGAGGTGTCTGTCCATGATAGGATTTCTAATAAAATGCTTAGGGCTTGGCTTGTTGGCAAATACCAGCTTAGATTAATTCCAGAAAAGCAAAACAAAGAATTCAGTGGCACAGACAACATTATTTGACTTAAGATTTTGTAGATTGCTGCCTACTTTGTCAAACGCCTGAGGATTGTCTTAGCTGACAGATAATTTTCTACATGGGAGGGAGATGTGTAGAAATATCAGAAGTGGGGAAAGTGTACTTCATATCAGGATCACATATTGGGTTTTTTGGCCTTTTGGCACTACACTCTGAAAAAGGCAGGTCTCTCTTTTACTCAATACTGAAGGCATTGACATTTGAAGATACTTGTTTTTTGCTTTTCAGGATCTGATATGGGGAGTCATGGAGGATTGGCACCACAATTGTTTTATTAGAGTCTAATACAAAATAAAGCTTGTTAATTCCTATGAAGTTTTACTTGGCATAAGATTTTATGGATGACAGCTCCATTTAATTTGATGCAAAGAGTGCAGCTTCATTTGCCAGAACTTTGGACACGCTGGATAGGGAATGTGAGTGAACAGAAACGCAAAAGTTGCAAGCATTGCAAGCATTGATGGTTATCTCAACTACAGTAATTTACCAAGCAGTCTTCCAGAGATGCCAAGGATAACTTGGCACAGATAAACAGATTAACACGTTAAGCGTCAAAAAGTCTTTGTCCAATCCAATTACAGGGTAGATTTAATCTCTAGATTAGGGAGTCCTTCAGATACTGTTGGCCTATAACTCCCAGCATTCTTGAGAATTGGCTATGCTGATGAAGGACATCTATGCCCTAGAGATCAAGGGTGGACAATTGTTAGGGGCCAGGAAATCCAGTAGAGGACTACATTCTCTTTGACCAGTGATAAATATGCATTGTTATTAAGTACTTTATTTTATAGGGGTTTATAACATATTTCAGCTGGTGGCTATTTACACTACATTGAAGCAATGTAGGATCTCAGCAAAGTCTTCTAAATCAGTGTTTCCCAATCTTTTTTGAGCCGCGGCACACTTTTTAAATTTACAAAATCCTGCGGCACACCACCAACCAAAATGACACTCTAACACAGTAATACATATAGTTAATGTTTTTAAATGTATTTATACACTCACTGTGAAACCTGGGCCTGTTTCGATGAACTCAACATAGATATCCTGGCAGGAATGGCAGAAAGACACAAACTTCCCACACAAAACTCCCAGAACCAAGAGAAAAATGCTATAAGAATTTGGTGGGCATTGGCCTTGAGTTTTGGAGTTATAGTTCACCTATATCCAGAGAGCACTGTGGACTCAAACAATGTTGGATCAGGACCAAACTTGGCACGAATACTCAATATGCCCAAATACGAACGCAGATGGAGTTCAGGGGAAATAGACCTTGACATTTGGGAGTTGTAGTTGCTGGGATTTATAGTTCCCCTACAATCAAAGAGCATTCTGAACCCCACCAATGATAGAACTGGGCCAAACATCCCACACAGAACCCCCAAAAGGCAAGAGGAGGTCTCTACTTGGGGAAAGGGAGGCGGGCCTTCCCAATGCATGGAGAGGGAGAGACCAAGTAGACAACGGGTGGGAAGGGGGCCTTTATAGAGGTAGGTTTCTTAGGGTTTTTATACTTCAACACACTAGACTCTCCCCCCTCCCCTCCTGGAGGTTCCAATTTCCCACGGCACACCTGATGATCGCTCACGGCACACTAGTGTGCCCCGGCACACTGGTTGAGAAACACTGTTCTAAATCACTGCTTCTTAAACTGTGGGTCTGAGTCTCAAATGCTGGGGGGGTTGGGGCAGGGGGGTTGATTTTGTCATTTGGGAGTTGTAGCTGCTGGGATGTATAGTTCACCTACAATCAAAGAGCATTCCGAACTCCACCAACGATGGAATTGAAATAAAGTTGGCACACAGAAGTCCCATGACCAATAGAAAATACTGGGTCTGATGGGTATTGACATTGAGTTTTGGAGTTGTAGCTTGAATCCACAGGACTCTCTAGATGTAGGTGAACTACAACTCCAAAACTCAAGGTCAATGCCCATCAAACTTTTCCTCTTAACATTTCGGAAAAGAGTCAAGACTTGGTTGTTGAACAAGCGTTTGAAAATGCAAGGTAAATGACATAGGAATTGGAATGACTGGACGACGAGATTGGACTGTGTTTTTATTAGGAGACGTCATTGATGTATGGTTTTAATACTATTGTTATGGTTTTATATTATGTGTTCATGCTTTTAAATGTTTTATGGTGTAGTGGGCTCTGTAAACCGCCCTGAGTCACCTGAGGGCTGAGAAGGGTGGTATACAAATGCAGAAAAAAAAACAACAAATAATAGTTCACGTACATCCAGAGAGCACTGTGGGCTCGATCAATGATGCATCTGGACCAAACTTGGTACGAATTCTCAATATGCCCAAATGTGAACGCTGGTAGATTGGGGAACATAGACCTTGACAATTGGAAGTTGTAGTTGCTGGGATTTACTGTTCACCTACAATCAAAGAGAATTCCGAACTCCACCAATGATGGAATTGGGCCAAACTTGGCACACAGAACTCCCGTGACCAACAGAAAATACTGGAAGGGTTTGGGGGGCACTGACCTTGAGTTTTGGAGTTGTAGTTCACCTACATCCAGAGAGCACTGTGGACTCAAACAATGATGGATCTGGGCCAAACTTGGCACAAATACTCAATATGCCCAAATGTGAACACTGGTGGCGTTTGGGGAACACGGACCTTGACATTTGGGAGTAGTAGCTTTTGGGATTTATAGTCCACCTACAATCAAAGATTTCAGAATCCAATGACCACAGGGACAAAAACTGAGGTGAAATCTTCTGAACAGGGGCACCGACAGCAAAACAGACACAAAGGGGCCTATGCTATCCAAAAGGCAGGCATCCTATCCACAAGCCTTGTGTCTAAATCCAAACCCCATTCTCTTGACTAAACAGAACAAACGGCATCCTTCCAGGTGTTACTGGATCCTGACAGTAACAGTGGCCGGGACAATGGTTTCACGTGACTTCCTTTAAACCACTGGGCGTTCGATTCCTAATGCAATCTTTCCTTCCCCCGTCTTTAACGTCACTTCCGTGTGACGTAAAAGTCCTCCCCACATCCTGGTCTTCCCTCCGAGTCACTGCATTTCCCTTCCTACCTGCTGCCTGAACCCTCCTACTTCGTTCCGCATATCATTGATCCCAAGAGGACAAATAGAGCAGCAGCGAGAGTCTCGGCCACACCGGGGTCCCCAGGCATGTGGGCAGGAATTGATGCTCTGCCTTAAAGTACACTTAAATACACTGGCCACCTCTCTCACTATTGATCCTGGCCCCATAAAGCCCACAGGCAACAGTATTGATCAGGCTGAGACTCACTAGTATAGGAATGGCTCCTCCTGGCATATGTTTTTGGTCTATGTGATTTTAAGTAATTGTCTTAATTATGTGATTTTAAAGGATATGTTTTTTGGGTTTTTTTTGTGTACTCAAGGTATCAATTTGAGCCTTTGTTGTGAGCCGCCTTGAGTTCGGGGTGAGAAGGGTGGGATATGAATGTGGTTTTTGGGTTGCTGAAAGTTTTTCGGGCTGTATGGCCATGTTCCAGAAGCATTCACTTGATGTTTCGCCTGCATCTATGGCAGGCATCCTCAGAGGACCTCATAACCTGCCATAGATGCAGCTGAAATGTCAGGAGAGAATACTTCTGGAACATGGCCATACAGCCCGAAAAACTTTCAGCCACTCAGGGATTCCAGCCAGGAAAGCCTTCAACAGCACAATGTGGTATTTATTTATCATATCAGAAGTGAACCGAGGGTACAGTTCTTTAAAAAACTTGGCATTATGCTAAGTTTTTCCTTTTACCAGAAGCTGGCCACTGGGAGTGCCCCTGGTGTTGCTAGAAGAAGGTCCCCCATTGTGCATGTGGGAGGACTCAGGCTGCATTGTGATACGTGGTCTGTGGTTTGCTCTTCGCATGTTGTGGACTCCACTTTGTGGCCCCATTGTTAAAAGTTTAGCTCTGCATCTCGTGGTGCCAGAGCACAGGCTGTTTACTGCCTTCCAAGTTGCCCAGTCTTCTATGTGCCTGGGAAGAGGGGGGGGGGTGCCTCTCATCCAGTATCAGCCATGGATTGAGGTTCTGTGTTTTATCCTGCCACTTTTGGACTCTAACTTGCTAAGCTGTTCCGAGTATCTCTGTAGATCTTAGAAAACAATTTCTTGATTTAATTTAAGATGTTGCTGTGCTGGCTGATATCTGAACAGATGTTGGGTCAGAGTTGTCAATGCCTTGGTCCTTTCATTATTGGCTGCTACTTCCAACGGATGTTAGGTCAGGTGGTGAAATTCTGGCTAAACAGTATATTTTCTCTAGTGGTGGAGGGTGTAGACATCCTGTGATAATGTGCCATGTCTCAGTAAGAGCCACATCCACCGTTTTAGCATGGTGAGATGTGTGCCACACTGGGCATGCATCCTCAGCAGCAGAGTAGCAAAGCGCAAGGGCAGATGTCTTCACTGTGCTTGGTTGTGATCCTCAGGTTGTGCCAGTCAGCTATTTATTTATTTATGCTTCAAACTTTTATACCGCCACTCCCCGAGGGCTCGGAGCGGTTTAGAGTTTGACACATAACAGCAACACGAAAAAGCTAGAGTGGATACATAGACAGGGGAGGGGAAGATGAAAGGGGTATACAACATTTAAAGAATCAGTAGCAAAGACTCGGTAGCTATCATATGATATTGTTTCTAGCACCCAGTTTTTGCTGGATATTCAAGCAGTGTTTCTTGTAGGTCAGAGCACGATCCTGGGTAACTTCCACATAGTTGGGTGCAATGCAATGCACCCACCTGAGGTAATCCTCAGCGCTCAGGATACTTGCCTGTTCTTAAGGTGAAAAGCACATGTCTGTGTTTTAGATGGATTAGGAATGTGGTAAGTGTAGTAAATAAATAGCAAATATCACACAATGTTCCAGCTGTCATTCCCAATTCAGAGCAGACTTACACATCATATAACAACTTGGTACTGTTATCTTGCATGTGAGCTGTCTCTATCAAAAAAGACTAAGGTTGTATCTATATAAAATATGGGCAAACTTCATCTCTCTCCGGGTATTCTGGACTTCAACTCCCACAATTCCTAACTAATAGAATCCATTGAGAAAAAATTGTGGAGGCTTGTTAACATATAGGCTGACATTTGATGTGGTGATGTGTAAAAATCCAAGGTTACAACTAATGTCAGAATTACTTTTTTTTAAAAAAAGAAACCCTCACTGGTCATTGCACAGACTCCATTTATTGCAAGCAGGCATGTAATTACAAGAATTGTCAACACACAAAGGTACAGTCTACTTATAATAATCCAATTTAGGGATTACAGTACTTTAATATAGTAAATACACAGCAATATTCAGTATACTAGAGTTGTTTTAAGTTATGTTGTTCTCAGTAAAGCTATTATATAGTTCAAAATAAGAAATCATAATTTGATTAAAGTGTGTATTTCTTGCCTACCAGCCCCTTATAGGTCCCTTGCAGCAGCTCATAACATCCGTTAACATGATATACAATCCACAAAATGACAAGTTATGTCTCCCAGCTAATTGATGTCCCGCTAATTTAACTGAGTTTACTATAGGCATGATTAAACCGTATCCAGCTAAATACATTTCGGATTGAAAAACCAAAAGCTGGGTTTTTAAAAAACATTCAAAATAAGGTGATATGATTGTAGGATAAAGGGAAGAAATGTGAACTTTGTTTCCAAACAATACTAAATCCATCTGAACAAATTTTACAGGGATTTTCTAAAAAAACATGCTGAGAGTATGCATTTATTTGCTATAAAATGTAGTTTTTATCTCTACGTGATTTTCTACTCCTAGCCAACAATGTGTTGCCACCTGTAACTCTTTTTACAATTCGGCGGTATTTGATTACCTTTTGGAAACAAACTCCATAAATATACCAAACCAAAGATGTAGCAATAATGGTTTTCCACACACAAAATGCAGTGTGCAGGAAGTTTCACAACAACTGAAAAGGCACTGTCCTTGATCATGGCAACAGGATAGAAAAGGCCTATCAAGATGCTTGCAGAGGACAGGTAGACCAAACCATCCTCCAGATACCTGGATTCTGAAAGCATTTAGGTAATAACCAGCATTTTTAATTATGCTCAAAGTGCTAACAATTGCACACTGAATAACCTGGAGTTATACATCCTTTTAAAAGCAGGTCCCAAACACAACCTCAGCAGCTGAAGATTTTGGATGTTCTTTGAGGGTGGCCCCATACAGAATGTAGTTTCAAAAAGATGGACCCAATTTGAAATCACTGTTATCTGCAACTAAAACTGCCCATGAATTAAACCCCGAACACTTGAAAGAATAGGGCAAAGTTTCAAAGGATTATTGCTAGATGCTTCACAAGAACACAAGCAGCCCCCAACTTCAGTCAATCGCAAGGTGGTGACCTCACAACAGAAGGCCTAATAAGATTTGAGGAGTTACTTTTTAAGATTTGTTTCTGACTCAACATGGTTGCTAACTCGTTAAACTGTTATCTATTTTTTGTGCAATTGTTAACATGTTGCCATCATGAAATAGACTGCTTTGAAACTGGGTCCAACATTTTGAAACACCCTGTATTACAGTAAACTAATTTGGGGAGATTGTATCAGGGGCAGGATGTTGCTGGAGGGCTACATTCAAACTTAGCCAACCTAGCCAATAGTGAGAAATGCTCAAAATTGCAGTCCAACATCAGGAGGACTGCATGATTCCCATCTTAAACATCCAAATACTAAGCCACTTTGCACAGTTGCCTCCAGGCGTTCATTTAAATGTATGAAAAGGCAGCAGACTAGCATCTTCCACCTGTACTCCGATATCAGCGAAATAAAGAATACTGTAAGGCTATGCACAATTTAAATGATGCTGGCAGCATGTTCCCTCTCCACATATTAAACAGCCGCAGGCTACCAGTCCCAGAACAACCCAAACTCCTGATCCCAAAGTGAAAGCTCTCATGTTTCAGTTTTTCCTGCAGTCCCTCTAAAAAATGGTACAAGAAATTGATGCCATTTTGAGAGGACAACATATGGGAGTTGTATAGCAGGGCTGTACAACTGGCAGCCCAAGGGCCTTATACGGCCCCCCAGCCCCTTCCCCATGGCCCCCTAGCCTCCTGCAAGATATCTACTTTTTAAGATTTTTTTAAAAAAAATTAATTATTTTTTTGAATATTTTTTATTTATTTATTTTCACGGCGGGGGGTGAGGGGCGGGGCGTGGCAGGGAGGAGCAGGCTCCCTCCCTCCTCCTACTTCCCTCCCTCCCCCTCTCTCTCCCTCCCTCCTTTTCTCTTTCCCCCTTTCATTCCTTTCCCCTTCCACCACCTGAACGAAAGAGGAAAGGAGAGAGAGTGCACCAAGCGAGAGGGGGCGTGGCCAGAGCGAAAACGGGGCAAGGCTGAGTTCGGAGCGCGCCGGGGGGGGGGGTGCTCATCCATTCCCTTTCCGGCTTCCTCCTCTTCTGAAGATTCGTGCCAAGTTTGGTCCTGATCCATCATTATTTGAGTCCACAGTGCTCTCTGGATGAAGAACTACAACTCCCAAACTCAAAGTTCAGTACTTTCTGTTGCTCTCATGAGAGTTTAGTCTGCCAAGTTTGATTCAACATGGCTGAGGAATGCTTTGATTGTGTTTTCCCCTTATGGCAGAAGGAGGTAGGACTGGATGGCCCTTGGAGGCCTCCTATTCTAGGGACCCATTGTAATTACAATTATTATTATCATCATCAGAGGCTGAATGGTCATCTGTGAGGAATGCTTTGATTGTGTTTTCCCCTTATGGCAGAAGGAGATTGGACTGGATGGCCCTTGGAGGTCTCCTACTCCAGGAACCTGTTGTTATTATTAATTATTAGCAGAGGCAGAATGAATATTATGCCTTATCATTCAGGGTTATAGGCCTGTGTGGAAGGGCCCTGGCTTCTTATTTTACTTCCTTTCCACACATCTGAATAAAATCCCATGTTATTTGCTTTAAACCAGATTATGAGAGTGTGGACTCCGATAATCCAGTTCAAAGCAGGTATTCTGGGTTATATGGCTGTGTGGAAGGGCCCTGAGTCCACACTGCAATATAATCCAGTTCAAAGCAGGTTTTGTGGGGTTTCCTGCCTGGATATTCTGGGTTATATGGCTGTGTGAAGGGCCCTGAGTCCACACTGCAATATAATCCAGTTCAAAGCAGGGACTGGGATTTGAGACTGGGATTTTGGTGTTCATCTCTATCTCCAAGTCAAAGCCCTGGTGTCCTCCACAGACACCTCCAAGGCGGGGAGGGGGGAGCCGGGGAGGGGGCGGAGCTGGGGTGGAGCCGGGGAGGGGGCGAGCCGGGGGCGGAGGCAGACCCTTCGGCCCCCCGTCATCAGTAACCGGAATTCCGGCCACAGGTCTGGTAGAAGTTGGACAGCCCTGTTGTATAGCATACAAGGGTGTTAATGATGATTGGGGTAATTTTTGCTTCTTTTCAGACATGTTGGACTTTCAGCATGGTTTGGGAGCAAAAGCTTCCTGAAAATCATGCTATTTTTAAGTGAACCACAAAACTGGCTAACTTTATGTCCAACCTGCATTACATCTATGCCTCGGGAATGTTTTGCACAGATGCTGACTTTACATGAAATCTCTCTCTTGGCATTACTTCGCGAACGAAGATTCAAGGACTGTTTACAGCAGGCTCTGCTTCAGCTGTACTCCACAAAAGGAAAATAAACTTTAGCAAGCCTTGAAAATGCTGATTATCAGTAAATGTGTGATATTAAACCTATTTTATTTACCTATACACCTAGGACCATGTAAAAAATTATTGGGTGCAAAAGAAGAAATGATGAAACCTAACTCTTTGTAAAGTTCATCTACATTTCAATTTCTTATTTGGTTTATTATTAATGGTTGCAATTTTTCTTTTTTGAGTGGCACTTTGAGATGTTGTTTTAAACAGGCTGCTATTAATAAAAAGGAATAAAAATAATTAAAAATAAATACATTCAGTGTAAATGTGTTTCTTTCTCCTCATAAAAATTGAAAATATTGTTACTCCTGTATTGGTAATTTTGCATATTCATACTTGTTGTATGCTTAACTTCACCTTTTCTGTCTGGATTTTTTTAGAGGTGGTGGTGGTGGTGAACCAAATGTTAAAGACAAAACATGAAAACTTCCTTTTAAAATTCTAAAACAGTGGTTTCCAAACTCTAGTTCTCCTTGTGTTTTGGACTTCAACTTTCAGAAGCCTCAGCTGCCTTGCCCAATGATCAGGGATTCTGGAAGCTGAGATCCAAAACATCTGGAGGACCAGAGTTTGGGAAACATCGTTCTAAAAAAAAGTGCACTGCCTTAAGAAAACACTGGTTGAGAAAAACCAGCACAGAAATGTGCTTTTATCTACAAGTTATTATTAAAGGAACAATGCACCCATGGGCTGATGCTTCTGTCAATTAAAATTAGTCCCCTGTATAAAATGATGTTTACTGAGTCAGGCTTTTAATCAGAGGCTGGATAACCAGCTGTCAGGAGTGCTATGATTGTGTATTCCTGCATGTCAGAAGGCGGTTGGATCCCTTCGAACTCTATGATTCTAGGGTTTTAGCCCACTGTGAACCCTCTGATGTGAAATGAGGTGTGACTTCTGATTGAAGTTTTTCCCACAGTTGGAGCATTTATAAGGTTTCTCCCCTGTATGAAGACGTTGATGGATCACAAGCCCAGAGTTGAAGCTGAAGCTCTTGCCACAGTCTTTGCATGTATAGGGCTTCCTTCCTGTGTGAATACCTTGGTGGGAGATGAGGTGTGACCGCTGATTGAAGCTCTTCCCGCAGTCAGAGCATTTGTAGGGCTTCTCCCCTGTGTGGATCCGCTGGTGTATAACGAGGCCAGAGTTGTAGCTAAAACTCTTCCCGCAGTCGAAGCATTTAAAGGACTTTTCTCCCACGTGCGTCCTCTGGTGGGAAAGCAGGTGGGACTTCTGACTGAAGCTTTTTTCGCAGTTGCTGCATCTGTATGGTTTCTCCCCTGTGTGAATCCGCTGGTGGATTATGAGCCCCGAGTTGTAACTGAAACTTTTCCCGCAGTCAAAGCACTTAAAGGGCTTTTCCCCTGTATGGGTCCCACGGTGAGAGGTCAGGTGCGATCGCTGGTTAAAGCTCTTCTCACAATCAGGGCATTTATATGGCTTCTCCCCTGTGTGGATTCGTTGATGTACCATAAGTCCTGAGTGGTTGCGGAAGGTTTTATTACAGATGATGCACAAGTATGGTTTCTCTCCGAAATGGATGATTTGAGGTTTACCAAGGCCAGCACTCTGACAGAAGGCATCCTCCTGCTTGATGCAGGAGATCTTACTTCCTCCAATGTGAATCAACTGCTGGATAACAATTTGGCCGACACTGTTTAAACCAGGCCCTTTGCATTCAGTGGCTCTCTCTAGCCTTCCATCAAAAGCAGTTTCATTTTGCTTCTCTGAGGAATCCTGATTTTTATACTCTCTTCCATTTTTGAGGCTTTGGGAAACTCTTTCTTCCAATCCTCCTGTCAACTCCATATTCATTTCCACATACTCTGGCTCCTCTTTTACACATTTCTGATCCCAGGTCTTAGTCGCCATCTGATCACCTGTGCAGACAAAAATATTTATTAATTAATATTTGGGTTAATCAATATTCTCCTCCTTCTGAAAGAACTAAAACCCAGAAAAACTTATAGAAAGAGATTTTAAAAACTTCTTAAAACAGATTATAGCAATTACATGTTAAAAACAAGACTGAATTAAAAATAGCTTTATTTCTTTCATGTCAAAAGCATTGCATAAATAAGTATAAAACTGATAAAATAGAGGGAGCACAAGCGCCTTGTAATTTAAAAACATTTTTATTCTTATTTTAAAATTGATGTGCTTGTAATTTACAAGCACATCAATTTTAAAATAAGAATAACAATCAAGAAGGTAATATTCAGAAGTGTTCTGTATTTTCAGATTATTATTTTGATTTTTTTGTATTTTAGAATACTTACATATATTGAATGAGATAACTTTAGGGAGATATACAGGATGAGAATGCCTTATCCAAATGCTTGGGATCAGAAGTGTTTTGGATTTCTGGTTTTATATTTGTTTTGGACTTTGGAATACCTATATTTGCATGCACATATATCATGAGCTATCTTGGAGATGAGGCACATGTCTAAACATTACTTTCATTTGTTTCACACACAGCTTATATACATAGCCATAAGGTAATTTTATGCACAGTATCCAATCACTTTGTGCACAAAACAAAATTTGTGGACATTAAATCACCAGAAAGCAAAGGTTTAATTATCTCAGCCACCCATGCAGATATCCTGAGAAGGAATGCTGGGACTGAGATCTCAAAGCTTGGGCAAAACTCATACAGCCTGGATCCTTCACACTCAAATGTAAGTGTATTGTGTGTTTTTCAATTTCCCTTTGGGACGCATGATGACAAGGTTCCAACTGACTTTTTATACAGACTTGCCCTGGACTTTTGGGGTTGGATGTGGACCAGATTTTCAACAATGGACACAGATGTGCCACCTAAAGTGACAGTTTGAAAAACACATGTTGAGAAACACGCAAACATGCTTTAGCGTGTAATAAAGAGAATGATTTGAAAAAATACACACAAGTATGGCCCTTTTTTAAAAAAATACAAAAAGCAGCGGTAATCCTCCTGGAGGACAAAGTAAGAAAAAGAGCACCCAGTGGATTTCCATGGGGAGCACAGTTTAAAAACCTGACCTTCCAAAATCTTTCTCCCAATCTTCAAGTTAAGGTTGGCCCTCCAAGTTGGCTGGTTTCGTTTTTGATCTGATAAATGTTCTCTCTACAAATCTCTAGGATCTTGGATAGAGACGGGACCCAAGACGACACATAACATTCATGCATGTTTCAGATATTCAGGCAGTCTCCAAGTTACAAACAACATAGGTCCTGTAGATTTGTTTTTAAGTTGTACATAAGCCAGAACAAGTTTATCATAAAGTGTAGCCCCAGCCAAAAATATATATCTTTTGACTTTGGATAGCAGAGGGAAGGGTTAACAGCCTAGTGGTGTATGTTTTGCATCTATGCTCCTGTTCAGAAGATTTTCCCTCACTTTGTGTCCCTGTGATAATTGGATTTTTAAAAAAATGTCTGGTTGTGGAAACAAGGATTGGTGAGAAAGCTTCATTGGAGACACATTTTCCTCATGATAACTTTTCAGGAACAAATTTCCCTTCAGAGGGGTAGATTTCTCTCACTTCCTGTTGTCTCACCCCCATTCTTAACTATGAGACATTTGTAAGTCAGATGTTTGTAAATGGGGGACTGCCCGTACATAGCCTGACAGTATCTTTGTACTTTAAATAATTTTATACATGAAACAAAGCTTGTGTGCATTGAGTCACCAGAAATCAAAGGTGTGACTATCTGTGTCTCACATGTGGACTGGGATATTTTGGATTTCATAGAAGGGACACTCAATCTTTAAAGCTCTATAGTTCCACTTTTATAATATACAATAGAGTCTCGTTTATCCGACATAAACAGGCCGGCAGAATGTTGGATAAATAAAAATGTCAGGTAATATGGAGTCTCCTACTGTTACCCGGTGCTAGACGCGGTGCTAGATACCTAAAATATTAACAATAGGGACTTAAAGGGTTAAGACAAGGCAACGCCCTGGGGCTAGAGTGGCCCAGCAGGAAGTGCTCAGATGGGGAAGAGGAACATGGAAATCACAGAGAGAAGGATGCTTCAGCTTTTGGTCCAGCCTCTTTCCCCCCTTTGCCTTAACTTTTTCACTTATTGGGAAGGAAGAGGGAGTTGGGGAGCGTTCCTTTAATTGAAGGGGAAATACTGGAGGAAAAGGGGAGCGTTTGATAAGACGGAATGTCGGATAAGCGAGACTCTACTGTAATATTTTCATTTGTATTCTGCTCTATCTCCCTGAGGGGACTCAGAGCAGATATTAGCATACACAAACACAAAGGCCTAGAAATAACCAAACACAGGTAAAGGCTCCCCCTCTTGGCTCTAGAGGGTGGTGATAATCTCCCATTTCTAAGCCACTGTCTGTAGACACCTCCTAGGCCATGTGGCCAGCATGACTGCATTGAGTGCCATTCCCACTGAGGCAGTACCTATTGATCTACTCACATTTGCATGGTTTCGAACTGCTAGATTGGCAGAAGCTGGGGCTAACAGCGGGAGCTCACCTCTCTCTGGATTTGAGTTTCGGTCAGCAAATTCAGCAGCTTAGTGGTTTAACCCGCTGCACCACCTTGCATAGGGCCTTGCAAAGACCTTAACATAGTGTATATTTGGGCCTTCATGTTGCCTGTTGGCTTCTGGACACCCCATGAATGTCACAGGGCATTCTTTTTCAAACTGCAAGTTTGGCAGAAGCTGGGGCTAAATGCTATGGAATCCAGGGATTTGCAGTTTAGGGAAAGACACCTAAGTTTTATCCACTCTGTGGCTTCACCGAACTACAAGCTCCAGGGGTGCTCCTAGGCTGTAGAACTAATGCAGTTTGGCACTACTTTCACTGCCACGGCTCAGTGCCATGGAAATGCGGGGTGTGTAGTTTGGTGTGGCATCAGAACTCTTTCGGGAGAGAGGGCAAAAGGCCTTGCAAAACTGCAGATCCGAGGATGTCACAGCATTGAGCCATGGAAGTTCAAGCGACGTCAAACTGCATGAATCCTACAATATAGAGCAGGCCTGGGCAAACGTGGGCCCTCCAGGTGTTTTGGACTTCAACTCCCACAATTCCTCACAGCCTCGGGCCCTTTCCTTTTCCCCGCTTAAGCGGCTGGGGGGGGGGGGGAGGAAAGGGCCCGAGGCTGTTAGGAATTGTGGGACTTGAAGTCCAAAACACCTGGAAGGAGGGCCCACGTTTGGAGATTAATCCTGTTTATGCCAGCTTTAAAAAGCCCCTAATAAACTGGACCTTTACCTAATGGTAGACTCCGCCCTTGGCAGCCCCCCAAACTCCGGGCCCCGCTTCCCCCTCCCTTTACCCGCTGGGCTCCAAGCTGCGTTGACTCAGCAGTAGTTCTCACCCCGGTCGGGCCCGGAAGGAGCTGGCCTCGCGCCTGGCCCCGCCCACTGGCCGGCTGCCCCTCCCTCTCTCTCCCTCTCTCTCCCTCTCTCGGGCGGCAGGCAGCGCCCTTCTTCTCAGGAAGTCCCGCCTTCTCCCTCCCTTTGTTGGCCCTCGTGAGAAAGCGCCATGTTTTCTCTTAGGAAGCCGATCCGGTCCACGGCGCCCTCTCTTGGGAGGAGGCCTCTGAGGACAGGAAGCCCGGAGGAGGAGCCTCCCTCTCGCTCTGCCGAAGGGGCCGGCTGGAGAAGAGGAAGGGCAGGGAGGAGGCGGAGGAGGAGGAAGAAGAATGGGCAGAAGGAGAAGAAGGGGAGGAGGAGAAAGGAGGAGACCAGGAGGGGGATAAGGAAGAGGAGGAGGAGGAGGAGGAAGAGCAGGAATGGGGAGGAGGAGGAGGAGGAAGAAAACATGGGGAAAGATGAATAAGGAGGAGGAACAGGAAGAAGAGCAGGAATAGGAAGTAGAAGGAGGAAGAAAACAAGAAGAGGAAAAACAGGAAGAAGCAGAGCAGGAATGGGAAGGAGGAGGAGGAAGAAAGCAAGAAAAAAGATGAATAAGAAAGAGAAACAAGAGGAAGAGCAGGAAGAGGAAGAAGAAAACAAAGAAGAAGAGGAGGAGAAACAGGAAGAAGAAGAAGAGATGGAGGAGGAAGAGGCCCTAGAGAAGAAGATGAACAACAAATATCAGATATGCCCGACCTTGAATGTTTTTGGGGGGGGGGGGGTAATTTTGCCATTTGGGAGTTGTACTTGCTGGGATTTATAGTTAACCTACAATCAAAGAGCATTATGAAATTCCACCAAAGATGGAATTGAACCAGATTTGACACACAGAACTCCCATGACCAACACAAAATACTGGAAGGGTTTGGGGGGCATTGACTTTGGGTTTGGGAGTTGTAGTTCACTTACATCCAGAGAGCACAGTGGACTCAAACAACAATGGATCTGGACCAAACTTGGCACAAATACTCAATATGCCCAAATGAGAGCACTGGTGGAGTTAGGGGAAAATAAGCCTTGACATTTGGGAGTTTTAGTTGCTGGGTGTGAAAGATAGGCTGCTGGCCTGTGCAAATATCCCACCAATATTTTATTTATTTTATTTATTTATACTTCACATTTATAGACCGCCACTCCCCGAAGGCTCGGAGCGGTTTACAAAGTATAATAATAATAATAATAATAATACTTTATTACTTGTGAGACGCCCTCCACCAATGGTGCTCCGGGCGACTTACATCCTTTAAAAACACAGATACATCAGTTAAAACAGCAGATATGAGCCGTAGAAGGCTCTGCCATCCATCCAGTTCAGTCCCCGAAAGCCTGGCGGAAGAGCCAGGTTTTCAGGCCAGCCAGAAATCTGGCCGGGGCCAGTGTGGCCCTGAGCGCAGGCGGGAGCGAGTTCCAGATCGTAGGGGCCGCCACCGAGAAGGCTCTTCTACGGGTCTCTGTCAGCCGGGCCGCTCACCCAAGGGATAGCTACCCGGACGCCGTTTATTACGCGTGCAGGTCTTTCGCAGCGTTGGTCTGTCAGCTGATCGCCCAGGTAGGCTGGTCCCATTTTTTGCCGAGCTTTGAAGGTTATCACCATGAGTTTGTAGATATAAACACACAACTAAAAGCAAACAACTACAGCAATAGGCAGCACAATAATACAGGATAGAAATTCTGGAAAATAAATAAATACACCCCCTTGCAACCTCCAGGTTGAGACACACTGCTCTAGGTGTTTTTGACTTCAAGTCCCACAATGAACAAATGTATGTATAAGTATATAAAAAAAGACCAATGTGGGTTTGTAAAAGGAAGACAAATGTCAAACTTGATAGGGAAGGTACTAAATAAAATGTGTGTGGTTCAAGAGAGGAATTTAAAAGTAGGGATATTATCATTAGATATATTTAAAGCTTTTGATTGTGTGGAATGGCGGGCTTTAAGCGAGATTATGAACAAATTTGGAATGGGAAGTAGAATAAAAGGTTTACTAGAACAATATTATTCAAGAAATTCAGCAGTTGTAAATATAAATGATGGGGTGACAAAAGAAATAAAAGTGACAAGGGGAACAAGACAAGGATGCCCTCTATCACCAATTCTGTTTGCGATGGTGATAGAACTACCGTGTTTCCCCGAAAGTATGACACCCCCGATTGTAAGACGTATCGGGGGTGTCAGGGGGGTCGGCTAATGTAAGCCGTACCCCGAATGTAAGCCGTACCTCGTGGCCATGCCGCCGCCGCCACCGGCCCATCGGCCGCGGCACACCTCCGCGGCACACCTCCTTTCTGCCAGGCCTCCAAGGGAGGGGAAGAGAGCCAGAAGCATGGCAAAGCATGCGCTGCGTCAGAGTGACGCGTCGTCGCTTGCCCCGCCCCGGCTCTCTTCCCACTCCTTTCCTTTCTCCAAGAAAGGGAGGAGAAGAGAGCCGGGGCGGGGCAGAGTGACGACGCGTCACTCTGACGCAACGGCGCTTTGCCATGCTTCTGGCTTTCTTCTCCCTCCCTCCCCTTCTTTTCCTGATGAGTCTGTGCTGCAGGGGGCGATCGCGGTTTTCTTTGCAGCCCCTCTTCGGGGAAGGGAACAGAGGCGCAGAGGAGAGCCCTTTGCACCTCTCTTCCATTCCCCGAAGAGGGGCTGCCAGGAGAGCGCGATCGCCCCCCTGCAGCCCCCTCTTCGGGAAGGGAACAGAGGCGCAGAGGAGAGCCCTTTGCACCTCTCTTCCATTCCCGAAGAGGGGCTGCCAGGAGAGAGCGCGATCGCCCCCTGCAGCCCCCTCTTCGGGAAGGGAACAGAGGCGCAGAGGAGAGCCCTTTGCAGCTCTCTTCCATTCCCGAAGAGGGGCTGCCAGGAGAGCGCGCGATCGCCCCTGCAGCCCCCTCTTCGGGGGGAAGGGAACAGAGGCGCAGAGGAGAGCCCTCTGCACCTCTCTTCCATTCCCGAAGAGGGGGCTGCCAGGAGAGCGCGATCGCCCCCTGCAGCCCCCTCTTCGGGAAGGGAACAGAGGCGCAGAGGAGAGCCCTTTGCACCTCTCTTCCATTCCCGAAGAGGGGGGCTGCCAGGAGAGCGCGATCGCCCCCCTGCAGCCCCCTCTTGGGGGAAGGGAACAGAGGCGCAGAGGAGAGCCCTTTGCAGCTCTCTTCCATTCCCCAAAGAGGGGGCTGCCAGGAGAGCGAGCGATCGCCCCCCCTGCAGCTCCTCTTCGGGAAGGGAACAGAGGCGCAGAGGAGAGCCCTTTGCACCTCTCTTCCATTCCCCGAAGAGGGGGCTGCCAGGAGAGAGCGCGATCGCCCCCTGCAGCCCCTCTTCGGGGGAAGGGAACAGAGGCGCAGAGGAGAGCCCTTTGCACCTCTCTTCCATTCCCGAAGAGGGGGCTGCCAGGAGAGCGCGCGATCGCCCCCTGCAGCCCCCTCTTCGGGAAGGGAACAGAGGCGCAGAGGAGAGCCCTTTGCAGCTCTCTTCCATTCCCGAAGAGGGGCTGCCAGAGAGAGCGCGATCGCCCCCTGCAGCTCCCTCTTCGGGAAGGGAACAGAGGCGCAGAGGAGAGCCCTTTGCACCTCTCTTCCATTCCCCGAAGAGGGGCTGCCAGAGAGAGCGCGATCGCCCCTGCAGCCCCCTCTTCGGGGAAGGGAACAGAGGCGCAGAGGAGAGCCCTTTGCAGCTCTCTTCCATTCCCGAAGAGGGGGCTGCCAGGAGAGCGCTGCGATCGCCCCCTGCAGCCCCTCTTCGGGAAGGGAACAGAGGCGCAGAGGAGAGCCCTCTGCACCTCTCTTCCATTCCCGAAGAGGGGCTGCCAGAGAGCGCGATCGCCCCCTGCAGCCCCTCTTCGGGAAGGGAACAGAGGCGCAGAGGAGAGCCCTCTGCACCTCTCTTCCATTCCCGAAGAGGGGCTGCCAGGAGAGCGCGATCGTTGCACCTCTCTTCCATTCCCCGAAGAGGGGGCTGCCAGGAGAGCGCACGATCGCCCCCCTGCAGCCCCCTCTTCGGGGAAGGGAACAGAGGCGCAGAGGAGAGCCCTCTGCACCTCTCTTCCATTCCCCGAAGAGGGGGCTGCCAGGAGAGCGCGCGATCGCCCCCCTGCAGCCCCCTCTTCGGGGAAGGGAACAGAGGCGCAGAGGAGAGCCCTTTGCAGCTCTCTTCCATTCCCCGCGCGATCGCCCCCTGCAGCCCCCTCTTCGGGGAAGGGAACAGAGGCGCAGAGGAGAGCCCTTTGCACCTCTCTTCCATTCCCCGAAGAGGGGGCTGCCAGGAGAGCGCGCGATCGCCCCCTGCAGCCCCCCTCTTCCATTCCCGAAGAGGGGCTGCCAGGAGAGCGCGCGCCCCCTGCAGCCCCCTCTTCGGGGAAGGGAACAGAGGCGCAGAGGAGAGCCCTTTGCACCTCTCTTCCATTCCCGAAGAGGGGGCTGCCAGGAGAGAGCGCGATCGCCCCCTGCAGCCCCTCTTCGGGAAGGGAACAGAGGCGCAGAGGAGAGCCCTTTGCAGCTCTCTTCCATTCCCGAAGAGGGGGCTGCCAGGAGAGCGCGCGATCGCCCCCCTGCAGCCCCCTCTTCGGGGAAGGGAACAGAGGCGCAGAGGAGAGCCCTTTGCACCTCTCTTCCATTCCCCAAAGAGGGGGCTGCCAGGAGAGCGCGCGATCGCCCCCCTGCAGCCCCCTCTTCGGGGAAGGGAACAGAGGCGGCAGAGGGTTCTCCTCAGCCGGCTCTCTTCCGATCAGAGAAGAGGGGGCTGCAGGGGGGCGGCGGCGGCGGAGGAGGAGGAGGCGGGACCAAGTGACGCGGAGGCCGGGGGTACGGCTTACCGTCGCCCAATGTAAGCCGTACCCCGAAAGTAAGGCGTAGTGGGACTTTTCGGGGGGAAAAGAAAGTAAGACGCTGTCTTTCGGGGAAACACGGTATTTGCAAATGCCATTAGGAATGATAAAAACTTAGAAGGGGTAGGAATAAAGGAAAAGCAGAAGGTGAGCCTATTTGCAGATGATACATTGTTATTTATTGAAAATATAGTAGGTAAAATGGATAAAGTAAAGGAACATCTAGAGAAATTTGGGGAATCAACGGGTCTACAAGTTAATTGGAATAAGTCAGAAATGATGCTATTTAATTATACAAAGAAAGAAGAAAAAGATTTTACAAAACAAAGAAAAATGGGAATTAGATTAAAGAACAAATTAAAATACCTTGGAGTAATAATAACAAAAGATTTAAAAGAAATGGAAGAGGTAAATGTAGTAGCATTGAGAAAAGAGGTTCAAAAAAAATTAACAGAGTACGACAGTATACATCTATCTTGGTTTGGAAAGATAGCATTAGTAAAAATGAAAATACTCCCAAAGATAAACTTCAGATTTAGAATGCTGCCACTGCAAATTACAGAGGAAGAACTAAACAGATGGCAACAAATGATAAATAAATATTGCAATGGTAGTAAAAGAAATAGACTAAACAAACAGTTATGGTATAAATCGCAAAAGAAGGAGGTTTAGCACTCCCTAACATTAAAAATATTATGAAGCGAGTAGATTGAGACTGGTTATAGAAGGAATGATTAAAAAAGATGGGGTAGAATGGCTAAGAAATTACTCAGGAAAAGTGGAAGAAGAAATATGGAATATATTTTTTAAACAATTCACGAGGAAAGAAATTAGGGAAATTAGAAATCCAATGTTGAGTAATATATTAGAAGTGTGGAATAAATACAGGAGAATGTTAATAACGGATGGATCAGTATTAACCCCAATTGTAATGGAAAAGAAATTTCCAAAGAATTTAAAACAAATAATGGATAAAAAGTTAAGGGAAATTTTTTTAGATAAAATGGGGATTGATAAAAGTAGGAACGAAGAAGGAAATGATTATGGAAGAATTTAGAGAAATAAAATTGACATGGTTCCATTGTATACAATTAGAACAATGGTTTAAAAATTGGCTAAAAACAATAAAAAAGGAAGTAAGGTCAACCAATTTGAACAAATAATACAAAATGGGAGGGATGTAGAAGAGCACTGAAAACTTGAAAGGAATAACTAGTAAAATATATAAGATAATAATTGAAATAAAGGAAGGAAAAACAAAAAATAACACCCTTAAGGAGGTTTGGGAAGAAGACTTAGGAATAAAAATAAAGGAAACGGAGTGGCAACAATTGTGGAGACAAAGACATCTTAAAAATTTATCAATAAGGATTAAAGAAAATTATTATAAATTAATATGGAAATGGTACCTTACACCAGTAAGAATGGCAAATATAAATAAAAACTACTCAAAAAACTGTTGGAGAGGATGCCAAGAAACAGGAACATACATACATATGTGGTGGCAATGTAAATATGTAAGCAAATTTTGGGCAAAGTATTTAAAGAAATAGAAGATATAATGAATATTAAAATAGAAAGAAGTCCTAGTATAGCTTTATTATCATTATATAATAGTATACAATTGGAAAAAAAAAGGATAAAGATGCGATAACAAACCTATTAACAATAGCAGGACTGCTTATAGCAAGGAATTGGAAAAAAGAAATAAATATACAAATAGAGGAATGGTACAAGGAAGTATGGAAACTGGCAATAAATGACAAGTTAACATGTATATTAAAAGTAAAAAGAGGTATATGGAAACAAAGTGATTTTTATGAGGTATGGAGAAAATTTATTGAAAAAGGATTAGAAAAGGAAGAAGGAAGGTTACCTCCACAAGAAGAAATGAAATTTTGGACGAATGATATGTAAAAGCAATGGCTTGGGGGGGGGAGGGAGCACAGCGGTGAGGGATACAAAAATGTATAAGAAAAACATAATGGCAGATGCTAAAGATTGAAGTATTGTACCTAGAAATGAATAACATGAATCTGCTGTAAATAGACATTGTATAATATTGTGTTGATAATGATAAAACAATAAAAATATTTTTAAAAAAGTCCCACAATTTCTAACAGCCGGTGTTGAAATCCAAAAACACCTGAGGGCCCAAGTTTGCCCAGGCCTGCTCTAACGCTTTCCAAACTGTGCTGCAGTATGTAGGTGTATCGTGTGAACATAACAGGAAATGACAAATATCTGAGAAATGTATGTTACTGTCTTACAAATAATATATTTTAAATATATGAAATACATTATGTCCCCACACAATTTGTTATTCCAATTTATTGATGTGTGAGGGGTTGATTTAGCCTCTCGTTTGCTAATAAAACTGAATTACTGTGTTGTTTGAAATGATGCACATCTAAAAGTTGCATCAGTAGTATGAAATGTTTGGAAAGTTTTGCACCAAAAGCCTTATTTCTCTTTAGGGTGCATCTACCCTGGGAATTGATATTGTTTAACTGCCAAGGTTTCTTGCTGTGGATTTTGCAGCTCTCATTTGATGAGCAGACAACATCAAGACAATGCTAGGACTCAGGAAGAGATACGGAAGAGGAGGCAGCACAGAAGATATTTATTGCCACTGCTTAGGTAGAGTTTTTTTTAATGCAGGGAAAGGAAAGGAACAAAGCCGATTGGCTGTAGCTAGGTGAAGTGGCCCTCTGTCATGTGACTGCAAAAGAAAGGGAAGAGGATTGGCTGCTGATAGGTGGCATGTAACGAAGGGAGGCAGAAAAAAGGGAAGAAGAGGGAATATTTATTTATTTATTTACAGTACTTATATTCTGTCCTTTTCATCTCGAAAGGGACTCACAGCGGATCAAAAAACACATACAGCAAACATTCAATGCCGATTATACAGTGACAAGACAGACAATAGATAGAGGTATTTTTAGGCTTTTTCTCATCATTTGGCATTTTTTGGAGGCTGTGCATGGTTTCGGCCACAGGGGGTGCTGTTGCTCCATCTCCTTGCCAAAGAGCTTTCTTTGTTCTTAAACTTTACTCCAAAACGCAGTGCCCAAAATACCTCCCCGCTTAATGGGGTCCCTATTCATCTACTCACATTGCTGTTTTTGAGCCGCTAGGTAGGCGGGGAGCTATTTTCTCTTAGGAAGCCGATCCGGTCCACGGCGCCCTCTCTTGGGAGGAGGCCTCTGAGGACAGGAAGCCCGGAGGAGGAGCCTCCCTCTTGCTCTGCCGAAGGGGCCGGCTGGAGAAGAGGGAGGAGGCGGAGGAGGAAGAAGAAGAAGGGGAAGAAGAAGAGGAAGGGGAGGAGGAGAAAGGAGGAGACCAGGAGGCGGATAAGGAAGAGGAGGAGGAGGAGGAGGAGAAGGAATGGGAAGGAGGAGGAGGAAGAAAACATGGGGAAAGATGAATAAGGATGAGGAACAGGAAGAAGAGCAGGAATAGGAAGTAGAAGGAGGAAGAAAACAAGAAGAGGAAAAACAGGAAGAAGCAGAGCAGGAATGGGAAGGAGGAGGAGGAAGAAAGCAAGAAAAAAGATGAATAGGAAAGAGAAACAAGAGGGAGACCAGGAAGAGGAAGAAGAAAACGAAGAAGAAGAGGAGGAGAAACAGGAAGAAGAAGAAGAGATGGAGGAGGAAGAGGCCCTAGAGAAGAAGATGAACAACAAATATCAGATATGCCCAAACTTGAATTTTTTTTGGGGGGGGGGTAATTTTGCCATTTGGGAGTTGTACTTGCTGGGATTTATAGTTCACCTACAATCAAAGAGCATTCTGAACTCCACCAAAGATGGAATTGAACCAGATTTGACACACAGAACTCCCATGACCAACACAAAATACTGGAAGGGTTTGGGGGGCATTGACTTTGAGTTTGGGAGTTGTAGTTCACTTACATCCAGAGAGCACAGTGGACTCAAACAACAATGGATCTGGACCAAACTTGGCACAAATACTCAATATGCCCAAATGAGAGCACTGGTGGAGTTAGGGGAAAATAAGCCTTGACATTTGGGAGTTTTAGTTGCTGGGTGTGAAAGATAGGCTGCTGGCCTGTGCAAATATCCCACCAATATTTTATTTATTTTATTTATACTTCACATTTATAGACTGCCACTCCCCGAAGGCTCGGAGCAGTTTACAAAGTATAAACACACAACTAAAAGCAAACAAGTACAGCAATAGGCAGCACAATAATACACAAAATCAGAATGGCCAGAGATATTCAATTGGAGTCTGTTGAGGGCTCAGGTCCCCAGAAAAGGGGAAAGAGCCGGGCTTAGTGGGGTATTCGCTGGTTTGGCCAGCGTGCGATACTGCGGTGCCATCGGCGGCTCGCTTGGGAGTGGTAGAATAGATAGAGTTCCCGGAGGTCGAATAAGGCCTGGTGGAATTTTCAGACCATTAATATTGTCTTTGAGGGAATGGGAGGGGAGCGATCTCCCTTCAGACTTCCCTTCAGATATTCTGGCTTCCTAGTGGGGTATTGTTCTGGTTCCCCTGTGAGGCTGGAAACAGGGATCTTTTCCAGCACCCAAAACCCACCCCCCAAAAGGTCCGTGGTTTAAATGTCCTTTGTGTCCTTCGAGGCCTGCGGGGGCCATCTCTGTCCTTCTTAGGCTTCTCGGTTTGCAGACCTTTGAAGCTCTTATTGCCAGGAAAAGTGCTTGCTAAGTCCCTCCTTCATATTTTGGATATCCCACCGCTAAATATAAAAGATGTTTAATTCTGCTGCCACCTTTTGTGTTCAGGAGCCTTGCTTATTTAAGTTAAGGCTTAGAGATGAGTGACATCTGCTAAAGGCGAAACAGTAACTGTTTATTTGTATCCTTTGAGTTACATACGCATGATGGTTTCAAGAGTATATACAGTACAGATGCTTGATGGTTACAATGATGTGGTTATTCTCTTATGAAGAAGTTACAAAAACAAAGTTTCTGTGTGACTTCTGTTCAAGCATTTCTTACGCCTTTCCTTTTATAATAACTCCAAAAAACTGATTTCTAAAGAAAGAAAACCTACAATCTTTAACCGGACGTAGAGATCCTGACCACTCTGCACTTTAAAACCTCTCTACTACTAACTGGCCTCTCTGAGCGCCTTGATACCAGCCAACTCCATAAGCTATCCCCAGCTAACCAAAAAAGAATGTTCAGTTGGCCCCCTCTAACTGCAATTCTTGACCCCGCCCATCTCTCATGCCTTAGCACCTGCTTATTTGCATCTGGCCAATCAAGCCGCTCCCATGCAAATAGCCCCCCCCCCCCGGCTGTGCTGCACGATAAGAATCAGAAAATGGCTGCCTAACTTCCTGGTTTTACAAAATGGCTGTGCACACACTAACCCTTCGAGGTAGGTCACATACCAATTTTCCCAGGTAAGTCAGATCCGTCACTCTGGGATTTATAGTTCACCTACAAACAAAGAGCATTCTGAACCCCACCAACGATAGAACTGTGCCAAACTTTACACATAGAACCCCCATGACCAACAGAAAATAATGTATTTTCTGATGGTCTTTGGCAACCCCTCTTATCCATTGTTGGACTGGATGAGGGCTAACAAATTGAAATTGAATCCAGAAAAGACAGAGCTCCTCCTGGTCAGTCAAACAGGGCATAGATTTACAGACTGTGATGGATGGGGTTACTCCCCCTGAAGGTACAGGTTTGCAGCTTGGGAGTGATCCTGGATTCATCGCTGAGTCTGGAAACCCAGGTCTCGGTGGTGACCAGGGGAGCTTTTGCACAGTTAAAACTTGTGTGCCAGCTGCACCCGTACCTTGGGAAGTCTGATCTGGCCATGTTGGTCCACGCTCTTGTTACATCCCGAATAGATGACTGCAATGCACTCTATGTGGGGCTGCCTTTGAAGACTGTTTGGAAACTCGAACTAGTCCAATGGGCGGCAGCCAGATTACTAACTGGGGCGACATACAGGGAGCATACCACCCCCTTGTTGTATCAGTACCACTGGCTGCCGGTCCACTTCCAAGCACAATTCAAAGTGCTGGTCTTGACCTATAAAGCCCTATATGGTTCTGGCCCAGTTTACTTGTCCAAACGCATCTCCCTCTACATCCCGCCTCGCAGTTTAAGGTAATCACTCCTGCCAGGTTTGCAAATGTATTTGGCGGGGACGATAGATGGGCTTTCTTGGCTTTGCCCCCCCCCCCCTTTTGTGGAACTTGCTTTCCAACGAGATAAGATTGGCTTCATCCCTCCTGTCTTTTAGGAAGAAATTGAAATCATGGTTCTGGGACAAGGCTTTTAGACAGCAGGCATAACAGCACTTTGGATCCATATCGGACTTGAATGGTGATCCAGCTGACAATACTGTTTTATTGTTTTAATTAATGTTCTTTTTATTGTTTTAATTGTTGTTATATTATTGCATTTGTTATATGTTGCAGCACTGAATTGTTGCCAAGTGTAAGCCGTCCTGAGTCCCCCTTCATTGGTTGAGAAGGACAGGGTAGAAATTCTGGAAAATAAATAAATACACCCCCTTGCAACCTCCAGGTTGAGACACACTGCTCTAGGTGTTTTTGACTTCAAGTCCCACAATTTCTAACAGCCGGTGTTGAAATCCAAAACACCTGGAGGGCCCAAGTTTGCCCAGGCCTGCTCTAAAGCTTTCCAAACTGTGCTGCAGTATGTAGGTGTATCATGTGAACGCAACAGGAAATGACAAATATCTGAGAAATGTATGTTACTGTCTTACAAATAATATATTTTAAATATATAAATGAAATACATTATGTCCCCACACAATTTGTTATTCCAATTTATGGATGTGTGAGGGGTTGATTTAGCCTCTCGTTTGCTAATAAAACTGAATTACTGTGTTGCGAAATGATGCACATCTAAAAGTTGCATCAGTAGTATGAAATGTTTGGAAAGTTTTGCACCAAAAGCCTTATTTCTCTTTAGGGGTGCATCTACCCTGGGAATTGATATTGTTTAACTGCCAAGGTTTCTTGCTGTGGATTTTGCAGCTCTCATTTGATGAGCAGACAACATCAAGACAATGCTAGGACTCAGGAAGAGATACAGAAGAGGAGGCAGCACAGAAGATATTTATTGCCACTGCTTAGGTAGAGTTTTTTTTAAAAAAACTGCAGGGAAAGGAAAGGAACAAAGCAGATTGGCTGTAGCTAGGTGAAGTGGCCCTCTGTCATGTGACTGCAAAAGAAAGGGAAGAGGGTTGGCTGCTGATAGGTGGCATGTAACGAAGGGAGGCAGAAAAAAGGGAAGAGGGAATATTTATTTATTTATTTACAGTACTTGTATTCTGTCCTTTTCACCTCGAAAGGGACTCACAGCGGATCACAAAACACATATACAGCAAACATTCAATGCCGATTATACAGTGACAAGACAGACAATAGATAGAGGTATTTTTAGGCTTTTTCTCATCATTTGGCATTTTTGGAGGCTGTGCATGGTTTCGGCCACAGGGGGTGCTGTTGCTCCATCTCCTTGCCAAAGAGCTTTCTTTGTTTGTAAACTTTACTCCAAAACGCAGTGCCCAAAATACCTCCCCGCTTAATGGGGTCCCTATTCATCTACTCACATTGCTGTTTTTGAGCCGCTAGGTAGGCGGGGGAGCTAGGTTGAAGTTCAGGAGCTCACCCTGATCTGGCTTCAAACTGTCAGACTTTTGGTTGGCAAGATTTACTGCAGCTGCAGCTGGTGATTAACCTGCTGTGCTAAATAAGGGACAGGAAAGGTATGAGGGGAAGGAAATGGAGAAAACAAAGCCACAAAGAATATGTAAACCTGGCCAATGCCGGGCATATACAGTAGTTGGTAATAAAGGCAACACATGAGTGGCAACAGCATATTGAGGGCCACCTCATCTCTGATTTAGACCAAGAATGTATGACATTTGAATCTTCTGATGCCTATTAAGGTGTGAGATCCATCCAAAACCTTTCCCACACACTGAACAGGAATAGTATTTAACTTCTATGTGTATGAAACTCCTCCCCGCAGTCATGGCATTTATAAGGTTTCTCCGATGTGTGTTTTCCTTGGTGGCTAATAGGACTGAGCAACACTTGAAGTTTCTCCCACATTTGAGACACTTATGGGGTTTATCTCCATTGTGAATCCACTGGAGCAGAAGGAGGTCGAAGCTCTGAAAGAAGCACTTCCCACAGTCAGAGCATTGATAGGGTTTTCCTCCTGTGTGCTCAGTCTGGTGCCTGGTGAGATCAGAGCTATAATGGAAATGTTGCCAAACTCCAAGCACTTACAGAGTTTCTCCCTTGTGTGGGTGATTGAAGCTTTCCTCACAGGACAAACAATTGTAGGGCCTTTTATTGTGTTGATCCTCTGATGAGCAATGAAGTGCAAACTCTTACTAAAGTTTTTTCCCACACCCTGAACATTTGTAGGGTTTCTCCCTTGTGTGGACTCTGGTGGGCATTGAATGATGAAGTCCTGCTACAGTCAGGGAACACACATTGATTTTTTACATCCCTTTTCTTTGTTAAATGCTTTGGCATTTTACTGGGGCTGCCTGGATAAGTGGTAGGTTCTACCTCCTGAACTTAAGGAGATTATTATTTTTGTCTTTCTGATCCTTGCAGGTTTTTAAAAGCTTCTTTTATCTGGAAACGGGCCTTTGGGATATTCTTGCTGCTTCCTTATGCTGTTCAGCAATTCCCACGGCTCCTCTTGGTGACTCCTCTCCCCAATTTCCCACAGGCATATAGAGAAGCAACATGCAACTAGATCAAAACCGACCTGTGGCTTCCATCCCAGGGTCAGAGACACATGAACAGAACCATTGTTATATGCTTTTGCTGTTAAAAAGATGTAAGAGCCAACGAGAATCCATATTTGCTAATTAAGACCAATGAGATGATTTTTAAACACCAATCAAACTGTGCCTCCTACTTTAATAAATATCAATGAAAAAAACCCCCTTTTGATTGTGGTGTATTTTGCTGTCTTGCTATGGTCATGCAGAACTTGGTTGCAGTTTGAAGATCCAACTTAACCAATGTCCTTCCTCATCCTCTTACTGGGAAGGGGGCTCCTGTGTTTTGGATTTGAAAGGAGTATTTTTGCATCGTTGCACCTTCATGGGGACCCACAAGTTGAGAACCACTGGTCTGGAGTTTCCTAGGGAGAATGTTTGCTAATAATTACAACCATGAAAGTCAAAGTCGCAAATGTTTAGTACTGACTGTGCTAGATGGCATAACTGAGGAACTTTCAGGTGAGGAGAGCTAAAATTTGTGCTGTTATTTGTTTCTTTAGAAATCACTATGATGAAAAGATACACATGTCAAATTTATGTATTTATTTATTTATTTATTTATTTATTTATTTATTGTTTCGACTTGTTAGTCACCCCTTCCGGTAGGCTCGGGGCGACTTACATATGCATGAAACCATAAAAACACTGTAAAACAACGGACCAATGTCCACATATCAAAATTAAAACAACAGACACACATTAAAATAGCTCTTAGGCCTTCATTACAGTGAGCGGCCTAGGATGTCTATGAACGCTGCTGAACGAATAGGGTTTTGCTAAGCCCTACGGAAGGCTAGCAGGTTGGTCTGTGCTCGGATTGTGGAGGGAAGGGCGTTCCACAAGACCGGTGCAGTGGCACTAAAAGCCCTCTTCCACATTGTAGACGGATGGATTGACAGCTAGGTACCACCAAGAGGTTCTGGGATTCAGATCGCAGTGGTCGTGGGGGATTGGGAAAGGTCCCTTAGGTACACTGGCCCCAGACCATTCAAGGCCTTGAAGGTCAAAACCACTTTGAAGGTGATCCGGTGCTATATTGGAAGCCAGTGCAGTTTGCGCAGAACAGGCGTGATGTGGCAGTGAGATGGAAGGCCTGCCAAATAAATAATTAATAGCATGATATGGACTTCAAAGTACTTTGGAAAAGAAGTAACAATACTTTTGAAGGGGCATGCACTCTGTACATTCTCAGAATTCCTCTTCTGGCTCGGAAGGACGGCACAGAAGGACACATCCACAAGTTGAATCTCTTTGAATAATAGCTTTATTTACTGGACAAAGCAAATGACGGCAGTTGTGCTCTAGGCATAAAAAGACTGCCCACACCCTCAAGCCGGGGTTTCAATCTTTTGTTGTTTTACAGAAATCGGAAAAAGTGCATTTTGATTGGTGTTAATACATTATACATTCAATTGGTCTATATTTCATTTCAATTTCATTTCAATTCATTATTTGATGAGTTGCTCTCCACCAGAGTGTTCCGAGTGACTTACACAGCAATAAAACAACAAGCATATCAACAATAAATCTCAGTTTAAAAGCTTTGACAAAGAGCCAAGTTTTGAGAGCTTGGGAGAATGACCGCAACTCAGGTATAGCTCTAATGTATGGAGGTGGGGAGTTCCCACAAGGTTGGGGCAAGAACCGAAAAGTCCCTGCGCCTTGTGGAGTCCAGGCGAAGCCTCCCTGGGACCGGGAATAGACCAAAAGGTTTTCTTGAGCTGATCTTGGTGGTCTCTGATGGTATTTTGGACCTTGACCATGAATGGCCCTAAAGGTCAGAACCAGTGTCTTATAGGTAGCCTGATGTTCTATTGGGAGCCAATGGAGGTGTTGTAATACTGGAGCTATATGATGTCTCATTGGTGTCCGAGTTAGTAGTCTGGCAGCTGCGTTTTGGACCACCTGGAGGAGTACCAGCATACATTGCATTACAACAATCCAGCCTTGAGGTAACTGTGGCATGGATTACTGTTGCAAGGGCTTTTGTTGGAAGGTAGGAGGCCAGCTGCCTCGCCTGGCGGAGATGGAAGAAGGCCTGCTTACTGATGGTAGAAATCTGAGCTTCCATCGTCAACTGGGAATCCAGCAGGACACCGAGGCTCTTCACCATGGCAGACGGGGCTAATGGTTTACCTTCAAAGGTGGGCAGAGGGCAGGCCAGTTCTAGGGGCCGACCAGGCCATAGGATTTTAGTTTTGGCACGGTTCACCTTGAGTCTGCTCATGCGCAGCCAGTCTGTCACGGCTTCCAAACACAAGAAGTTATCAGGAATTGTTCTCCCAGGTTTGAGATGCTAAAGGAGCTGAGTATCGTCGGCATACTGGTAACATTCTAAGCCGAAACTCCTCACCAACTCAGCCAGTGGTTGTACATAGATGTTAAATAGTACAGGGGAGAGGATAGCTCCTTGTGGTACTCCGCACTGGAGAGATGTCTCAGATACCTGGCCTTCCCATTCTACTTTTTGGCTATGGCCCCTGATGAAAGACTCAAACCAATAGTGGCCCGAAGGGTGGGGCTCCCCTTGGCTCCTCCCTCCTAAAGCATCACGTCAGCCTCAGAAGCGGTGATTTCACCCGCTTCTGCCGCCCGGCATGACGCTTTAGAAGGGAGGGCAGACCCATGGGGGCTCCCTTGGCTCCCTCCCCTCCCTCCTAAAGCGCCATGCCAGCCTCAGAAGCGGCGATTTCGCCCGCTTCTGCCGCCCCGGCATGACGCTTTGGGAGGGAGGGCCATGGGGGCTCCCCTTGCTCCTCCCTCCCTCCTCCTAAGCGTCACGCCAGCCTCAGAAGCGGTGATTTCGCCCGCTTCTGCCACCCGGCATGACGCTTTAGGAGGGAGGCGGAGCCATGGGGGCTCCCCTTGGCTCCTCCTCCCTCCTAGCGCCATGCCGGCCTCAGAAGCGGCGATTTCGCCCGCTTCTGCCACCCAGCATGACGCTTAGGGAGGAGGGCGGAGCCATGGGGGCTCCCCTTGGCTCCTCCTCCTAAAGCGCCACGCCGGCCTCAGAGAAGCGGCGATTTCGCCCGCTTCTGCCACCCGCATGACGCTTTGGGAGGGAGGGCGGGCCATGGGGGCTCCCTTGCTCCTCCCTCCCTCCTAACGCGCCACGCCGGCCTCAGAAACGGCGATTTCACCCGCCTCTGAGACCGCCCGGTATGTCGCTTTAGGAGGGAGGGCGGAGCCATGGGGCAGAGCACAGGGGCGCGGCTGTGGATGGTGCTTGCGGCGCGCGCGCATGCGCACTTTTTGGGGGTTTTTTGGAATTTTTTTTAAAAAAATGGAATTTTTTTTTAAAAAAAAATTGAAAATATATTTTTTAAACAGCTGATTTCTTGCAGGAGGGTAGGTGGGCCGGATCCAAGGGGTTGGCGGGCCATGTGCAGCCCACGGGCCGCCTGTTGGACAGGCCCGCTTTAAAGCAAAAGTGGATCCAGCTGGTGAAGTGAGAGCTACCTTACCTTCCGGTTATCAAAGTTGGTCAATATGTTTCCTTCTGGGCCAATACCGTCTTCTATTTACCTGTGCTTAGCAAATAAACATTGCTTTCTTTTTGAGTCATAGAGGGTGGTATGGATTGTACCATCTGCAATGATTTCTGGTTGGCTTTTTAATTATCAGGGATCTGAGCTGAATTTACAATCTCCCAAACAGGTTTGCAGGCGGAAAGCATGTTGAGTCAATACACATCGAGTAGCCTTTCACACTACAGAATGTTAGCAGTATGATTCTGCTTTAACGAACATGGTTCCAGACATTTAGAATTCTGTGCTATGTGCTTCTTCAAACTATAAACCCCACGTGCAATCATAGCATTATAATTAGATAGCACGAAAGGGCTCCAAAAGTCCCCACGCTACATAGGAAAAAATTGTCACAGATTTTAGGTGCATCAAAAGCAATTTGGGTCTGTAAACATAGATGCAGGGTTTCTTTGCAGCTCTGTACCTTGAGAGGCCAAATACTGCCAAATACTAAACCTTCAGATATAAACCATGTAATCTCATTGAGATTGTTTGCACCTCTCTAATGCAAACATCCAAACAATACCTGGAAACATTTTGTTTGTTTGTTTGTTTAGGACAATCTCAACCTCTGCAGAGGGACTCATGGCGGAGGTTGAGATAGAACGGGATATAAATGGCCTATTTATAGCTGAACTATAAGGCTAACAGGGAGGAAATAATTCAAATAAAGGGACTATTTTACACTGTGAAAAGATAAGCAGGAGGGCCTCATAACATTGATCTGGATCTAAACTAGCATAAGGAAATACAATTTAATGGAAAAATAACAAACTGAAATGGGTATGCTGAAAACATAGGTTTCAACATACCAATTGCATCCTACTATATTTACTCAAGTCTATATGCATCATCAATTGTAATGCGCACCTTCAAGATTGCAAAAAAAAAGTGTTGTTGAATGTATTGCACAGCTTCCCCTTGCTTGCCAGCCATTCTGCTGCTTGTGTTGGGAAAGCCAAAAAGCAAGGGGAAGCCATGCCCCTCTTTCTAACCTGATGGAGAGGCAGCAGCTCACCAAACAAGGCCTCATTCACAAGGCCTTCAAAACCGAGGGGGAAATTTTGAAGACCTTACTTGTGAATGAGGCAATTTGGGAAGCTGTGCCCTCCATCAGACTAAGGCTGGCGAGTTTGGTCACCTCAGCCTAACAGAGGAGCACAGGTGAGTTTACGTGTGTGATTCTAATGTGCTATTGAAACTAAGGTGCACCTCACTTTTGGCAATGTAATTTAGCCAAAAAAGGTAAGCATTACATTTGAGTAATATGGCATTTCCTTTGCTAAGAGTTCAAGTTCACCTTCTTGATTTCTCATGCATTAGTGTATCTACAGGCAGTCCCCAAGTTACAAAAATCTGATTTACAAATGACTCATAGTTAAGAACGGGGCAAGACAACAGGAAGTGAGATAAATTTACTCTTTGGAAGGGAAATTCACTTTGGGAACTCAGACTTGGCCACGGTGGTCCATGCTCTCATCACATCTTGAATAGATTACTGCAACGTGCTCTACGTGGAGTTGCCTTTGAAGACTGTTCAAAAGCTCCAAATGATTGATTGATTTTATTATTTGTGAGTCGCCCTCCACGTCAATGCTCCGGGCGACTTACACATAAAGCGCATAAAACAGTTCAATAGTTAAAAGCTAAAAGAATAGGAATTTAATTAAAATAGTTCCAGTAGCTCAGGCTAAGTCTGGGAGGTGTCCTTAGCCGTAAGCCTTTCGGAAGAGCCAAGTCTTCAATGCGGTCAGGAACTGGGGCATGTCCAGGATAGCTCTCTGCTCCACCGGCATCAAGTTCCAGAGAACAGGGGCCGCAATGGAGAAGGCTCTCCGTCCTGTGATGTCGAGGCGGGCCTCACTCACACCTGGAATGCGGAGAAGGTCCCTGTTCACTGAACGGCGACCTTAAATGAACTGGTTCGAACAAGCGGTCTTTTTAAGTAAGCTGGGCCGGCGCCATGGAGGGCCTTAAAGGTAAGCGACAAGATCTTGTGGATGGCTCTGAGCTCGACTGGCAGCCAGTGTAAGCGCTGTAGAGATGGCGCGATGTGGCATCTCAGCGGTGTCCCGGTGAGGAGTCTGGCGGCTGCATTCTGCACTAGCTGGATTTTACGAGTGGTTGACTGCGGCAACCCCACGTACAAGGCATTACAGTAGTCCAGCCGTGATGTCACTGTGGCATGGACCACCGTAGCCAGCGCATCCGATGAAAGGTAAGGTGCCAGTTGACGTGCCTGGCGCAGGTGGAAGAAAGCTCCCTTACTTGTCGCAGCAACCTGGGCCTCCAGCGAGAGTCTCGAGCAGGGGTGGGCAACTATTTTTTCCAAGGGGCCACACGAGAGCCAAAAAGTATTATGGAGGGCCACACCTAAAGGCGGAACTACATGCTAATCTGCATTATTTATTTATTTATTCACTTACTATATTTACTATATATTACACATCATTAATATTAACATATTAATATCAAGGAATATTCATATATTATTAGTATTAATATCATAATTATTATATTATAGTGTGTGTGTGTGTGTATATATATATACAGTATATATATAGACATTATAATATATTGAAATTATAATATAATATAACATTAGGAGGGCCGGATAGAATCAGCCAAAGGGCCGCATCCGGCCCCCGGGCCTTAGCTTGCCCACCCCTGGTCTCGAGTCTAGTATCACACCGAGGCTCTTCACCGACGGGGCCGGGATCAGCGGCTCTCCCTCGAAGAGCGGCAGCGGAATGGGTGGTTCTGGGCGTCCCGGCCATAGAATCTCCGTCTTTGATGGATTGATCTTGAGTTTGTATGAGCGGAGCCATCTGATCCAGTGGAGGGCAGCCAGATTGTTCACAGGAGCGGCATACAGGGAGCATACAAGCCCCATTACATCAGCTCCACTGGCTGCCAGTCGTCTATCGAGCACAATTCAAAGTACTGGCTTTAGCCTATAAAGCCTGAAACGGTTCCGGTTCCAGGTACATTGCTCCTTTGTTGTTTATTCGTTCAGTGACTTCCGACTCTTTGTGACCTCATGGACCATCAACAACAGTTAGGTTCTTGTACTATTTGGACAGTTTTCTCTAGAATAGTCCGTTTTTTCTATTATCTCCAGTGCTTGAACCACTGCCCTTAAAGAGTATCTCCCCACACAACATAACTCAGTTTAAAGCAGTCCTGATCACATTTGTGAGACACTTAGCAAAAACTTCCCTGCCAACTGCTGAGTGTTGCAACCTATCCTTTGCAAAAAGTCCACGAAACTGCAGTCTATGACCCAAGTAACCAAATTGTTTTTCACCTCCACTACTTTTGTCTCCCTTCCTGGACTGTGTCCTTCAACTTGGAGGAGAAATGAAATGACAACTTATGTATCAGGGCCCTTCAGCTTCCTACACAGATCCACTTAATTCCTTGTGAGAGCCTCATGGATATGCCTTGCAGTATCATTAGCGTTCTCCTCAGCAGAGAGTCGTCTGCACATCCCCTTGGAGGTTTGCCAAAGGCCATTCATGTGCCAAATCTTACAAGACCACCCGAACATTTTCTAAGGACCAACACTGTTGCTTTTGTTGCTCTTTATCATGTTGATGAAATGGTAATGAAATGGGTACCTTTATGCAAATGTGGTGGTTGTGTCCTATAGTTAGAGTGTAAGTCACTTTTTGTAAATGAAAACATAGGCTTTGACCATAAAAAGCTTCAGGATAACACAAAAGCAACCAAAGAAACCCTAGAACTGATATAATAGTACTTGCAGCACTTGCGGTTTTTCTTTTTCGGAAATCTTAACACCTTCTCACCCTTCTCTCTTTTGAAAAAATGAGGTTTAATAGCTAACCATACAAGTGTTTTCATGCCTAAGAGTTGCATAGTTCATTTTAAAATCAGAAAACATCAGCCAAACAAATAAAACACAAACATGGTCTTTTTTAGCATTGTTTTATTGATTTGCATGATATTGAAAAGGGAAAAGTCTTTACCATCTCTGGTCATCCTTGGCAAAAAAAATTCAACAGCTTCCATATGATGCAAGATTCTTCCCTTTACATCTTTCAACAACCTATAATTTTTGCACATATGGGCTCTTTTCCCCCCCTCATAGCATTTTTTCTCTACTCCGTTCCATCTCCTAAGCTAGGCTAAATGTGCATTTCCTTGTCCCATCCGGTGTCATGGGCCACCTTGAATGGGGCAAAGGAAGGGAAAACAAGTTCTCCTGATACCCTGGACTGCCAAAGTAAAACATGCACACACACAAATAAACAAATGGGCCTAAGAACAAATTAGGCCTGAGCTCTTTTTAGAAGCCAAAGTTACTAAACGGAGACGGACATACTTTGGATCTATCATAAAAAGATGTCAATCACTAGAACAGATAATAACGCTTGGCATAGGAGGAGGCAATAGAAAGAGAAAGATCACATGAAAGGTGGATAGACTCCATTGCCCTGAGTCGGCAAGACTTGAACAGGGCTGTTGAGGACTGGATGACTTGGAGGTCTCTCATTCATAGGGTCGTCGGAAATCAAGATTGACTCAACTACAAATCACAACAGCATTGTGGAATATTTATGTTAGAATGATAAAACAAAATGTTTTTTTTAATTCCACCATTTTAATCATTTTGCAATTTCAACAGAAAGTAGGAAACCATGAAAATAATAAAATCTGGCTACCAGTATTTTAAAAACTCTAAAATTAGGACAGTAAATAAAGAACAACACTCTGAAAATAGGGGAATTCCAGACATGAACAATCAGGGCCAGCTAACACATCCAAAGAAAGGATTCCCCCAAGTAGGAATCAGTCATGCCTTGAAGCTGCAAGGCTTTGCAATCCTAATCAAGGTGATTAATTGCAACATTCATACTTGCCTCCAACAAAAAATAGTTCTTTCTCCCACCCTGGACCTTCATCAGATATATAAACCTCCCTTGCCTACTTTCCAATATACCTCACAACCTCTGAGGATGCCTGCCACAGATGCGGGCGTAACGTTAGGAGAGAATGCTTCTGGAACACAGCCATACAGCCCGGAAAACTCACAGCAAGCCAGTGATTCCGGCCATGAAAGCCTTCGACAACACATTCTGTTTTCTGTTCTTAAGTTGAAAGTATAGTAACTGCTTTGGGAGACGGTAATTGGGTACTCAAGACAACATGACCAGTCCATGAAACTACTATATCACACCGGCTTTCTGAAATGTAGAGATGTATAACATATAATATTTGCTTGTCTAACCAGAGCTCATCTTGTTTAGCTTCCAAGATCAAGCAAGGTCTTGTGCCTTTCAGAGGGTTGTTTTAAAACAACTTCCAGGAGCAAGATACATAGTCTATAATTTGGAATAAATGCTGTAAACCGATGGCAAAATGGAATTATATTGATAATTTCAATTATTTTTAAGCTGCTTGCACATTGGTACAGTGAAGACGTATCTCAAAACACAATTGATTATATTTTTCAGATTCCGAGTTTCTGTTTTAGCCTATTCTGAGATTTTATTTTATTTTTTGTCATAAGAACAGGAGTCTATACAGGAGTCTAAACAGAACCAAGTATAGCACCAAGAAGAACATATATTCAAAATTGAATCTGGCATACAATGAAATTACTTTAGACATGTTTGAACGCTAACTTAAATTCTCGAGGAAAGACAGTATTTTTAAAAATCGGATGTCATTCATTGTGCAGCCCACTGATCAGAAGTTCAAGACTACTGTATTTTCTGGCACATAAGACTACTGGCCATATAAGATGACCCCCAACATTTCCAGTCAAAAAGTGGTCTTATATGCCAGAAAATACGGTACTTAAAAAGGATTAATACATGATTCATCAATACAAAATAACAATATAAAACGCTTTTCCTATGCCCAGATCCCCCTCTCTAGCATGTCTGCTCTGATATATATTAAGACCTACACACAGGAAGGAGGTAACCCAATGGTAAAATCAGAACTGTTGATCTTTGACAGTCCATTCTGAGGGAGGCATTGAAGTGGTTGGACCTGAAATTTATGGGATTATTTCATTTGGAATAAATAGGTTTGATTGAGTTCCCAAGAATGCATAATCTATAACAAAGTGAGAACAGTGCTTGAAACATTCCCAACCATGTGGAGCAAGCATGTTTTTCTTTGACCGTATGGCTTCTAAACTAGGACAAAGGTTTCAAAGAAACCTCTAGAAAGTGCTAAAGACAGACGACTGCAAAAGATGTACTGTTTGGAATGATCCATCTCCTATACATTTATCTTTTGCATTTTTCCTCCTTTGAAACATGATTTCTTGGATTCTCTTCAATCTCGTTCCTATTTTTCTGAAATGCAAGAGCCTTCTTTCTTCCAAAACTTGTACCACTTTTCTCACCTGTAGCATCAGAAGAAGAATAGCCAAAAATGACCGAAACTGCAATATGTAGGAAATAGCATTAGTGCTAAGTTTTGTAAACATGCATGCAGTTGCCAAATATGAAATTATAAAATCACTAAAATCTTAACTGAAAATTTACTTTCCTGCTCAGGATCAAAATCAAAATTTAGTATGAATATTATTTAACACAATTCCAGCATGTAGTAAAGCTTTGAATATATGTTGCCTTTTCCAACTATAATAATATTAAAATCTTAAAGGAAGGAATGGGTAACACCGCCTCTGAGTATTCCTTGTCAAAGAAAGCCCTATGACATTCACAGTGTTGTCATAAGCTAACAGGCAACATGAAGGCACAAGTATACACTAAGTTATGGTCTATGCAAAGCCCTGGTGGCGCAGTGAGTTAAACCGTTGAGCTGCTAAACTTGCTGACTGAAAGGTAAGTGGTTTGAATCTGGGAAGTGAGGTGGGTTCCTGCTGTTAGCCCCAGCTTCTGCCAATTTAGCAGTGCGAAAACATGTAAATGTGAGTAGATCGATAGGTACCGCCTTGGTGGGAAGGTAACGGCGCTCCATGCAGTCATGTTGGCCACATGACACTGGAGGTGTCTACAAACAACGCCAGCTCTTTGACTTAGAAATGGAGATAAGCACCACCCCAAGAGTCGGACACAACTAGACTTAATGTCAAGGGGAAACCTTTACCTTTACTATAATCTGTGCTCTTTGATAACATGAAACTATTTATGTTTCAGTCCTTTATACAGCCACCTAAGAATAAATCTCAGTGAATTCAAAGACATACTTTCAAAACAGGTAAATAGGAGTAAATAATGATCCCAATGGCCAATGGTAGAGGAAGAAATCCTATTCTGAAGTCTGAGATAAGACTGAGACCTCAAAAGGGGAACCCTTTCTAAGTGGTTTCCTTCTATGAAGTTGGGAATTCAGCTAAAGAGAGATGGAGAAAAGAGGTGTATACCTTTGTAAAGCATTGACATCACTTTTTATCAATTTTTGCCCAATATAGTTTTCCGTCTTCTGTCATTTCCAAGGCCCAAAGACAATTACTATCCTATAAAGCAAAAAGACAGTTAGCACAGATGCAACAAGAATTAAGACTATGTGGCTTAATAATGATACTAATGAAGAAGATGATGATTATTTACCCGCCTCTCCTTGCACCTTGAGGCGGGGTACAATAGGATTAAAACAGACTGTAAAACAAAACTCTTAAAATACTATCAAAATACATTTAACAAATATTGCCCTCCAATTAGCAATGATCCAGGTGATCCAATAATGTTGGCTCTTTGGAAGATCCTCAACTACTTTAGGAAGGAAATATTCTTATTTGACTGCATAAAATTGTGTCCGCTTCTATAAAAAATTGTCTAAATTCAGGGCTGGCAACACACGATACATGGGGCACAGACAGTCATGTACTTCCTATGTGTCCTTTCCCACTGCGGACACCAGTGAGAGAAAGATTTTGTAAAATGCCAACTCCCATGACTCTACAGCCAGAGTGGTGCCAAACTGCATCAATTCTACAGTGAGGATGCACCCTATGCTTTCTTAATTGGAGCGGCAAATAGTGTGTTCCTTATCCAATGCAGCAGAAATTGGATCTGAAAGTACTCAGATGAACCATCAAATCGCATAGGAGCACCATTTGCAATAGGTCAGCCGTTTGAATCTGGGGAGAGTGGGTTGAACTCCCTCTGTGGGGAAATGAGAAAAACCTCCCACAAGGAGGGTAAAACATCAAACATCCAGGCGTCCCCTGGGCAATGTCCTTGCAGATGGCCAATTCTCTCGCACCAAAAGCGACTTACAGTTACTTAAGTAGCTTCTGACATGAAAAAAAAATCAAAGCCCATAAGCTTATCCCCCTGCCTTGTGCTAGCAATAAAAATATAAGAACTACAATTTAAATAACTTGGTCACCTTAGCTGTTTGCCTCCCTCTGCTGAACATCAGGGCCACCGCGGTCTTTCCCTGGATTTTTAAGGTTTCTCCAAGCACTGCCTTATGGTTCTATCCTCAGTCAACCAAAAAGCCTAAATTACTTACTATTTGTGGTAAATCACAGCTAAGTGTTTTCGGGGGCTCGGTTCCATCTCCAATGCTACCTTCGGCACCCAGCTGGAGTTGTGGTAGGACCGCAAGAAACACACGGCTTGGCTTGGCAGGCGTCTTGCTGGGATGAAGCCGCAGGTGTTTAATGAAAGTCACCTGTTGGCGAAAACTTTTGCCACAGTCAAGGCATTTGAAGCGTTTCTCTTCAGAGTGAACCCTCTGGTGGTTTTGCAGGTCTTCCTTCTCCCGGAAGCTCTTCTGACAGGTGCCGCACTTCAAGGGCTTCTCTTGAACGTGGGTCAATTCATGCGAGATGAGGTAGGGCTCACACTGGAAACCCATCCCACATACGAAGCACACATGTGTTATCTGTGCGTAGGAGAGGGGTGGCTTGACTCCCTCATCTCCAGTCATTTTTGGCTGCTTCCAACTGGAGCTTTGGGAGCCATAGAGTCTCCTGGATAATGTCTGGCATGATCTTGCAGGGCCCAGATTCTCCTCTTTGTCATCTGTTTTCGGGATGTCATCATAAGACAACAGAGAAAAAAGCAGCTGGAGTGATCCAAGCGATGACACATTTAACTAAGTATATAACAATCATGAATAGGAACAGTTGTGGAGGCGACTTGCCATGTGTTTTTATGACAAAGCTTGAAAAAGTTAATTTTGAGGAACGAAACACCTAATGTACTCTAGCCAGTACAACACACGATAAAAGTAACACTCTGGGGGAACTAAGCAATTCTGTCTCTTGCGTGGAGACTTTTGGTGCTTTAAACTAATACAACTCCTATATCAGAAATGGGTAAACTTCAGCCTTTCCGGTGTTTGGACTTCAACTCCAATATTGAGATTATTGATATTGAGATTCAAGATGGCGGCGAGGCAGCAGCTCCTATTGCTGTTGCTGTTTGCCCCTCTTTTTTGGATGTCCTTCATTGCCGGAACCTGCCTGCAGGTGGCTGAAGCTATCAACTCGCACAAACCGGGTTTTTTGATGGAAAAGCTGCAAGCTTCTGAGTACCTGATAGTCCTAGAGGTAAGGACTGCCTCGGCCTCTCCCGAACAGGATGAACAGGGCGAACAGTGCGGGCAGAGCATGAATGATTGACTGCTGTTTAGAGACTTCCCATCGCCGTGGAGGTCTCTTGAATCTCCAGAATCTCCGTATTTGATCCAGCCTGGGCAGATTTACACAGGCTGTAACTCAGATAATCCAGGCAATGATAGTGATCCGGATAATACGGATAACTTATGGCATAACCTAAACAAGATCTCAAGCACCGAGTTGGCGAATCTCTTATTGCTTGAACATGAACGCCTCACCCATCGGGTAGGACGTCTTGGAGAGCTATTGAGACTTCTTATGCCATCTATTGCCCCTGCCCAAGGAGGGGACTCTCGGAGGACTGTTCATCCTTGAAGAGTTGGATGACCTAACCTGGGATAAATCATGGGACTTCCCAAAGAACCTACCTAGCGCTGAAGGAGGGCTCTCAGTACCGAGGGAGCGTTCGTTGAGTGGAGGCCCTGTTGATGAGAACTATTCCATGACAAAGGAACCTGAGGCTGAGCCCCCCGAATGGACTATTATTTTAGACGATCACCTGATATGGTGATCCAGGAACTCTCTCCCCAGGGCTGTATATTTGGCGCAGACTTCTCATTTATTTATTTATTGTTTCGACTTCTTAGTCGCCCCTTTCGGTAGGTTCGGGGCGACTTACATATGCATAAAACCATAAAAACACTGTAAAACAACGGACCAATGTCCACATATTAAAATTTAAACAACAGATACACATTAAAATAGCTCTTAGGCCTGCATTACAATGAGCGGCCTAGGGATGTCTATGGGCCAAACGCTTGAACAAACAGGAGGGTTTTACAAGCCCTACGGAAGGCTAGCAGGTTGGTCTGTGCTCGGATTGTGGAAGGAAGGGCGTTCCACAAGACCGGCGCAGTAGCACTAAAAGCCCTCCTCCGTGTTGTAGACAGATGGATGGATTGACAGCTAGGTACCACCAAAAAGTTCTGGGATTCGGATCGCAGTGGTCGTGGGGGATTGTATTGGGAGAGGCGGTCCCTTAGGTACACTGGCCCCAGACCATTCAAGGCCTTGAAGGTCAAAATCAGCACCTTGAAAGTGATCCGGTGCTCTATTGGGAGCCAGTGCAGTTCGCGCAGAACAGGCGTGATGTGGCAGTGAGATGGAAGGCCTGCCACCAGCCGAGCTGCAGCGTTCTGCACCAGCTTAAGCTTCCAGATCACTGACAAGGGAAGGCCGATGTAGAAGGCATTACAGTAGTCTAATCTTGAGATGACTGTGGCTTGGACCACTTGGCTAGGTCATGACAGGACATGTAGGGAGCCAGCTTCCTCGCCTGCTGGAGGTGGTGGAAGGCCACTCCGCTGACGATGGAGATGTGCTTCTCCATCGACAGCTGGGAGTCAAGAGTGACTTCCAGACTTTTTACAGATGGAGACGGGTGAAGTGTCGCCCCATCCAGGGTTGAAAGCTGGATCCCTTCCGTACCCGGACCACCCAGCCACAGGATCTCCGTCTTAGCCGGATTCACCTTCAACCTACTGGCTCGCAGCCATCCAGTGACGGCTTCAAGGCAACGATGGAAATTATCGGGTACGGAGTCGGGCTGGCCTTCCATCCCCAGAATGAGCTGGGTGTCATCCGCATATTGGTGACACTCCAGCCCAAAGCTGCGTACCAACTGAACAAGTGGTCGGACATAGATGTTAAATAATAAAGGGGAGAGAATTTCCCCCTGGGGCACCCCACAAAGAAGGGGGGTTCTCCCTGAGACAATCTTCTCACTCGCTGTGACCGGTTCCGGAGGACAACCAGCTAAGGGCTGCCCCCCTCACCCCGGCCAGACGGTGGGTCAAAAGATCATAATCGATAGTATCGAACGCTGCCATGAGATCCAATAACACGAGCAGCGCCGATCCACCCTGTTCTAGTTGGCAACGCAGCTTGTCTGTGGTGGCGACCAGCACCGTCTCCATCCCATGCCCTGGACGGAAGCCGGACTGGAAGGGGTCAAGCCAAGTTGCATCATCTAGGTAGGACTGCAGCTCCTCCATTGCTGCCCTTTCAACCACTTTGCCCAGGAACGATAGATTCGACACCGGGCGGTAGTTGGAAGGGACCGACGGATCTAGACTCGGCTTCTTCAGCAATGGAGTCACCACTGCCTCTTTCAATCCCCCTGGAAACACTCCTTTCTCAAGGGAGGTGTTAACTAGTTTCTACAGAGGGTCACGTAACCTCTCCAGGCAAGCTTTCACCAGCCAGGAGGAGCACGTATCGAGGGAGGAAGTGGTCGGTCTAGCTGCAGTAACTATCCTATCAACAGCTTCTGCGTCCAGTGGCCGAAACCGGTTGAAGGTGGGCCCGGAAAGAGGCCATGGAGTCTCAAGTTCACTGACTGTATCAAGAGTAGGGGGAAGGTCCCAACGGAGGGCAGAAATCTTGTCCGCAAAGTAGCTCTGGAAAACCTCAGCAGAAAGGGCCTGATCATTATTTGGGATGGTAGGGACCATCGTCAAAGACCTAATTACTTTGTACAATTGGGCCAGGCGTGAGCTGGCGGACGCTATCAAGTTTGCATAGTATGAATTTTTCGCTTATTTGATAGCATGCTCATAAGCATCCATAAAAAGCTTATAAGCTGATTTCGTACCTTCGTCACGGAGTTTCCTCCACTTGCTCTCTAGCCGTCTCTTTTCCCGTTTCATCGATCTTAGTTCCTTGGTAAACCTAGGTGACCGGTTTCGACGGGGTTGGAGAGGGCATCTAGGGGCAATCTCATCGAGAGCATTGGATAGCCTAGAGTTCCAGGTGTTGACTTGCTCATCGAGTGAGAGGCTGACAGACTCCAGATCCCTCAGAGCATTCAGGAACCTGGTTGGTTCCATAAGTCTCTTTGGGCGAACCCAAATTTGTTCAGCACCCTTGCAGGGCGGAGGAGCCTGCTCAATCTGGATCCTCGGGGCACAGTGATCCGACCATGGCACCTTGATGGTAGAGGCTAGGGTCACTTGGACGCCTGCGCTGAAGACAAGGTCCAAGGTATGACCTGCCTGATGGGTGGGTCCCAAATCACAAAGCGAGAGCCCTAGCATTGCCATGGTAGACACTAGGTCCACTGCTGCAGGTGACAATGAGGCGGTGTCGGCGTGGACATTGAAGTCCCCCAAGAAAATAAGCCTAGGAAACCTCAATGTCCAGTCCGACACAATCTCAAGCAGTAGGGATAGACCCTCTGCTGGTGTGCTAGGCGCTCGGTACACCAGCAGGAAGGCTATACTCTCTTGGGCATCCAACACCAATCCAGCAGATTCAATCCCTGGAGCATTCAGTGCAGGCACCGCCCTGAGGGAAAACATATCTCGGGAGAGCAAGGCTATCCCCCCCCACTTCCCGTTCCTGTTCTGATGGGTGACAACGTAACCTGGGGGAACTAGTTCTTGCAGGAAGATGTTATCACTGTCTTGGAGCCAGGTTTCCATTATACATAGCAGGTCCGGCGTTAATTCGGTGAGGAAGTCCCTGATGGTAGATGTCTTGTTCCTGACCGACCTAGCATTCACCAACACCAGAGAGGAAGGGGAAGAACCTGGATGTCTTTCATCAGTGCACTTAGGGATAGGACGCAGGTCTGAACGGGTGGAGGTCATATTGCGACTTCCGCTCGTTCTGCGCCTACCGCCATACCTCCCCATCCCACTGACCAGTGGTATAGGGACTCTCGATATTAAATTCCCATCGGTGGCCGTTTCGGTGAATTTAGTTCAGCACCCTTGCAGGGCGGAGTGACAACGTAACCTGGGGGAAGTAGTTCTTGCAGGAAGATGTTATCACTGTCTTGGAGCCAGGTTTCCGTTATACATAGCCGGTCCGGTGTTAATTCGGTGAGGAAGTCCCTGATGGTAGATGTCTTGTTCCTGACCGACCTAGCATTCACCAACACCAGAGAGAAAGGGGAAGAACCTGGATGTCTTTCATCAGTGCACTTAGGGATAGGACGCAGGTCTGAACGGGTGGAGGTCATATTGCGACTTCCGCTCGTTCTCGTATTCGGCCTGCGCCTACCGCCATACCTCCCCATCCCACTGACCAGTGGAATAGGGACTCTCGATATTAAATTCCCATCGGTGGCCGTCTCGGTGAATTTAGTTTCCGACAAACCCCCTGAAAAGGGGACGGTGGGCAGTGATGAAAACCCAGGCCCTGAGCGGGAGGACCTCTCAGAACCTGATTGGCACTTGGATGGTGCTGGTGTAGGGTTGGCCTCCCCAGGGCATCGGATTGGTGCTCGGGATTGTGGGCCGGCAGCTATTTGGGGGGCTCCCATATCCACACCACAAGCGGTATGATGTGCCAGGCCTTGGTTGAAAAAGTTTGTTGTTGATTTAGAGCCACCCATTGAGTTCCCTGGTTGCACCTTGGCCTTGGTTTGAGTTTTTGTAGGGTTGTTGTTCCTTTTGGTGGTAAAGCCCACTCCCCAGAATGTCCTTGATTTATAGTTCCTCTTCCATCCACTCCTATAAGGTCCCAGAGTCTTCTTAACTCCCTTTCCTTGGCCGATACAAAAGCCAGCAGTTGAGAGGGAGATGAATGGGGCTCCGTCTTCCCCTGGCCATGCCTCCGGCCGTGTCTCCGGCCACGCCTCCACTTTGTTTGGGCCGTCAGCGGACCCACCCCGTGCTCCGAAGCCAGGGACGAAGGCGGAAGTGAAGGCGGAAGAGATGGAGAACTCTTCGTCATGATGGCGCCTAGGGAGACCGGCGCCATCTTGGGGAGGGCGTTGGCTGACCTCCCCAAGATGGCGCCGGTCTCCCTAGGCGCCGTCATGATGAAGAGTTCTCCATCTCTTCCAGAGACAAAAAGCGGCATGCCCGCCGTCGGGGGCACTCCTCGGGGACCCTCGCCAGCAGATCCAAGGTGTCAAATGGGGCTGGCAGGCTCCCCAGGTCACTGGTTGGGGAGAGTGGCCGCGCCGCAGCCACAAGCAGCCATCCCGGCCCTCAGCTGCCAGCGGGCGATCCTCTCCCAGCACGCAAGGCATCCCTGGGTCATGTAGGAGTCCTCCCATCTCGTTCTCCAGATGGCGTCCGGGTAGGCAGCCTCGAAAAGAGGCCCTCTCAGGGGTGGGTTCCGACTCACCCGCTCTCCGCCAGCTGCTTCCTCCGTCGTCTGATGCCCAAGGTAACAACCTATGATCGGTGGGGATAGGGGCTGCCAGCATTTCTCCCAGTCTTCTCATTTGGGAAGTCAACAGCTCGAACTGGGCGCGGATTGCAGCCAGGGGATGGTCGTAATTCCCTTTTCGGGGCTTCCGCGGGTCCTCAAACAAGGTTGAAGGAGTGGTGAGGTCTCGGCTACGCTTCCAGGGGCACTCCACCGGGCCCTGGCCAGATCTCCGCTCTATGGCCACTTTGGAGGGACCTGCCGTAACCGTTCTCGGCTGGAGGTCAAGACCCCCAATCTGTGACCCCAAGGCTCCTGAACCCCGGGCTGTCATGTCTGGTGAAGCCGCTAAACCTGAGGATGGACAAGCCGGCTTGTGCCTGTGGTCCAGCAGGGGAGACCTGGAGCTCGATGAATAAACGGCCAAAGTGGTGGACGGTTTGCAGGAAGATCCAGGCCACGGTCCTCTCAAGACTTGACTACTGTAACGCTCTTTACATTGGCCTACCCGACTGTGATCCGGAGACTTAAACTAGTGCAGAACGCCGCAGCCCGGCTTCTCGCAGGGGAGCCTGCGAGTTGTCATGTAACACCTATACTTCGGGATCTGCACTGGTTACCTAGACGTCCCCAGCGTGAGATCTTTTCGCCTGATGACAACCTGGCGAAGGGCTTTTTCCATCATAGTCCCGGTGTTATGGAACGCTCTGCCGCCTGAAACCCGGGCTCTGCGAAACCTAGACACCTTTCATAGAGCATGCAAGACCGATTTATTCAGGCAGACTTTTGAGTGGTGTTGGAATTTTTAACCACTCTGTTTTTACTAGATACTGTTTTATTAATCTTCTTTGTGAACGGCCCCGACCCTCCGGGAGTGGTGGTGTAGAAATCGAAGAAATAAATAAATAAACTCTGATAGGCTGTTAGGAATGGTGGGAATCGAAGTCCAAAACACCTGGAGGGCTGAAGTTTGCATATTTATTTTATTTATTTATTATTTCGATTTGTATACCGTCCCTTTCGACTGGCTCGGGACGGTTTACAGCATATCGAATTACATCATAAAACATATCAATAACCAACAGGACATATAAAACAAGCAATAAAACCAATTTAACAATATTCTGCTATAACCAGGGTGGTCACAGATTGAAAGCAATATGCCTGTCCTATATCCACGGGGGGCGCGGGGACGACGACGACACATTATTGGAATTATCATGGAAACACAAAGCCGCAAATAATATTAAATCCTGTAGGCATTTCCAGTGAACCATAATAGAGTCAACATCCAGGGGAAGTATATCATACAATTGTACTACAGGATCAAGAAAATTCCAAGAGAATATTTTTCTTGGACACAGATAAGTGAAACTGGAGGAGAAATCCCACACATAAGGGTGCCATATTGTATAACTAGCATGTTTTTCATATGCTATATGGAACATGTCAATCCATGAGATTTATAGCATTGTGGTTTAGGTGTTGGACGTACTGAGTGACAGTGGGCCAGTCACACACTTTTAGCCTAATCTTTGTGGAAGGGATGTTGTTCTTAGGACAAAATGTGATGGAAGTGTATCATGAATTTTGAGCATGCTGGAAGAAAAGTAGGATATACTGTAGATTTTTTTTAAAAAAAGGTAGAATCGCAATAAAAGGAAGTACTTCAACAAGTTCTCTATTTTGGGTTAAACATATTTTGATTTCACAGAGGGAAAGCTATAGTAGGTGAAAAGTACACCATCTAAATTCTGCACCCAATATCCTAGAATGTGCATTTGTTGTGTTTCTTCCAAGTCGTTTCCAACATAGGTTACTTTGAGTCTGGAGAGAAGAAATGGGATATAAATACTATCCCAATACTACTACTAATAAGACTAATTGGTCAGGAGAGTGGGGAGTTCTTGTCCATATTTCTTGGGGGGGGGGGGTTGCATTTTCCTCTGAGGTGGAGAGAATGTGACTTGCCAAGTAAGATTAGATGGCCAAGTGGGATTCAAATTATGACCTCCAGAGTTGCAGCCTAACACTCAAACCGCGACACCATGCTGGATGCATGTCAATTAAAATATTGGGAGCTCTCTTTTTAAAAAGGAGTGTATGGTTGATCATTGATAGGGGAGAAACAAGGGGAAAATACATTCCAGTGAAATATTCCAATCACCCCTTAGTTTTTAAGCTAAACACAAACTTTTGGAGTGCCTTTAATAGCCTGCTTTTCCACTAGAAACAAAACAGAGAAAACTCTCTACCTTCTGTATCCAACCACCCTCTTCTTGCACCAGTTCCCTTTTCGTTCCCATCTTTGCTTTTCTCCCAGACCTGGCAATGGTTGGTTTCTCACCTGCAGAGATGATTCCTGAACATGATGTTTCTTCCAAACTGTGATGATCAGGGCACAAAGGGTTTGGGCTGTAGAGTATGTTGGGATTAGGAATAAGAAATCCTGTTTCAAAGTATAGGGATGGAGAGAGAGAAAAGGAGAGAATGACCAAAGTAAAATGAGTAACTCAAAATTGGCTGCATCTCTGCTCGGCTCTGCTCCACTTAACTTCCAGTCATGGACTGGATTTTACATTCTCTATTTTTTTCAGCTTAGTTTCCTCTAAGTAGCCCTTCCCCAGTGTGTGATACATTTTATTCATGGGCCAACATAAAGCACTATGAACCTGAATTTATGGATCCAAGCTAAGTCCATTTCCAGCAGTCCTGTTCCAAGATATTGCTTTGTCCTGCTCTGTTCCACAACTATGAAGTTTATAGAAAAAACCCTCTATATGTTGGGAAACAAAAATATGGCCACAGAAAACCTTTTCCTATGCTGTAAACTAAACAAGTGGGATGAGGATTCAAATTCAGCTGAGGTTAATATAATTTGTTGTGGAGGCTTTCATGGCCAGAATCACTGGGTTGCTGTGTGTTTTCCGGCTGTATGGCCATGTTCTAGAAGCATTATCTCCTGTCGTTTCACCCACATCTAAGCATCCTCAGAGGTTGCGAGATATGTTGTTGTTTATTCATTCAGTCGTTTCCGACTCTTTGTGACCTCATGGACTAACCCACGCCAGAGCTCCTTGTCGGCCGTGGTCACCTCCAACTCCTTCAAAGTCAAGCCAGTCACTTCAAGGATACCATCTATCCATCTTGCCCTTGTGAGGTATATTGGAAACTAAGCAAAAGAGGTTTATATATCTGTGATAGATCCAAGGTGGGAGAAAGAACTCTTTTCTGTTGGAGGAAAGTGTGAATGTTGCAATTAATTATCTCGATTTGCATTGCAAAGTCTTGCAGCTTCAAGGCCTGGCTGATTCCTGCCTGGGGGCATCCTTTTTTGGGAGGTATTAGCTGGCCCTGATTGTTTCATGTCTGGAATTCCCGTTTTCAGAGTGTTGCTCTTTATTTACCGTTGTTCTGTATTTCTCCCATCATAGACCTTTTACAGATATATCCTAGTTTCCAACAGACCTCACAACTTCTGAGGATGCCTGCCATAGATGAAACGTCAGAGAGAATGCTTCTGGAACATGGCCATACAGCCCGGAAAACTCACAGCAACCCAGTTAATATATTTCTCAACCAAAAAAACACCCATGGCCCATATCTAACCATAACCTGGAAATGTTTATATATTATACATATTAGACTGTCTCTCCCAGAATCCCCCAGGTAATATGGCCAGTGGCTATGTTAGCTGGAGGATTCTGGGACTGGCTGTCCAGAGAAGAAGTTATTTAGGTAAGGGAAATGGGTATAATTCCACCATATTCTGAGGCAGAGTATTCCTTCTAGACTATTAGAGCTGTTCAACGGATGAATACTTTGCCTCAGAATATGGTGGAGTCTCTTTCTCTGAAGGTTTTAAAATAGAGGCTGAATTCTTATCAAGTGCGCTTTGATTGTGCATTCCAGCACAACAGAATGGGGCTGGACTGGATGGCCCTTGGGGTCTTTTTCAAACTCCATGACAGTAAAGTTCTGCCCTTGATGTGTTTTGTATAGGCTAGGCCTGGATAAATTGTTTATGAGAATAAGCCCTAAACACAACAGTCAATGAAATTCTCCTCTCTGTTCAATAAGTAATATAGAATTTCCTCACTATTTTGCAGTCTTCTGTGCCGAATAAGTTGAAAGCTGCAATGGAAGCATTTCCCGCAGTCAGGGCATTCGTATGGTCCTTCCATAGTGACATGTACATGAAGATTGTTGCCCTCCACAGGTTTCCCGCAGTCAGCACAAATGCAGGGCTCTTCAATGACATACTGAGCCTTTGAAACAGACTTGCTACTGGATTTTTCCCCACATCCCTGGCAGCTTTCGGGTATCCCTTTCTCGTGGCACCGAAAATGCTTCACAAGGCTGGTCCTATAGCGAAAGGTTTTTGTGCATTCACTGCAGTGATAGGGTCTCTCCCCTGTATGGATTCTGCGATGCGTAGTAACATCGGTGCTTTGTCTGAAGTTTTTCCCACAGTCAGGACATTTGTAGGGTTTCTCTCCAGTGTGTAGCCGCCTATGGCGGGCAAGGTGTGAGCTGCGATTGAAATTCTTCCCACATTCAGGGCATGGATACTGCTTCCTGAGCCCATGGAAACTAGGTTCTGACAAGATCTCCATGAAAAAGCTCTTCTCCCAGGTGGAATATTTATCTGGATTTCTGCTGCTGATAGGTTTTCTGTAGAGCTGTAAAAAAGAAATATTTCAAAAGTATACTCTCTTTCAAAGTATTGAAGTACTATCGAAAGCTTTCTGCATAAATGTCATAATATAAAATGTGGGTGCTTCAAAAAGGCACCCTCTAAGACAGACAATTTGTTGGTAGATAACAAATCTTTCACCGGGATTTGACAGCTGGATTGTCTCTGGATTGTCTCCAGAGGAGTTAAAAGAGGCGGTGGTCAGTCCATTGCTGAAGAAGCCCGGTTTAGATCCCACGGCTCCCTTCAATTACCGCCCAGCGTCCAATCTATCGTACCTGGGCAAGGTAATTGAGAGGGCAGCAATGGACCAGCTGCAGGCATTCGTGGATGATGCAACCTGGTTAGACCACTTCCAGTCCGGCTTCCGTTCGGGCCATGGGACAGAGACTGTCCTGGTCTCCATCACAGACCTACTCTTTGGACCGAGGCAGATTGGCGCTGCTCGTATTATTGGACCTCACGGCAGCGTTTGATACTGTCGATTACCAACTTTTGACACACGGCCTGGCGGGGGTGAGGGGGACAGCCCTCAACTGGCTGTCCTCCTTCCTCCAAAACTGCCTGCAGCGAGCGAAGTGGGGAGGGGTGGTCTCCGAGGGCTCCCCTTACAATGTGGGGTCCCTCAGGGGGCCATTCTCTCCCCGCTGTTATTTAACATGCGACCACTCACCCAATTGGTGCGGAGTTTTGGGCTGGAGTGCCATCAGTACGCTGATGACACCTAGCTCATTCTGAGGATGGACCCCGGGGTGGACTCTGTTCCCGATAATTTCCATCTCTGCCTAGAAGCTGTAACTGGATGGCTGCGAGCCAGTAAGTTGAAGGTGAACCCGGTGAAGACGGAGATCTTGTGGCTGAGCTGCCCGGGAAGAGCAGGCGTGGGTCTTCACCCGCAACCATCAGTAAAGAGCCTAGGGGTCCGGCTGGATGCCCAGCTGTCTATAGAGGCGCAGATTGCCTGCGCCTGCAAGATAGCTTTCTACCACCTACGACAGGCAAAACGTCTGGCTCCTTACCTCTCCCGCTGCGACCTGGCCACAGTGATCCAAGCCACGGTCATCTCGAGGCTCGATTACTGTAATGCGCTGTAGATTGGCCTATCCTTGTCGGCGATCCGGAAATTCAAGCTGGTGCAGAACGCTGCAGCACGTCTGCTCTCAGGAGCATCAAGATCTGCCCACGTGACTCCACTCTTGCACGAGCTGCACTGGCTTCGTATTGAATTCCGGGTCACCTTCAAGGTGTTAGTTTTAACTTTCAAGGCCTTATATGGTTTGGGGCCAGTGTACCTGAGGGAGCGGCTTACCCCTTATGTGCCCAGGAGATCATTGCGCTCAGAGGGGCTCAATCTATTGGATGTGCCGGGCATTAAGGTCTATAGACTTGCTAGCACGCGGCAGAGGGCGTTTGCCGTAGCTGCGCCAACCCTGTGGAACACCCTCCCCGAAGAGCTGCGAGCCATCCGGGACTTAATGCCGTTCCGTAGAGCCGTAAAGACCTGGCTATTCAGACAGGCATTTGGTCCATAACCAATGCCGTGTTATCAGCATCCTGTTGTGTCGCTGTCAGCATATTCCTACTGCCATTGCAGTTCTGCTGGAATTTGATTTTAACTGGGGTTTTATCTGGTTTTATTGCATTTTATGTGGTTATCTGTTTTTAACTCTGTAAACCGCTCTGGGCTCCAGAGAGAGCGGTATATTAAGTGGAACAAATAAATAAATAAATAAATGTTGTAGCTCACGCCTGTGTGGACACCAAAGGTCACCTAGCAAAGTCACAAAACCAAGCCTATGAAAGCTCTGGTTCAGTGTAATGTGAGAGGTCAAGGGCGTGGGAGAACTAGTTGCCACTGTTGTCATCCAAAGAGAAATCCCAAAACTTCCCCACTCTCAAAAAGTATTTTCATGAGAAAGAAAAGTACAGCAAATATATAATAATATATAATATATAATGTTTTGGGCTTGTACTCTTGTGTGTTTCTCTGTTTATTCCTGGAAATGAGTATTTCAAACAATGGCTTCAAACTACAGGAAAGAAGATTCCACTTGAACATGTGGAAGAACTTCTTAACTGTGAGAGCTATTCAGCAGTGGAACTCTCTACCCCAGAAGAAGGCTCCTTCTTTGGAGGCTTTTAAGCAGGGACTAGATGGCTATATGTCAGGGGTGCTTTCAATGTGGCAGGGGTCCCACGAAGTCTCTTCCAATTCTAGGATTCTATGAAATGAACTTCCATTTGGCTGCTTCGGTTAATTTCTTAATTTCTTCACCTCCTTTATTCGTTTGCAACCAGAATTGGGAAATGCATTTTTCTGGTTTATTCTGTGTGAATACATTCTTGTGATTCTTTCAATCTCATTATAAACTGGAATTAAAATGGCATATGTTATAAATTCTCATCTTAGCTCCCATGTCACTCATACAAACAGTGCCAAATAATGAATATCCCTTAAAATGTTTTCTTAAGAACAGACTTATGCTATAAGAAGACCCCTTAGATTTTACATGCAGTTTATTATTGTTGTTGTGTGTAAGTGTGTGCCTTTACATTGCCTCTTGAGTTATGGTGACTCCATGAATTTCATAGCTTTTTCTCAGACAAGAAATAGTATTACTACGGTAGGTTCTTCCTCTGTAATACAGCCTACAGTATCTCGAATTGACTGGGAATCTCCCATCGAAGTATTAACCAGGGTTAACCCTTCTTAGCTTCCAAGATCAGATATGATCTGGTGACTGCAATAAAAAAAGAAGTCATATTTTTCAGTTCCTGTAACTTTTCAGAATATGTCAAGTTTTAGGCAGAAATGGAGCAAAGGACTCAAACCACAGAAATAAAATGCCCCAAATGAAACTGAAACAGATCTGAAACTACTGTATTTCTTTGATTGTAAGATGCCATCAATTGTAAGATGCACACAAATTTCAGTACCACTTACAGGTAAAGAGTGCTCCCTATCTCTGTATATAGATAGATATGATAGATGGACGTGCAATTTGAAGGCACACTCTTATAGATGTTTTTATGGAGAATCAAAGAAATATGGTGCTTTCAATGTTGATATTTTTATATGTGTATGTATATGCATCTGTCTGTCTCTGCCCATTTCAAGGGTAGTGTACAGGGGATGGAATGTGGCTACTCATCACAAAGGGGATTCGAAGGTGGAAATGCATCTAGATTTAAGTCTTGGACCAAGAAAATTGATTTCTTCCCAATCTTCCAAGGCGCCAAAAAGCTGGATGTCGACATACCTCCTTTCTGTTCTGTCTGTATCTGTATTGTCTAACTAAAACGGCATTGAATGTTTGCCATGTATGTGTACTGTGATCCAACCTGAGTCCTCTTGGGTAGATAATGTGGAATATAAAGTGTTATTATTATTATTATAAAATTGTTAATTCTTAAAAGTTTCTCAGGACTTTGCAGCTTTGGCTGCAACAGACAAAAACTGATATCTCTTTTGACATCAACCAATCACTCTGCAAATATGCCATAGGAAAAAAATGAGAAAATTCCTATAAAGCATTTTCTAATGTAAAAAAACAACCAAAAAACCTCCCCAAAACTACAAGTTATAATCACTAAAAGGGGGTGGGCTTAGCACAGCAGGCTAAACTAGTGTGCTGCAGAAAAATCCTGCCGATCAAAAGGTCGGTAGTTTGAGGCCAGATTGGGGTGAGAACCCGCCATTACCTCCAGTTCAGCTGCCCATCTAGCAGGTCTAAAGCAGAAATGCGACTAGATAGATACCGCATTTAGCAGGGAAGTAATAAAAGTCCCCTTAAGGACATTGATAGAAGGAAAGCTCTCGGCATGGAAGATGGAGCAACAGCATAGCAGTGACTTGAGTCAAGCACAGCCCCCAAGATGCCAGAAATAAGATGAGGAAAAACTGCCTTTATCTCTGTTTTTGTTGCCTGTCCTTATTAAACAGCATTGAATGTGCGTTCTGTAAGATGCTCTGAGTCCCCTTCGGGGTGAGAAAGACAGGGTATAAATAAATAAATAAATTTCTTTGGAGCTTGGTAAGGCATCAGAATTTCCTGCCAGAAAGCTCCAACACTGTAGGTCAAATATGTTGACTAAAGTTTTTGAGAAGATTCTTTGGAAGTCCTTAAACTACAAATTGCTTATAACTGTAAGGACTCACTAAAGAGTGAAAATCAGGAGTTGTTTTTTAGAAGTTTTTTAAATTCTGCAAATATTTTGAGCTATGGATGATTCAATCAGTGGATACAGAGCCCATGGATACAGAGGGTCGACTGTACATTCATAACTTTGGTTTGGGTAGATCTACAGTTAACCACTGACCAACTTTTGAACAAGCAGATATATCCAAGCATCCCTCAAATGGGAAAGGAGAAATCTGAAAAAGCATTGGACACACTAGAATTGCAACAGTAATTATATTGTCGGGCTTCCTGCTGATTCATGGTGTTTTAAAAATTCTTCCACAAGTAATTCTTTAGTTTTTATTTTCTATTTTAGCATCTGAGTTTCTTATCTTTATTTTGTTGGATTCAAGTTACTTTTGAAATTGAAAAATCAAATGGATTTAAAAAAAAAGGAAAATGAATACATGGAGTAATGAGAAACCGTCGCAGAGGAAACTGAACGTTTCTTAGGCACAGGGTTACTTCTCAATTTTAAAAGATTACAGAAACAGGTCCACAGTTGTGAATGGAGATGTAGCTACCCACACATTTCTCTCCTTACTTATTTAACTATTGGTGTAATAGGGACCGCCTTACCCCGTATGTGCCCCCGAGATCACTGCGGTCAGACGAACAGAATCTGCTGACTATACCATCTGTCCGCTCCTGCCATCTATCCGCGACTCGTCAGAGAGCTTTCTCAGCGGCAGCTCCAGTGCTGTGGAACTCTTTGCCGGACAGTGCCCGAGCATCTCGGAACTAGTCCCTTTTAGAAGGGCTTGTAAGACCGCTCTTTTTGAACTAGCGTTCAACTAACTCTAACGGGTGGTATGTCGTATACTCTCTGTATTTTCCCTGCACCTCGTGATATGTCAAACCGCGTTTTTAACTTGTTTTATGTTTTATTGTAGGGCATGCTGCGACATGCTGCCCATGTATATTTTATTGTTACCCGCCCCGAGCCTGTAGGGAGGAGCGGAATACAAAATGGAAGAAATAAATAAATAAATAAATTATTTTTATATTATATTAAACAACAGGCTGCTCCAATTTAGCTTCTAAGATCAGACAGATTATGTTATCTTGGGGGTCCTTTGGCCTTATCAAAATAATAATAATAGTTATATTATACTATATAACTATTTGTATAATAATATATTATAGTATTATTATTATTTATAATATATTAAAACTGTAACAGCAGTAGCAGCAAAAAACAGGCTACCTCAACCTAGCTTTCAAGATCAGATAGGATATGTTATCTTTAGGATCCTTTGGTCTTATCAAAATATAATAATAATAAACAATATATCAACATACTTTATAACTATTTGGTATAATATTAATAATATATTGTAGTGTAATTATTATTTATTATATTGTTACATTTAAACTTCAATAACCACAACAATTTGTATAATAATATATTATAGTATTATTATTTATAATATATTAAAACTGTAACAGCAGTAGCAGCAACAACAGGCTACCTCAACTTAGTTTCCAAGATCAGACAGGCTACGTTACCTTTAGGGTCCTTTGGCCTTATAAAATTAATATAATAACAAATAAACAATATATCAACATACTATATAATTATTGGTATAATAATACTAATATATTATAACATAATTAATTATTATATCATTATATTAAAACTACAGCAGCAACAGGCTGCCCCAACTTAGCTTCAAAGATCAGACAGGATATTAGGGTCCTTGGGCTTTATCAAAATAATATAGTAATAAATGATATATCAATATACAGTATAACTATTGGTATATTAATAATATATTATAGTATAATTATTATTTACTATATTATATTTAAACTACAATAACAGCAAAAACAATAACAGACTGCCTCAACTTAGCTTCCAATATCAGATAGGATATTTTGCCTTTTGGTATAATAATAATAATAATATAGCTTAATCATTATTTAATATATTATTGTATTAAAACTACTTCAAGAGCAAAAACAGACTGGTCCAATTTTAAGCTCCCAAGATCAGACAGGATGTGTTACCTTTGGGTATATAATTACTGGTATAATAATATATTATAGTGTAATTATTATTTATTATATTAAAACTACAGCAATAACAGGCTGTCTCCACTTTAAGCTTCCAAGATCAGACAGAATATGTTACCTTTAGGGTCCTTTATCAAAATGATCAGACAGGGCCCTTTGGCTCAACAATAATAATAATAACAACAACATATTCCTTACCTGCCTTTTCCCACTGTTTGATTTCACAGAACATGTTTTTCGGATGGGGAAATTGCCCAGGAGCCCCTTTATGGACCTGGGGAGGGACATCTACACTGTGAAATTAATCCCATTTCAACCCGATGCTATGGAGCCCTAAGAGTTGGGGGTTTTACGCAGCCCTCCCTCAGTCTCCCCTGCCAGAGCCCTCGCGCCTCTCCAAAGGGCAAACCCGGAGACTGAGTCATGGAAGTTCCAAGTGGTTTCAAACTGCGTTGAAGCGTAGATGAGCCCAGGAAGTCAAGGGAAGGGCTCCCGGCCCGCCCAGGATCTCACAAGGGCAGCGCTCATTCCCCCCCCCCCTCTAGGGGCGCACCCGTGTTTGTTTGTTTGTTTGTTTATTATTTACGACATTTATATGCCGCCCTTCTCGCCCGAAGGGGACTCAGAGCGGCTGAAAAGTCATATATAGTCAGCTACACTGGAGAATTAACGCAGTTCAGAGTGTAGATCAGGCCTAGGCAAACTTGGGCCCTCCAAGTGTTTTGGACTTCAACTCGCACAATTCGGAATGGTGTGAGCTGAAGTCCCAAACGCCTGGAAGGCCCAACTTGGCCTGGGCCCGGCTCCCTTCTTCCCGGGCAGGCGACCCTCGGCTTTCCTTACCTGCTCCCTCTGCCTGTGTGCTTGAAGGCTTCACAGGAAGCAAGGCTCCAGGGCTGCCGTCTCCTCCCCCTGCCGGAGATCACGTGGGCAGGAAGGGGCGGGGCCCCTGGCTGCGCTCTTCCCCCTGGCGCCTCCTCCTCTTCCTTCCCCAGAAGACGAGCAGCGGGAGAAGCGGCCCAAGGGCGCCTCTGGCGGATCCGGAGCCACTCCGGGAGGGAGGGAGGGGGAGGAGCCCAGGAAAGGGGGCGGGACCCATGAGGGCTGGATTCTGCCCTTGAGCCCCTTCCCCCCGGATCTCGACTCGTGCAGCAGCAGGAAGAGCTGGGCAGCGGGAGAGTGCCGCCCCCTGACCCGCCCCCCTTGCCAAAGGCTGGTGGCAAAGCTTGGCAAGGTTGGAAACCTGCTCCTCTTCTCTGTTCATGTTTTTAGACTTGATATAATTTGATTTGATTTTAGCTTATATGTTATACTAGCTGTTGCTGTGCCCTTTTTAGGAGATGCGAGAAAGTCCAATCATCCACGGTGTGCCCTCCTCTGAACTGCAGTTGGGTGGAGTGTGGGTCATGGGGGGCATGGTGTGCCAAGTTGGGTCTTCATGGGTCTTGGTTCTGGGCCACAGTGGTCTGTGGGGAATGATGGCTTTTGAAGTACTACAAATCCCATTTTCCATGGTGGTACTTCAAGTCCCATCATGCATGGTCGGGGCTCTGTGTGCCAAGGTAGGTTACTGTAAATTCAGGCCATACACAATGTCCCATGAGCTGAGGCCTAGTTAGGAACAGCAAGTTAATGAAGCCTTACTGTCAATTCAGGCCATACACAATGTCCAATGAGCTGAGGCCTAGTTCGGGAGAATCAAGTTAATGAAGCCTTACTGTCAATTCAGAGCGTAAAAGCTTCCCAGTAAGTGAGGCCTAGTTAGGGAAATCAAGTTAATGAAGCCTTACTGTCAATTCAGAGCGTAAACAGCTTCCCAGTAAGTGAGGGCTAGTTAGGGAAATCAAGTTAATGAAGTCTTACTGTCAATTCAGAGCGTAAACAGCTTCCCAGTAAGTGAGGGCTAGTTAGGGAAATCAAGTTAATGAAGTCCTACTGTCAATTCAGAGCGTAAACAGCTTCCCAGTAAGTGAGGCCTAGTTAGGGAAATCAAGTTAATGAAGCCTTACTGTCAATTCAGAGCGTAAACAGCTTCCCAGTAAGTGAGGCCTAGTTAGGGAAATCAAGTTAATGAAGCCTTACTGTCAATTCAGAGCGTAAACAGCTTCCCAGTAAGTGAGGGCTAGTTAGGGAAATCAAGTTAATGAAGTCTTACTGTCAATTCAGAGCGTAAACAGCTTCCCAGTAAGTGAGGGCTAGTTAGGGAAATCAAGTTAATGAAGCCTTACTGTCAATTTAGACCGTAAACAGCTTCCCAGTAAGTGAGGGCTAGTTAGGGAAATCAAGTTAATGAAGTCTTACTGTCAATTCAGAGCGTAAACAGCTTCCCAGTAAGTGAGGGCTAGTTAGGGAAATCAAGTTAATGAAGTCTTACTGTCAATTTAGAGCGTAAACAGCTTCCCAGTAAGTGAGGCCTAGTTAGGAAATCTAGTTAATGAAGCCTTACTGTCAATTTTGGGCGTGGTCTGTGATTTTTGGGGTGTAAATTTTTCGGATGGAAGTGAGTGGGGTGTTTGTGTTGGGGATTGGCTCAGGCCTTTTCCTTATTCTGTTTTGGCAGTTTATTATGGATCGGAATTTTCATGTTGGCTGGCCAGTGCAGCAGTTATGCAAATCCGCCCTTATTGGCAGCCAATCATGTTGTTCAGAATGTAGAGGCTGGGTGAGTCTTTGGCTGCCCCGGAGGATGCTGGTCAATGTAGTTTTATTTTTACTCGTTGTTTTGGGGGCCTTTTAGGTTTTGGGGGGGAAAGTTTCTTTGCTACAAACGTACCTTGCTTGAGGCCTATTTCTGTTGGCAAGTATTGTGTTTCTGCGTTGTATGGTTTCTTTGTTTGAGGTATACATCACATGACGTGAACCCATTTATATATATTATTAAGATAATAATAATAAGGCACCACATTGCGTTTTTGATATATTAATAAGCCTGAGAAGAGTATATGTTATGAGCAATAAAAAAGAGAGGTTGTCATAGGAAAAATGACATTTATTCACTAAAATTTTACGAAACAATGGTTAACATAAAATGTGAACATTTGTATCATTTGTGATTCATTAAATTAATGATCATTTTCAGTCACATTCACTTCAAAGCACATTTTGAGTTTCACTTGTTCCTGGAAAGAGGTTCTTGGTTTTCTACAGACATAAAAAACATTGCCTACATTTTTGGATTAATCACCTCATTTGGTGCTATTCAGTTATTTTTTCTTATTCAGTGAGAGAAATCAAGTCTCTGTTGGTCTTTAACAAGTGCATCAAAGTCAGGGACACTGCAAGGGTTTGGTGGGCATTGACCTTGAGTTTGGGAGTTGTAGTTCACCAACATCCAGAGAGCACTGTGGACTCAAACAATGTTGGATCAGGACCAAACTTAGCACAAATACTGAATATGCCCAAATGTGAACACTAGTGGAGTTTGGGGGAAATAGAGCTAAACAATTGGGAATTGTAGTTGCTGGAATTTATAGTTAACCCACAATCAAAGAGCATCCTGAAATCCAGCTACAATGGAATTGAACAAAACTTGGCACACTGAACTCTCATGTGACCAAAACAAAGTACTGAAGGGGTTTGCTGGGCATTGACCTTGAGTTTGGAAGTTACACCTACATCCAGAGAGCACTGTGGACTCAAATAATGATGGATCTGGACCAAACTTGGCACAAATCCTCAATATGCCCAAATGTGAACACTGGTGAAAAATAGACCTTGACATTTGGGAGTTGTAGTTACTGGGATTTATAGTTCACCTACAATCAAAGACTATTCTGAACTCCACCAACAATAGAATTGGGCCAAACTTCCCATACAGAACCCCCATGATCAATAGAAAATACTGTTTTCTGATGGTCTTTGGCGGCCCCTGTGACACTGCCTTGCAGCCCCCCCCCTCCCCCAGGGATCCTGAGCTTCAGGCTGAGAAACACAGGGAGGGCAATCCGAGCTCTCCCGACAGATGGACATCTGATCTGTCTCTTGTCTAGCGAAGCTGCTGCTGCTATTCCGTTTCGCGCCTCTCCTCCCTTCCTTCCACCAAGGGCATGCGAGGCGCTTCCTGCGGCATGGGCCACCAGGTGTCACTGCGGGTCCCTCTCTTTCTCCGCCTCCTAGGCTCCGGTCTTGGGCTCACTCACTCCGCTGCCAGCCGAAGCATGGAGCGGGAGAAAGAAGAGAAGGGGGAAAGAGCGCTAGGCAGAAGACGGGGAGAGAGCGCAAGGTACGGGGGAGTGCGCGAGGCGGAAGGGAAGGGAGGAGGAGAGCGAAGGCATGCTCTGCGGCAGTACTTGCTCCTGGCCTCCTCCTCGTCTCCCCCTCCCTTCCCCTCTCTTGGCAGCTCTGCTTGCCTGCCTGCCTGCCTGGGTCCTTACGCGGGCCGGTCAGAATCGGACAGCGGGCCATGAAATGCCCAGGGCTGCTTTAAAGTGTATTTGTATTTATGGTCTGTATCTAAAACAGTATAAATCAACAATAAAATTACCAAATACATATAAAATAAATTACATAAAAAGCCATTCGCCAAGATAAAATCATGTTCAACTCAATCCATGTATTCAGTCCATATAGTGGGGTCAGTGACTTTAGTCAATTAGTGATTTCTGTTGTCATTCTGCGAAGGCCTCATTCCATAGCCAAGTTTTCACTAGCTTCCTAAAGGTTAGGAGGGAAGGGGCAGATCTCTTCATTTGGTAGGGAATTCCACCGCCAAGGGGCCACCACCAAAAAGGCCCTGTCTCTCGTCTCCACCAGACGTGCCTGCAAAGGTGGTGGGACCGAGAGCAGGGCCTCTCCCGACGATCTTAACACTCTTTATAGTTCATAGGGGAGAATACATTCGGAGAGGTAAACTGGGCCGGAATCGTATAGGGTTTTAGGGTTTTTATCATGTTTGGCCATGTTCCTGACGTTTCGCCTGCATCTGTGGCAGACATCCTCAGAGGTTGTGAAGTCTCTTGGAAACTAGCAAAATGGGGTTTGTATATCTGTGGAATGTCCAGGATGGAACTCTTGTCTGTTTGAGGCAAATGTGAATGTTGCAATTGGCCATCTTGATTAGCATTTAATGGTCTAGCAATTTCAAGGTCTGGCTTCTTACTGCCTGGGGAGGTGATTAGCTGAGCAAACCACAGTTTATTTTATTTATTTATTTATTTACTCTGCTTTTATGCCGCCACTCCCAAATAGGCTCGGGGCGGCTTACAGCCAGGAAGCAGAACAACATACAATAAGCATATACACTTTAAAATGCAATATAAAATACAAGATAAAAATACACGATAAAACATTATTAAAACACTGTTGGAATAGTTACAACGGTCTGGCAACATTGGCATGGCTTGGGGGTCCCGGTGGGCCTATACCTGGAAAGCCAGCCGGAAGAGGTGGGTCTTACATGCCCGCCTAAACGGGAGTAAGTCAGGGATGGCCCGTGTAGCTGCCGGAAGGGCATTCCACAATATCGGCGCTATGACCGAGAAGGCCCTTCGGCGGGTGGCAGTTCTTTTGGCCACTTTAGCGGAGGGGACGGCTAGAAGATTGGAATCCTCCGAGCGAAGTGATCTCGTAGGGTAATATGGGGTGAGACGGTCCCTCAGATACGCTGGCCCCAGGCCGTGTAAGGCCTTAAAGGTGAGAACCAGCACTTTCAAGGTAATCCGGTGCTCAATAGGCAGCCAGTGCAGATCCTGCAAGATGGGTGTTATATGGCATCCTGCTGGGGAGCCAGACAGGAGCCAGGCGGCAGTGTTCTGCACCAGCTTGAGCTTCCGGGTTACCGACAGAGGAAGGCCAACGTAAAGAGCGTTACAGTAATCTAGCCTCGATATGACCGTGGCTTGGATCACCGTGGCCAGGTCAGACCGGGACAGGTAGGGGGCCAGCCTCCTTGCCTGTCGGAGATGAAAAAAGGCAATCTTGCTGACCGCAGAGACCTGGGTCTCCATGGTCAGCTGGGAGTCCAGGTGGACCCCCAGGCTCTTCACGGAAGACGATGGGCATAACGCCGCACCATCCAGGGTCGGAAGCTGGACATCCCCACCGCCCGGACAACCCGGCCACAAGATCTCCGTCTTCGCCGGATTCACCCTCAACCTACTGGCTCGCAGCCATCCAGTAACGGCTTCGAGGCAGCGCTGGAAATTATTGGGGACGGGGCCAGACCTGTCCTCCACCCTCAGAATGAGCTGGGTGTCATCAGCGTACTGGTGACACTCAAGCCCATAACTCCGCACCAGCTGTGCAAGCGGCTGCATGTAGATGTTATATAATAGAGGGGAGAGAATTGCCCCGTGAGGGACTCCACACATTATTGGGGAGCCCTCGGAGACCACTCCACCCCTCTCACACGCTGAGACCGCTGGTGGAGGAAGGAGGTCAGCCATTTAAGGGCTGTCCCCCTCACTCCAGCCATGGCCAGGCGGTGGATCAAAGATTGTGGTCGACCGTGTCAAACGCTGCCGTGAGGTCCAATAACACGAGCAGCGCAGACCCGCCTTGGTCGAGCTGGCAGCGGAGTTGGTCTGTGATGGAGACCAGGACCGTCTCCGTCCCATGCCCCGAACGGAAGCCGGACTGGAAGGGGTCTAGCCATGTTGCATCATCTAAGAAGGACTGCAACTGCTCCATTACTGCCCTCTCAACCATCTTCCCCAGATACGAAAGATTCGACACTGGTCGGTAGTTGGAGGGAACCGCCGGATCTAAAGACGGTTTCTTCAGTAATGGAGCTCCCGGCGGAGGCTCAATATCTTGTCTGCAAAAATGCTCTGAAAAGCACCGGCAGTAAGGGCCTGATCACTGTTTTTTGGGACAGTAGGGACCGTCGTCAAAGACCGAATTACGTTGAACAATTGGGCCGGGCGTGAGCTAGCAGACGCTATCGTGGCGGAGAAGTAGGCACTTTTGGCCGCCTTGACAGCACGCTCATAAGCATCTTTGAAAAGCTTATAAGCTGATAATGAGGCTCCGTCACGGAGTTCCCTCCACACGCTCTCTAGCCGTCTCCTTTCCCGCTTCATCGACCTAAGATCTTCTGTATACCAGGGGGATCGATGTTTGCGGGGCCGGAGAGGGCGCCTGGGGGCAATCTCGTCGAGAGCTCTGGCTAATGAGAAGTTCCAGACTTGGACCTGCTCATCAACTGAGATGCTGATAGACTCCAGATCCCTCAGAGCATTCAGGAACCTTTCGGGTTCCATAAGTCTCCTCGGGCGAACCAAAATCTGTTCGGCGCCCTGTCATGGAGGGGGCGGTTGCTCAACCCGGATCCTTAGAGCACAGTGGTCCGACCATGGAACCTCTATTATGGAGGCTAGGTCCACTTGAACCCCTGCGCTAAAGACCAGATTGAGGGTGTGCCCAGCCGAGTGTGTGGGTCCCGAGTTACATAAGGAGAGGCCCAATATCGCCATGGTCGATATTAGGTCCGCGGCGGCAGATGGAGCAGAGGCTGCGTCGGCGTGGACATTGAAGTCCCCCAGGACAATAAGCCTGGGGAACCTCAATGCCCACTCCGACACAGTCTCCAGCAGCCGCGCCAGGCTTTCCGCCGGTGCGCTAGGCACACGGTACACCAGCAGAACAGCCAGGCTCTCCTGGGACTCCCACACTAAGCCGACACTTTCAAGCCCCGAAGTGGTCAGCACAGGGATCGCTCTAAGGTGTAATCCCTCACGGGAGAGTATTGCCGCCACCCCCCCCCCGTCCCCCGTCCCTATTCTGGTGCATGGAAACGTAGTCAGGGGGAACCAGCTCCTGGAGACAGGTGTTATCACTCTCCTGGAGCCAGGTCTCGGTGACACAGAATAGGTCTGCGTTGGTATCTTCGCAAAACTCCTTGATCACGGCGGTCTTGTTCCTGATGGATCGAGCATTTACCAGCACCAGAGAGGAAGGGGGGATAGCTGGATGTCTATCAACAGCGTGTCTGGGGATAGGACGCAGGCCAGAGCCAGGCCGAGTCTTACCACGACTCGGCCTGGATCTCGCAGTAAGTCTCGCATTCGGCCTGCGCCTACCGTGCTCACCCCGCCCCGAGATCACTGGAATGCCGAAGGGACCTAAGTCAGGGGAGTCTGCCGGGGATTTAATTTCCGGCAGACCCCGTGAAAAGGGACAGATGGTAGAGTACCCTGGGCGTTGCCCACTGGGCCTAGTTGGCACCCTCCAGCCTCAGCCCTCCCAGGGGCCTGGGGGGCCGGACCAGAAGGTATCGGGCCCTGCTCGCCTGAAGGCAAGGCCTTCCCTCTGATGGTCTTTGATGGTGACCTATTGGTGCCTCCCCTCCCCCCTTTACAGGGGTTCTTAGAGCTCCCATCGGAGTTTCCGTCAGTGGACTGGCCCGGGGCGCGAGCCGACCGGCCGAAACCCACCCCCCCAAAAGGTCCGAGGACCAAAGCATGTTCCTCGCTGCTTGGTGGTTTTCCCTCTTCCCCGTAGGGACTGCCTTGGAGCACCAGGTGGTAGTCTGCAAGTGTCCAGCTTGGCCGGTGATGTTGAGAGGGGGTTAGGGCATAAGGGGGGAGGGCCAGCCTCTGGTCGAGCAGAGGTGGCAGACTTGACAGGCACCGGGCTGCTGATGTTAGCCGGTGCCTCGGGTTCAATTCTCAATCACAATTACATAGCAGTGTTAAACCACTGAGCTGCGGAACTTGCTGACCAAAAGGTCAGTTGTCGAATCTGGGGAGCAACATGAGAACATGTTAGCCCCAGCTTCTGCCAACCCAGCAATTTGAAACCATGCAAATGTGAGTAGATCATTGCTTCAGCTCTAATCAGAGCACTTCTGAAGTCTGAGTGTGGGCCTATGTTAACTCTTAGGAGCCCAATTACTTTTAAAGAGTCAGCAGAGCTGAAAGGAAATGGATTGTTTCCCTGGATACTGAATACCCCTTGCTCAAGTAAAACACATGGAGTGACACCAGTTCACATTAAATACCTCTTACCTGGGAGTGTCAATCACACTTACCTTTTGGAAGCACTTACCTTTTGAAAGTACGTCTGACTGTTCCTCCAGCTTCCATGAATTTGTGTTGTTGAAATACTGTGGTATGTATCTGTTTGTGAGCAGCGCGGACCCGCCTTGGTCGAGCTGGCAACGGAGTTGGTCTGTGATGGAGACCAGAACCGTCTCCGTCCCGTGCCCCAAACGGAAGCCGGACTGGAAGGGGGCTAGCCATGTTGCATCATCTAAGAAGGACTGCAACTGCTCCATTGCTGCCCTCTCAACTACCTTCCCCAGGAACAAAAGATTCGACACTGGTCTGTAGTTGGAGGGAACCGCAGGATCCAATGACGGTTTTTTCAGCAATGGAGCTACCACCGCCTCTTTTAAGCTCTCTGGAAACACTCCTTGCTCAAGGGAGGTATTTACGATGTCCAACAGAGGCCCACGTAACCCCTCCAGGCAAGATCTAACAAGCCAGGAGGGGCACAGGTCGAGGGAGCAGGTGGTAGGCCTGGTTGCAGCCACAATCTTATCAACAGCATCTGCGTCCAGTGGCCGAAACCGGTCGAGGGTGGGCCCAGCGGAGGGCCACGGGGTCTCAAGCTCACTTACTGTATCAACCGTGGCAGGGAGGTCCCGGCGGAGGCTCAGTATCTTGTCTGCGAAAAATCCTGAAAAGCACCGGCGGTAAGGGCCTGATCATTATTTTTTGGGACAGTAGGGACCGTCGTCAAGGATCGAATTACTTTAAACAGTTGAGCGGGGTGTGAGTTTGCAGACGCTATCGAGGCGGTGAAGTACGTATTTTTTGCCGCCTTGACAGTACGCTCATAAGCTTTTTAAAATAGTTTATAGGCTGATAGTGAGGCTCTGTCACGGAGTTCCCTCCACACGCACTCCAGCCGGCTCCTTTCTCGCTTCATCGACCTAAGATCTTCCGTATACCAGGGAGATCGATGCTTGCGAGGTCGGAGAGGGCGCCTAGGGGCAATCTCGTCGAGAGCTTTAGATAGTGAGGTGTTCCAAGCTAGAACCTGCTCATCGACTGAGATGCTGGTAGACTCCAGATCCCTCAGAGCAGTCTTTCTCAACCAATGTGCCTTAGCACACTCCTGTGCCATGGCGAAGCTCTTGGTGTGCCACCAGAAAAGCTTTCTGCCCCCCTTCCTTTCCCTCCTCCTTTTGCCGCCGCTATTATTTTTATCGCTATTATATTTGTGGAGAGGTGCGCAAGTGGGCGGCTCCAAAATGACGCCGCGTCATTTTGGAGCCGCCTATTGGGCTCCTCTCCTCCTTTGAGCTGAGGGCCGTTCATGTGGGCAGCATGGCGGATGTGTCCCAGCCTCTTCCCCCTCTCCTCTGCCTCCTCTGTGCTGCAGAGGAGAAGGGCAAGGGGCTGGGACACATCCGCCACGCCATTCTGGCGCTTGGCTCAAGGAGGACGTACGAAGAGGATCCGATCCTTTTCGTCCTTCCTCCTTGAGCCGAGCGCCGTCAGGTGGCGGCGTGTCGGATGTGTCCCAGCCCCTTCCCCCTCCCCCCACAGCACAAAAGGAGGAGGAGGCAGAAGAGAGGGGAAGGGGCTGGGACACATCCGCCACGCCGCCCAGAAGAACGGCGCTCGGTGACCCCGCCCCCGGGTTGGCAAGATGGCGGCGGCCATTTTGTGGGCGAGGCGGCGGAAGCGGGCCTGGAGCTGGGCCTGTTCACATAGGCTTTTCCGGCGCGCACGTGCCTACCTGCTGGCCGGCATACATCAAAGGGGCTGAGCGAGTGAGCGTGCGCAAGGGGGGGCCTTGCTTCAGCGCGAGATGGGGGCCATGGGGACGCGAGCCTGCTGCCCTCCCAGCTCCCCTTCTCCTGATCTTTCCCTGGGCGTGAGTAGTGTTTGTATCATTTTGGTTTGTGGTGTGCCCCAGGATTTTTTAAATTTAAAAAGTGTGCCGCCGCTCAAAAAAGATTGGGAAACACTGCCTCAGAGCATTCAGGAACCTTTCGGGTTCCATAAGTCTCTTCGGGCGAACCAAAATCCGTTTGGCGCCCTTGCATGGGGGGGGGGCGGTTGCTTAACCCGGATCCTCAGAGCACAGTGGTCCGACCATGGAACCTCTGTTACGGAGGCTAGGTCCACTTGAACCCCCACACTGAAAACCAAATCAAGGGTGTGACCGGCCGAGTGTGTAGGCCCCGAATTACAAAGGTAGAGGCCCAATGTCGCCATGGTCAAAATTAGGTCCGCGGCTGCAGATGGAATGGAGGCTGTGTCGGCGTGGACATTGAAGTCCCCCAGGACAATCAGCCTGGGGAACCTCAATGCCCACTCCGACACTGCCTCCTGCATCCGCGCCAGGCTTTCTGCTGGTGCGCTAGGCGCACTGTACACCAGCAGGACGGCCAGGCTCTCCTGGGAATCCCACACTAGGCCGACACTTTCAAGCCCTGAGGTGGTCAGTGCAGGGATCGCTCTGAGGTGTAATCCATCACGGGAGAGTATTGCCACCCCCCGTCCCCCGTTCCTGTTCTGGTGCGTGGCAACGTAGTCAGGGGGGACAATTTCCTGGAGGCAGATGTTATCACTATCCTGGAGCCATGTTTCAGTTACACAGAATAGGTCGGCTTTTTCGTCCTCACAGAACTCCCTGATAGCTGCAGTCTTGTTCCGAATAGATCTGGCATTAACCAGCACCAGAGTGGAAGGGGAGATAACTGGAGGTCTATCATCAGCGTGCCTGGGGATAGGCCGCAGGTCAGAGCCAGGCCTAGTCGTGTTGTGACTAGGGCTGGTTCTCGCAGTCATCCTCGCATTCGGCCTGCGCCTACCGTACACTCCCCGCCCTGAGAAAACTGGATGAGTTCTGGAAGCCGGCGGAGGGTTCAATTTCCGGCAGACCCCGTGAAAAGGGGAAGTTGTCGGGAGTCCCCGACCACCGCTAGACAAATTCATGACCGTGCGGTCAGCCTTTGGTTTCTTAGGAATTTGAGATTGCGGGGCCAGGGTGGGGGATAAAGGGCCCCGATCGTCCAATGTCAATTTACTCCCGCTATTAGTCCTGATGGGAGGTATATTCGAATTTCCCATCCCCCCCTTGTGATGACACTTGGCCCTCTCACGAGTGGCCGACCTTGAGGACTTTCCTTTCGGGCCAAAACTCGCCCCCCAGAAGGTCCGTGATCCAAAGTTCTTTCTCCGCCGTTTGCTACCCTTCCCATGTTGTCTTGGGTTGTGTTTCTTAGATGTATCAGACCCCAGGGCAGCTGATGTCGGACCATGGTCCTTAGGCATTTCAATACCCAAGACGGTAGGTGTTGACAAAGGAGACACAGGCTGTTGTGGGTTAAGGGCTCTCAATGTCAGTGGCGGGCCTGGACAAAGGCCCCTCTGAGGAAGGTGCTTGTTGAAGCAACCCAGCGTTGTTTATTACTCTATTGCAGTGTTTATCAACCTTTTTTGAGCCGCGGCACATTTTTTACATTTACAAAATCCTGGGGCACACCACCAACCAAAATGACACAAAATGACACTCTAACACAGTAATACATATAGTTAATATGTTTTAAAATGTATTTATACACTCAGTGTGAAACCTGGGCCTGTTTCGATGAACACAACATAGATATCCTGGCAGGAATGGCAGAAATTCCATGGTTTTTGAGTATTGTATATGAGTGGATGATCGCAGCCTCCTCTATGCATCACCCCATATTCCCAGAACATACAGGAGATTGGTGTTCTCCTGTATGTTCTGGGAATAGGAAGACGTCTGGAGGCTGAGGCAGACCATAGTGACGGTGATCCCAGGACTTATACACCGGAGATAGCCCGGTTATACATGTATGACATTTTTGCATATGCATTTGATATTGAGCTGAGACATCTATTTCAGGTTTAGCTACTTGTGTTTCCCAGGAATGGCAGAAAGACACATACGAAGGTCTTGCTCAACAGCTGGGAGTTATAGTTCACCCGCAATCAAAGAGCATTCTGAACTCCACCATGGAATCAAACTTCCCACACAGAACTCCCATAACCAAGAGAAAATACGATAAGAGTTTGGTGGGCATTGACCTTGAGTTTTGGAGTTGTAGTTCACCTATATCCAGAGAGCACTGTGGAGGGGAGGGAGGATGACGTGGGGCGAGTCTGCGTAGTAGCGCCCGCACGGGTCACGTCTTCCTCCCTCCCCCCTCCCGCAGAAGTGGCAACGTGAGCAAAGCGAGCAGAGCGAGGCTGGGAAGAAGGGAGCCCGAGTGGAGAAGAAAAAGTGTTCGGCAGGAGGGGGAAGAAAGGGTATTGGAGGTGCCAATTTCCCACGGCACACCTGATGATCGCTCACGTCGCACTAGTGTGCCACGGCGCACTGGTTGGGAAACACTGCTCTATTGAATAGATGTTGCAACATTGACCTCATTTGCTTGATATCTACGTGGATTGGACCACTGTGAGCTACACATCACTTAATTTTCGACAGCTCCCTAACTGTTCTTATAGAGGAATTGTCAGTTGCACCCAAGGACAGTTAAATAAACAAACTTTCTGGCTACAACTGATAAGGAGCCATCTGGCTGGAGGAGTACTGGAAGGCCAGAGTATCGGAATGTGAATTGCAGATTGAAAGAGACAAACGGAGGGGGGAAGAAGGAGGGGGGAACTGAGGGGGATTTAGAGGAAAGTTTGAGTAGGAAATCCTCAGTTCTGTCTTTGCTGGCTGTGAGTTAAGAGTGAATAAACTACATAGAACCTGTGTGAGCATGGTTTGTTTGAGGACCCTACCAGGAGCTGACACTATCGGGAGTGCATATCTCTACTGTTGGAATCCTGGAGGACTGGATTTACCGATGCACCACCTCTCCCTGAATTAACGTGGCGCTTATTCACGGCCCAGAGCGTTTACCTCAGTGCTACACCACCTTTCCCGGAGGATAGGCTTTGCAGCTACACCACGTCTCCTTGAACTATTTTGCGCCCTGGAGAGTTGAATTCATTGCTGCACCAACTGTTCCGGAAGTGACGCGACACACCACTTTTTGTTTACTTCTTAGAACTGAGGGTTTGTGCGCTCCAGAGGACTGTTTTCAGTGTTTCACCACACTGTCTGTGAGGCAAACGACATTACATCCCTTATTGACTTACTGAGCGATTGGTCAGCATCCCGGATGGCCGGGTTGACTGATGCACCGTTGTACCCGGAAGTGACGTGACGCTCAGAGGTACGGCTACATCAGGGATATTGTGAGTTCCAGCTGCACGGGTCCACCCGGAGGGGTTTGGTCCACACCATCACCTATTGTGGAACACTGCCCTTTAGCGCTGATTAACATTTACGAAGGATTGCACTTCACGCGGCGCGATCTTCATCTTTTGGCTGGTATATGTTATATTGTTTACATAGTTCATGGTGCCCGGTTCCTCCCATGTACTATTCCCTATTTGACTCATGGTAAAGGGAATCTTTCACACCAATTACTCCATTATTTCATTTCCCTCTTTGAAGCTATTTACAGCTCTAGTATATGAACTATATTGGCACTTAGAACATTGGGGGCTTCTCCATTATATTATTTAGCATTATAGTGATTACAGACATTTAGATAGGAATGTACTTAGATATTGCAGACTGATATCATTGTTGACTTTGTCCATTAGAATGCTATGTAATTGTGATTGAGGATTGAACTGGGGTTTGCTCTTTTTGCACTATAGTTTATGCTTCACCCTGCAGGTTTAGTAGAGAGTTGGCAGGCTTTTGGGTTTTGTTGAGGTGATTAGCTGACCCTGATTGTTTCTTGTCTGGAATTCCCCTGTTTTTGAGTGTTGCTTTTTTGTATTGGAATCCGCCCTGAGTCCCCTTGGGGAGATAGGGCAGAATATAGATAAAGATTATTATTATTATTATTATTATTATCATTACATACAACACCGGGATTGTGGCGCAGCTGGCGGGAGTCAGCTGCATTAAGATCACTACTGACCAAAATGTCATGAGTTTGAAGCCAGCCTGCGTCAGAGTGAGATTCCGACCTTTATGTAGCTTGCTGTTGACCTTTGCAGCCCGAAAGACAGTTGCACCTGTCAAGTAGGAAATTTAGGTACCACTTATGCAGGGAGGCTTATCTATCTATCTATCTATCTATCTATTCTATGTATATAATAAAAGTCAGTGTTTGCGGAGGTGCGGTGGTGTGGAGGGAAGAATATGTGCCAGCGTTTCGATTGGTTGCCACTGTGGGATTATTTGCATAAAGGACACTCCCACAAATTGAATAAAGTGGGCCATCTTGGTAAATAGATCCACAACCACCAACACCGAGGTATATCCCTGGGAAACCGGTAGATCCGTGATGAAATCGGCTGAAATCACTTACCAGGGGTCGGTAATGGTTGTAGCAAGCCCGCCGGCATCCCCACATGGTGCTTAGCCCTCTGACACACAGGACAAGTATTTACATACTTTTCTACGTTGCGGCGTGTCTACGTCGCGGCCACCAGAACTCCCTCAGCACCAATTGCATGGTCTTGAATAGTCCAAAATGTCCTGCCGGCCGGCTGTCATGACATAACTTGAGAATTTCTACCCTCTCCGATCCAGGAGAGACATAGACTTGGGTGCGTCTGCATAATAAATTGTCCTTGATGTGAAAGGGGAATTGCACTCCTCTCACCAGTTGCTCTTGGACCCACAGGTCCGAATCCTGATGAATCCGAATTCTCTCCGTTAGCGTGCTCCTTTCCGGGGGCTTTGCTGCTGGACTCTTGTTTGTCTTGGCCTTGTCAGGAGCCCTTGGCAGCTCGAGGGAGGCCGCAAAGTTTTCACTCCGCAGCAACTGTGACTCAGAGGGCCCCTCCCGACCCCGAACGTATTCGGGCTTCCTGGAAAGAGCATCGGCTTGTTTGGTCCGTGCTGGTGTGACATAGTGGATCCTGAAGTGGAACCGCTCAAAAAACAATGGCCAACGCTGTTGCCTCTGGTTTAACTTCCGCGCTGAGTTTAGATGTTCTAGGTTCCGATGATCCGTGTGCACCTCCACCGGATACCGGGACCCCTCAAGCCAGTGTCGCCAAACTTCAAACACCATTTTTATGGCCAGCAACTCTTTTTCCCAAATGGTATAGTTTTTCTCTGGAGCCGTCAACTGCCTAGAATAGTAAGCACAAGGTAACAAATCCTCTCCCTTGGGTTGAAGCAATACTGCTCCAATCGCGACATCTGAGGAGTCCGCCTGTACCACAAACAGGGTCCATGGATCGGGATGTTGCAAAATTGGCTGGGATGTGAACAATTGTTTGAGTCTTTGAACGCCTGCCTCGGGCTTCTGGAGTCCAACGGAACAGAACCTTGCCCCTCAGACACTGTGTGATGGGATCTGCCCACTTAGCAAAGTCCGGAATGAACTTTTGATAGTAATTGGCAAACCCCATGAATCTCTGAATGTCCTTTTTATTGCTGGGGGCCTTCCACTACACAACGGCCTCCACCTTGGAGGTGTCCATGGCAATGCCCTGTGGAGAGAGACGGTAGCCCAGAAAGTCTACTGTGCACTTATCCAACTTGGCATATAGTCCATGATCCCGCAACCGCTGCAGCACCTCCCGAACATGCCGGTCATGTGGCGCTTGATCCGGAGAGAAGATTAACAAATCATCTAAATATATTAACAAATAACGGTCCAGCAGGTCCCGGAAGATATTCATAAAATGTTGGATACGTTGCGGGAGCATTACATAACCTGAAACTCATCACCAGGTATTCGAACGCACCGTACTTGGTTTGGAACGCTGTCTTCCATTCATCCCCCTTCCGAATCCGGACCAGATTGTAGGCCCTGTGAAGATCCAGCTTGGTGTAGACCTGTGCACCTCGCACTTTATCTAGCAACTCGGGGATGAGCGGCAGAGGGCAACGGTTTCGAATAGTGATATTGTTTAGCTCCCGATAATCATTACAGAGTCTTAATTCTCCTGATTTCTTCTTCACGAAAATTACTGGAGCACACGCCGGAGACTGAGATGGCTGGATGAATCCTTTATACAGATTGGTATCCAAAAACCCTCGGAGAGTCACTTGCTCCGGTTCAGAGAGGGGATATAAACAGCTGTGTGGGATAGGAGCACCGGGTTCCAAATCAATAGCACAGTCGTAAGGTCGGTGGGGTGGGAGCTTCTCAGCTTCTTTTTCACTGAACACATCCCAAAAGTCGGAGTACTTTTTGGGCAAGGTAACAAGTATCTCTATTTCCTGAGCTTGACAAACTTGAGCCACTAAACAGTTCTTGTGGCAATATTCGAAGGCAAACTGTAGCTCTCTTTTCCCCCATGAAATCTGGGGATCATGCAAAGTCAGCCACGACACACCCAGAACGATCGGAAAATGAGGCACTTTGGTAACCAGGAAGGAAATGTCTTCTCGGTGCTCCTGTACCCACATCTTTGTGGGAACCGTCCATTGACTCACCGGGCCCAATTTTAAGGGCCGCCCGTCAATTGTCTGCACCACCCGAGGGTCTTTCAGATCTTGATATTGCAATCCATAGTCCCGATCAATAAAGTTGTTGGTTGCCCCCGAGTCAACCATAGCATGGGCCATCACGGGCCCTCTCTCCACTTACCATAAGGTGACCAGCAACAAGAACAAGACCCCGGTCTGAGGCTCTGGAGGTGATGATGTGACCGAGCCAGCGAGCTTTTCTAAGCTCAGTCGGGTTCTTCCCCCGCCGGTTGATGATGCTCCTCGCTCCCTGCGGGCAACTCCACCGTAGCAGCGGCGACCCGCGGGGAGGCCCGACTCTTCATCGGACACTTGCGGGAGAAGTGTCCAGAAGCCCCGCAATACCAACATAAGTTCAGCCTCTGTCGCCTGGCTTTCTCTACCGCATCGATGTTGGGGCAGACATGCCCTATCTGCATAGGCTCTACCTCATCCCTGGGTGGTGCTGGAGGCTCTGGTCAATAGGGAAAACGATCCCGATCACCGGGCGTCTCTCTCTTGGCCACAGCCTGCTCCGTTGGGCCCTGCGTCCACTGCTTCTGTGCACATAGATTGGCGTCTAATCGCAAACTTAAGGCAATGAAGGCTTCCAGAGTAGCGGGGAAGTCTGCTGTTCGGAGGACCTCGTTCTGTAACTCTTAGTGGAGGCCATCTAAAAACTGCGCCCGTAAGGCGGGGTCATTCCACTGCACTTGAGATGCCAATACCTTGAATGTGGATATGTATTGTGACAGCGAGGTGTCTCTCTGGGTCAACCGCTTCAGCTTCCTTTCCGCCAGCTCGGTGTTGACCGGCGGTCCTCAAGTAGCCTTGATGTGCTCCAAAAAGCACCTGTACCACATCAGCATTTAACAAAGTGGTTGCCCAGGACGCCGCCGTTCCTTCCAACAGGTTGTAGATAAACACCACCTTCGGTGGTAAATTTTGCGTTCTGGACTTCCAGGCAGGTGGTACATTGTCCAACAAAAACATGAACGGCCAAAGGGTCCCCGCCATACCGTGGAGGAATAGCAATTGCAAGGTTCCGTCCCACACGAGTGCGTAGGTCAATAACCTCCTGTTGAAGCCTCTGGAAATCCGCCAGATTTGGATCAGCCATGACCGCTCTGCGACGACTGCGCCTTCGGCCCATGGTGTGACTAGGGGTTGTGAGAGACTTGAAGCCAGCTGTTGCACCTCAGACCCCAGACAGTCCCCCCTAGATCACACCGACACAGACAGATGCAATAAATGTTCTTTTATTTAGAATAAAGGTAAAGAATAGTCCAAAGAGGCTAAAATAAAGCAATCCAAAAAGATATCAGCTTAGTCCTTGAGTTATAATCTAAGCGGGTTAAAATCCCCAAGAAACAAAGTTCCAAAGCAAAGCAACCGCTCTGGCGGTTAAACGTGGCACTTGAGTCCAGCCGCAACTGCGGTCGCTGAAAACAGAATCCAAACCGCCCCGGCGGTTAGCAGGAACTTGGAGACTGGAACAAGAGACGTGATCAAGCTAAACGTGCCTCAAGTCTGATGAGAGCTTTCCCAGACCGGATTGATATAGGAATCTAACTCTTGTGCATCCAACGCACCCCCTTTCTCCAATCTCTCCTAGAAGCCAAGATACTGTCCCTCCTGTTGAATTCCTTCTCATTAGCTGGACCAGCTGCATTGCTATCAGAGTGAGAACCAGGAAACTCCCCGTCTCCCATCTCACCATCGGGAAAGGGAGTAGACACTCTTTCTTGAGACCCAAGGCCGCCTGGCCTTCCATATTCATCTGAATCTATTTCCATGGAATCTTCACTAAACTCATCTGCAGTCCTAACCCTCCAGCCATGTGTTATCCCATTGCATGCTCTCTTCTGTAGAGTCAAACACATAGGGCCACCCATCATCCTCTATCTCCCCCGGGTCAGCTGGTTCCTGGGCCGGAGCCCCCGGGGTCTGCCCAAGTCTACCAAGTTGGAACCCTACAAAGAGATGCAAACCCAAATAGTAACATAACCAATATCCTATCTTTGAGGCAATACAGCAATAATAATGGTACAGGAACCAGCGACACAGATAGAAACAGAGCAAAAACAGTCTATTATATTGTAATCATGCAGAGGTCGCATTAAATGTTGTTAGGTATTTACATAATTTAATAGGACATGTAACATCATATAGTGTTTCCGTCAAACAATAATATTACACATATAAAGTGCTCTGGAGGTGACGCTTAACCAAATATAGCATCCAAAGTGGAGACTTCCTCAATTCAGTCCATTGACAAAATGTATTTCAAAACAGAGTCCAAATTTCCTGGGCTTTATACCTCTTGTTTTCCAAAACAAAGTTCACATTGCCTGAGGTTTTTCATAAGATGCAGTGCAGAATAAACAAAAGTAGGGATTACCTTCGGAAAGTTTCTTAACCGCAAAGTAAGTGCTGCTAGCTGCTAAGCGTCAGGTTTGGTAGTGAAAGGGCAGAGCCACTCCCTTGTTGCTGGTGGGAGCCGTGCCAATACAGGTGATACACCAGAGATATTAACAAAAAAAAGGAAAAACTAACTGGATGCAGGAAAGTAGCATACGACTGTTGGCAAAAACGGCAAAAACTATGGGCATATAAAATATCAGGGAAGACTCCAATTAAGAGCATGGGACTCCCCGAAAGGTTAGCAAATAACTTAGAAGAAAAGGGATTAATGAGGGTAAAAGATATGTGGAAACAAGATGGAGAGATTATTCATTGGACAGAGGTTTTGGAAAAGGCGGGGAAAAGAAAATTAGTTAAAATTTAGAGGGATTTGAGAAAAAGTAAAAAAAGGTGCATAGCCTACTGAAGAACTAAAGGTAGATTGCTAAAAATATCATCAATAAAGTGATGATAAGATTTAATTTCATAAGAGAAGTTGTTGGGGATGGTTGGAAACATATTCTATTTCTAAGCAAGACATAAAAATATTCGCTATAGATGGTGTTGCTGCTTGTCCCATAGAAACACCGTTCGTTTGTTTTCAAAGGCAAAGTAATTATAATCGAAGGTCCATCAAAAAGCTAGTGGGGATGGACTGTTGCAATCGAGAGTCCAGGACATCCATTACCATAGTTCTTAATTCTGTTAGAGGTATGTGTGTATAGAGAGAGACAACATCCGCCATTAGGAGAATATCTCCTTCATTTATCTTGGTGTTTTCGATCTTTTTGATAAGGTCAGCTGTGTCTCGCTTTATTGATGATTTTTTTTAGTAATTAGTGGTGATGTTAACCTTAGTGAATTTAAACAATGGATGAATAGTTGGCACAATGCTATTTCTTTTACATTTACATCTAATGAGAACATGATTAATTTTTAGACATATCAGTGTTTAGAGACAATGGCCTGCTAAAGATAAAAAATATCGAAAACCAGGTACAGAAACTCTTATTTACATTTTAAAAGTTATGACACCAATTCATTAAAATACAACCTCCCTTACTCACAATTCTTAAGTATTAAAAAAATTCACCATTGCCATCAGGTTATAAGATACAGGCTGATCGAATGTCCCAAGACTTCCTCCACAGAGGTTATCCTAAGGAAGTAATTAATAATGCAAGAAAAAGAGCGGATGGTGTTGATAGAAATACATTGCTTTAATCTACTTAGAAACAACCTACCAGTAATATAGTCTGGCCTCTCACCCTTTCTCCAAATAATAGAGCCTTTGTGAATATTGTTAAAAAAATATTGGTCAATAATATCAGGCATCCAAGGGTTGGAGTCCCCCTCCCTCCCAATGATTGCCTATAAATGCACCCAAAATCTAGGAGATTTATTAACGTATTCTAATCATATGATGAAAGCCAAGAGCAGCCTTGCCCCAGGGATGAGGAAATGTGGGCACTGCTCAGTATGCCCTAATATCCGTAGTGGCAAAAATGTTTTATAGTCCAGCTAAAGATAAAATGTTTTGGGTTAAATCCTTCGCCACGTGCACCTCTACGTCCTTGATGTACGCTATTTCATGCAGTTGTCCCAAGGTTTATGTTGGAATGACAACTAAACAGCTGAGACAGAGGTTCATAGGGCACAGAAGCCGAATCAACCAGGGCTGCAAAGATATACCGTTTTATCAACATTGTAAACAATTTAAACATGAGGCGAGTTCTTTAATACAGGCTTTAGAGAGAATTGATCTTCTCCCTCACATGAGTGTTAATCAGGTGCTGCGTAGAATAAAAAATAAATGGATACTCCTTCTGGACACCGAATGGCCTAATGTGCTAAATGAAGTAATTCGTCTAAATTAAATGTTAATTTGAACAGCTGTTGTGTACTCATTAAGCGGATATTTAAACGGGCTCTTGATTAGGACTGATTACCTTTGGGTCACCTTACCTACATCGGTAAGGTTATGCTATTGTTGTGAAGAACTATGGTATGTATTATGCAATATGGAATGTTAATTCTAGGGGTTATGCTATGCTCTTTCTATTGAATGTAATATATACTTTACAGAAAGGTCGCTAAATAACCATATTGAAGCCTTGATAAACCGCCTGAGCGAAACGGATTTTAGTGGCCAGTAAAAACGTGCATGGATCACGCCGTCGGCTTCTTGTAACCACGGATGATTTTAGAGTTTGGATGTTTACTCTTCTACGTCCTTCGCTGTTGCTGGAATATCTTTAATATTGAAATTTGAACTTCCATTTGGACTGAGTTTCTCTACTGAGTGACCAAATTGCACGCATCCCCATTGGAGTTATACCGGACTATTTGGGCGCTGGGATCCCACAGGATTCCTATGGACAAAGTTTTTGATCTTATGGTCGGACTATACTTCCCGAGTTGGATACTATATACTGTGCGATTTTGGTCACACATAATATTGTTACTATGTATGTGGTTGTCAATATAATAGATGAATAATATTCAGTCCGTATGGTCTTGTAGTTTAAGGTTTGTGCTAACTTCACGTGTTAGTTTTTCTTTTGTTGAACCCTTGCTCCTTGTTGTAGAGTGTTGGATCATCCAAGTATAAAAACCAAATACCAGGAGTTATTTAAGGTAACAAGAGCAGCCCATACGGTGATTGCTAGAGGATGGAAAAACAAATTGAAATGGAATTGGAATTATACGAGGGCGGGTCAATAAGACTTTTTGAATTTCCTGCTTAACTGAAAGGGCAACACTGCTCCTGTCAACATGCATCTGTCAGTTGACTCCTGTCAAAATTTGAACAAGCTGCGTCATTTAGTTTGTGTTTGACAGTCATTGATAGTATTTATCAAGCTTAGCCTTGGTTTGAGTGGGTTTTTCCCCCCCCAAAAAATGCTTAATGAGCACACAAAATTCACTTTTTTCCATTTTCTCCTCAAATCGCGCAGAGAAAATGGAAAAAAGTGAATTTTGTGTGCTCATTAAGCATTATTTTTTGCAGAAAAAAACCATCACTCAAACCAAGGCCAAGCTTGATAAATACTATGGGGACTCTGCACCATCCATTTCAATGGTAAAAAGTGGTTTACTGAATTTTGTTGTGGCTGTACAAGCGCGGAAGATGCCGAACGTTCTGGACACCCAGTTGAGGTCTTTACACCCAAAACAATTGACAAAATTCACGATATGGTGTTGGCCGGAGATTGAAAGTGCGAGAGATTGTGGTAGTCATAGGCATCTCACATGGCTCGGTGGTTTCAATTTTAAATGATCACTGGGGTATGAGAAAGCTTTCCGCAAGGTGGGTGCTGTGTTTGCTTACAATCAACCACAAACACAATCGTGTGACAATTTCGCACGAGTGTTTGGCATTGTTCAACCGCAATATGGACGAGTTTTTGCGCCGTTTCATAACCTTGGACGAAACATGGATCCACCACAACACACCAGAGACCAAGCAGCAGTCAAAACAGTGGGTTTCTCGAGGTGAATCGGCGCCAAAGAAGGCCTAGGTGGGTTTGTCAGCCAATAAAGTCATGGCAACTGTTTTTTGGGATGCACGCGGTATAATCCACATTGACTCCCTTCAAAGGGGTAAAACAATCAATGGTGAATATTATGCCAACTTATTGGGTCGATTTTATGAGGATTTGAAAAAAACCAAACAATCGCATTTGGCCATGAAAAAAGTTCTTTCGCACCAGGACAATGCAAGGGTGCAAACATGTGCAGTTTCCATGGCAACAATCCATGAATTGGGATACAAATTGCTCCCTCATCCGCCCTATTATCTGGATTTAGCCCCGAGTGACTATGTCTTCTTTCCAAACCTGAAGAAATGGCTCGGCGGAAAGAGATTTGACTCCAACAATGAAATCATCTCACAAACAAATACCTATTTTGATGACCTCAACAAATCTTAAGTTTTTGGAAGGGATAAAAAATTGGAGAAACGTTGGACAAAGTGTATAGAGCTCAAAAGAGACTACGTTGAAAAATAAAATGATTTTTTAATCCAAAAACCTGTTTCATTCAAAAAATCACAGACTTATTCACCTGCCCTCGTATGTATGATCAAGTGCTGTTAGACATTACGGGAATTATGACTAAGCAAGCAACAAGAGCAGACAAACAAAATGACATTACAAATAGATGGAATGTCTATTTCAACTGGGTGAAAAATGGAGGAGCCAACAATCACATCAAAGAAAAAAATACAAAGGCTTTACCAGTGGCTGGATCTGCAAGATTAGTAGAAATATACTGTGGTTGAGGAGGGAGGAAGAGGGTGAGAAAAATGTAGTCTACACCAGTGTAAATTACCATAATGTCTTTAAGATTTGTTGAATTACTCAGGATGTATACGTATAACACCTGGAATTTGGCTTGTTGATTTGTCTTTATAGCATAATAAAAATGTTATTTTTTTAAAAAAAGAGAAGAGGGATGGTGCCATTCCCAGTTCTGCCAACTAAACCCATGGTTCCAAATGTAGATATAAATATGAAGTGTCCTATCTTGAAGTCAGTTAAATGGACCCTCTTGTTGGCGAAGGGAACAAGGAAGTGGGCCATAACAAATTAAGGGTTAGAGTTCTTCACACCATACCATCCTTAAGTAATTACTACTTATCAGATGAAATTAGTCTTTTGGAATAATGTTATTGGTTCCACAGCTCTTTTCTATGTACAAAGGACTTTAAACATTCTGGTACCAGTTATCCTCATGACAACCCTATACTAACATTTATGGCATAAATAAATTGAGGTTTGTAATATCTCCATATGAGGGATTCTGCAAAACATTTTTTTTCTTTTAATTTTTTTTATATTTCACAATGGCAACATGTTACAATTACACAAAAAGTCACAAATGGAGATATTCTCCATTTATATATGAGAATTTCTCATTATACCTTATATTGCAAGATTGCCATCTTGTGAATGACTGAGGCGAGAGGCTATTTGTGTACTTGGAGAGGCATCTAACGGCAATAATTTGAAACTCTATAATAATATTTTATTTATATTCTGCCCTATCTCCCCAAGGGAACCCAGATCGGATCACAGTACACATACTGTACATGCCATACACACAGTACACATACATGCCATACGCAATCAGGATTTCGGCACCTTTGGAGGCTGTGCTCAAATCTAGCCACAATGGTGTTAGTGGTGGGTTGCTGTCGCTCCATCCTCTATGACAAAGAGCCATTAGGACATCCTCCTTCCTTTTGCTCACCAGCATTTTCTGGACTTTTTCTTTTATGGTTTCATAAAATACCTCCCCACTTTTTTGCAGTACCTAATTTCTCTGCTTACAGCTCTAAGCTGTTTTTGAACTGCTTAGGTAAACAGTGAGCTGGGCTGACAGTCAGGTACTCACCCCAACCTGGGCTTCGAACTGGCAACCTTTCGCTTCCTGCTCAACTCTATGTCCCCCTATGTTTCAAGGAGTAAGACTTTAATTCCTAGGTGGCTCATGGTTGCAAATATAGCCATTTCAAATTAACTCCCAACTTTTTGAAAAATATTGCATTAATTCCTTTTACAATCCCAAATATATAATTTTGTACAGGAAGGAAATAAGCGCAGCAGGGCTCCACTGATTTTAGATTCCAGACCACTTTCTTATGCCCATATACTAAGCAATGATAAATTACGACTCATCAATTCCTAAAGCACACTAATTTGTTTCAGACCAATCACTCTATACGGTTTTTCTTTTGGCGAGTATGAAGTCTCTGGTGAGAAATGAGAGGTGACTTTTGACTGAAGCATCTCCCACACTCAAGGTAAATGTGTGGGTTCTGATATGCTGGGTAAGAATTGAGCTCACCCTAAAGCTTCTCTACATTTAGGGCATTTATAGGGTTTCCCCCCAATGTGGATCCACTGGTGTTTACTAAGGGTGGAGAGTATGGTAAAACCTTTCCCACAATCCAAACACTGAAATGGCCTCTCTGGTGCACATTTAGGTTTGAGCTCCGATTGAAACTTTTCCCACATTTTGTACACAAGAATGGCTTCTCAGCAGTATGGACTCGTTGATGTTCGATAAGGCTTGAACTCACTGTAAAACTTTTCCCACAATCAGGGCATTCATAAGGTTTCTCTCCTGTGTGGCTTCTCTGATGAGTAACAAAATTTGAGCTCTGACTAAAGCTCTTCCCGCAATCATGGCACACATAGGGTTTCTCCACAGTGTGAACTTGATGGCGTTTAATGAGGTCTGCTTTATAAACTAAAACTCTTCTCGCTGTCTGGCCATTTATAGGGTTTTTCTTCCATGCCTACTAAGGGTCGAGTTGGCATCATATCTTTCCCCCACAATCGGGACACTTGTAAGGTTTTTCTCCAGTGGATCCTCTGGTGAGTACTGAAGTTCTTGATGTGAGTGAAACATTTCCCACACTCCAGGCATTTATACAGCCCATTTGTTAGACTTCTTTGCTGGAGTTGAAAGACAACTGGATTTTCCAAAACATTTTCAACAGGGTTGGAACACTGAAATAAATTTTCTCCCATGCCGTGTCTCTTTTGAGCTTCCTCACCAATCACCAACAAGCTCCAAGCAATAAAAATTAGTTAGTATTCACTGCCCTGCAGGCTCATTACTGTAGAGCAGGGGCGTCCAACTGGCGGCCCGGGGGGCCGTATACGGCCCCCAGCCCCTTCCCTCCGGCCCCCTAAGCTTTTTAATAAATAATAAAAATTGGAAAAAAAACTACTTCCGGGTTCAGAGCAAGTATCGCGAGAATACGCAATCCACACGGGATTTCGCTGTCAGCGAGATCACGCCCGGTGTTGACAGCAAAATCCCATGTGGATTGCGTATTCTCGCGATACCGTTCGGCTACTCTACTACTGGATCACTGAGGCCCACAGACGCGATTAGGACCTTCTTCAACTCAATCGGTCGTCGTCTCTCTTGTCGTCCGGGTACTCCTGGATCCTGCACGTTTGGAAAAGGTAGGCCGAAGCAGGGGCTCCTCAGGGGCTCCTCATTCCCTTCCCCAACTCCCCTCATGTATTAAATATAAAATTAAATATATTTAAAAATGAAATAAGGGGAGATGGGATACATTAAGAGGGGAGGGGAGGATGGAATGAAATATGTTTAATATTAAATTAAAATAAGGGGAGAGTGGAGGATGGAATTAAATATATTTAATATTAAATTAAAATAAGGGGGAGGGGAGGATGGAATTAAATATATTTAATATTAAATTAAAATAAGGGAAGAGGAGAGGATGGAATTAAATATATTTAATATTAAATTAAAATAATTTAATATCTTATCCCTGCATTTTATTTCAGTAAAAGATTATATTTGACTGTATGCATGCCCCTTTTGAATGCCCACCCTGCATTTTATCTCAGGAAAAGATTATATTTGACTGTATGCATGCAGGGGCAGGGGCGGAGCCGGGGGAGAGGGCAGAGCCGGGGAGGGGGCGGAGGCAGACCCTACGGCCCCCCAGGTCATCAGTGACCGGAATTCAGGCCCCTGGGCCGGTAGAAGTTGGACAGCCCTGCTGTAGAGTAAAAATAAAGTTTAACACAAAAGTGGTTTCCTTAGTCAAATGTTTTAGAATATAATTTAATGGTCTAAAAAGTAATTTGACAGTGTTTGTGTGGTTACTGACATTCCCTAATTTGCATTTTCTTTATTAGTCTCATGACTCTTATTCTAGGCCATTAAATCTATTTTTTTTCATTCTCGGAATTTAGAAGGGTAAGTAGTAATGAGAGAAAGAGGTCCATGTTTTCTTCTCCATTGTCCTGCAGAAAACAAAGAAACAGTGTTTAGATACAAATCATTCTCTGCAAGGATTGTGAAAGTCTATAGGACTGGGGAGGAGGGAGCCATTAGCGCCTGACTTTCCCCACCCTGGTTCTTTTTAGATCAGGGCTGTCCAACTGGCGGCCCCGGGGCCGGATCCGGCCCCGTAGCCTGTTGGACACGGCCCCACCTATGCCCTCAGCCGCCATTTTTAATTTTTTTTAAAAAAATCGATTTTTTTAAAAAAAAATGGCGGCAGGGGGGCGGGGCAGGGAGGAGGAAGAGAGCTAGCTCCTCCTTTTCGGCGCCCCCTCCCTACCTAGGGGCGGGAGCGCGCAAAAGGGCAGAAGGCGGCGCCAAGAGCAGCGCGTCACAGGCCTGGCGTGACGCGCTGCTCTTGGCACCGCCTACTCCTCCTTTTCGGTGGCTCCCCCGGCCTAGGAAGGGAGGGGAGGCGCCGAGGTAGGCGTGCCAAGGGGCAGCGCGTCACGCCAGGCCTGTGACGCGCTGCCGTGGCGCCGCCTTCTGCCTTTTCGTCACCGAGAGAGGGACGGAGAAGCGATCCAGACAGGGAGGAGGAGCCAGCTCTCTTCCTCCTACCTGGATCGCTTCTCCGTCCCTCTCGGCGCCGCTGCGAGGCAGTTCGCAGCGGCGGCGCAGAAGAGGGACGGAGGGGCGATCCAGGCAGGGAGGAAGACAGCTGGCTCCTCCTCCTGGATCGCCCCTTCTCCCTTTCTCGGCGCCGCGCTGCGAACTGCCTCGCAATGGCGGCGCCGAGAGGACGGAGGGCGATCAGGCAGGGAGGAAGACAGCTGCCCCCTGCTCACTGATCACCTGCGGCCCCCCCCCCCCAGGGGATAAGTGGCACTTCTTCCGGCCCTTGGGCCGGAAGAAGTTGGACAGCACTGTTTTAGATGGTCTGGATTATAATTTCTACCATTCCCCCACCATTAGCCATGGTGGCTGGAGTTGATGGGAATGGTAACCCCACAATCTGGAAAGCACAAGATTAGGAACGATTACATTAGCACAATCTCTTTGCCTTCATATTTGCTGTAAGATACATTGCAATTGTATACATGTTGTATCAGAATTAACTTGAGTCCCCCTGAGTACTCTATATGCATTAATGTATAAGTCTAGAAATTTTAGTTGAAAATCACCACCCAAAAAAGGGCAGACCTATCCATGAGTTTGTACCTTAACTCATATCAAAATAATAATAATAATAATAATAACTTTATTTCTTGTGAGTCGCCCTCCACCGTTGGTGCTCCGGGCGACTTACATCATTTAAAACATACAGGTACATCAATTAAAAACACAGGTACAAAGAACCATAAAAGGCCCAGTCTCCAAGGTTATCTAGTCAATCCCCAAACGCCTGGCAGAAGAGCCAAGTTTTCAAGTCGGACAGGAATCTGGCTGGGGCCGATGTGGCCCTGAGCAGGCGGAAGTGTATTCCAGATCACAGGGGCCACCACAGAGAAGGCTCTCCGTCGGGTCTTTGTCAGCCGGGCCTCTCTCACCCCTGGGATAGCTATACAGCCACCATTTATTGCACGCGCTGGTCTTTCACTGCGTTGATCTATCAGCCGATCGCTCAGATAGGCTGGTCCGGTTCTTTGCCGTGCTTTGAAGGTAAGCGCCATGAGTTTATAGATCACTCTGAACTCTGTGGGCAGCCAATGAAGAACTTTTAGGATTGGTGAGATATGGTTCCTAGCCGATGCCCCGGAAATGAGTCTGGCCGCTGCATTCTGAACAAGTCTCAACCTCCGAGTCGAGGACAGCGGTAGACCCGCATACAGGGCATTACAATAGTCAAGTCGAGAGACCACGGTGGCATGTATCACAGTCTTCAACGCCTCTGATGGTAGGTAGGGGGCCAGCCGTCGGGCCCCTACGAAGATGAAAGAAGGCGCCCTTGGCTGCAGCCTGGATCTGGGCTTCCATCGTCAGTCTCTCGTCCAGAATTACTCCCAGGCTCTTCACCGCCGGAACCGAGGACAGGGGCTCGCCTTCGAAGAATGGTAGTGGTGAGTGAGGGTCGGGTCGGCCAGGCCAGAGGATCTCTGTTTTTGCCGGATTGATTTTTAGCCTGTGTGCTCTGAGCCAGCTTGTCACCGCCCTCAGCCCCTGACTAAAGCTTTCAGGCACCGACGACATCCCTGGGTCGAGCTTCAGCAGCAGCTGTGTGTCGTCGGCGTATTGGTAGCAGCTGAAACCATGGCTCCTAGCGATACTGGCCAGGGGCTGGACATAGATGTTAAAGAGGGTGGGGGACAAGATGGCACCTTGAGGGACCCCGCACTCCAGCCCGCATTTCCTGGAGACCTGGCCCTGCCACTCGACCCGCTGCAAGCGGCCCGCAGGAACGATCCTAGCCAAGTCAGAGCCTTATCTTGGATCCCGGAAGCAACCAAGCGGCGGAGTAATAGATCATGGTCGACGGTGTCGAAGGCCGCGGTTAGATCTAAGAGGACCAGGACTGCCGAGCCCCCTCCGTCCAGCTGGCGGCAGATGTCGCTACCAGGACGGATTCCACTCCATGGCCCGCGCGGAATCCCGACTGGGACGGGTCCAAGCCCCCGGAACGGTTTAAAAAATTTAAAAAAGAGGAACTGTTCCTTTCTAAGCTGAGTTCCTTTCTAAGGATGAGAGTTTAGTTCATCTCATAGTAGCAGCCAGGAACAGCTGACCCTGAGGCAGTGCTGGTGCTTTCCCCTGTCTGCAGAATAACCCTTGATTTATCCATGGGTATACCAAAATCTATAATTTTGGCCCCCAAACTTGCCCTTCACTTATGTATGTTCAGTGATATCTTGAGTCAAGAGTTTAATTTGTTCTGTGACCAAACTATTAACTCAAATGACTATTATCGCAAAGTGAATTTTCCCATTGAAATGCAATTGATCTGTTTTGGATCCCCAAAACTACACCAATTGTTTTTGTTACATGTTTTTAAATAAGAAAATGTACTTTATAAATAACAATAACAAATGATAAATAAAAAAGACACACGGTTAAACCTGCAGATTCACATGGAACAACAAAAAAGAAAGATCAACTTTAAAACGGTAGAAGCACAAAGTTGTGGCAAACAAGCACAAAGTGAAGAGGCAGAAGCATCATTTTCTTCATACTATGTTCATTCCAGCCTCCTCCCTCTCTTGCTCTCTCCCCCTTTCTCTCTTCATGAAACCAAACATATCAAGAATAAAAACCACACAAAATCAACTAACTCAAAATTCCTCAAAACGGACAATAGCAAAACAGTTAAGAGCACAAGGCATGGAGGCTGCTCTCTTGAAACCCTAACGTCCTATACGCTAGTGCTCCCTCACTCTTAATTCAAAATGCTGCTTGCATGTCAAAGTGAAACTTGGACCGAGCAATGGCTCTTAACTCAAAATATTCTTAAATTGGGATGCTCTTATATCAATATTCCAGTGTAGAAGTATATACAGTACAGTAGTCTTTAATAGTAGTGGTGGTAAAGAGAAATAGAGTTTTTCGCTATTACCACTCGGTCCCCTTGGATTTCAATGAAAGGAATGTGGCTAGTGACAAAAAAAAGATTAAACATCTCTGCTTTTGCAGAAAGTAGTTTCTTCCTCTTTGCAGCCCTAGGCTTGTGAAATGTCTTACAAGGAGACTGGGGTTATGTTCTATGTTCATAATGCTTCCACACAGTATATTATTTGAGAACACAGAAATTCTGGACCACCCTGACAACCACTTTGTCAGACTATACCGAGAAGCCATTGAAATGCACAAACACTTGGACAATTTCAACAGAAAGGAAGAAACCATGAAAATGAACAAAATTTGGCTACCAGTATTGAAAAACACCAGAATCAAGACAGTGACTAATGAACACAACTCAGAGACAGGAGGCCTCCAGGGAGCAAGCAATCAAGACCTGTAATGTTTTAATGTTTTATTGTATTTTTATTGTACGGCTGCATGGCCACCACATGCCGCCTGTTTTACGTGTTGTGACCCGCCCCGAGCCTGCAGGGAGGGGCGGAATACAAGACCAAATAATAAATAAATAATAAAAATAAATAAGAGCTGGTGAATATCACCCAGACAAAAGATGTCTCCAGGCAATAAACAATACAAAGGGAACAAAGGCCAAGCTACTTCTAGACAGCTATCCCCACGATTAACTATGCAATCTTCTTAGCTAGTCACATGCTATGGATGGATTCCACTCAAACACTTGAAAATCAAGCTTGCTAAATGCATCCTTTACACTTGGTTAACAGAGGTTAACACCCTGAACATTCCACAGGTATATGTACTCCACTTGCTTTACCACCATGAGATCCTCTGAAGTTGCCAGCCACAGATGCAGGTGACAGGTTAGGAAAAAAATGGTGCCAGAACAGCCATACAGCCCAAAAACCACACAACACCCCTCTTTGGAAGTAGTTCATCTGGCTATGGAGACTTGCATTCAAATGGAGTAGCTGGGTATTCTCTGCTCTCTCTTTACCTATTCGGTGCTTCATGTCTCCTACTGCATCATCTCCTTCATTTTACCTAGGTTCAGCACTGTTTTCCTTTTGAGAGATGACCAAGGCAAACAAGATAGCTCTGCCTTTTCTTTGCTCTATTAGAATTTTCTCATCTTCTCCATGCAGTGGCTTTACAATTTCTTTGTTTTTCTTTTTGCTACGGACGTAACAAAAACCCCTGTTTTTAGTCTTTGTTACCTCTCTAGCGAGTCTGGGCTCATTCAGAACTTTAGCTTTTAAAAACTTTTTTAACTTTTTCCCCACCTGAGATGATTTCCCCCTTTTTCCATTTCTTATATAACTAACTCCCATTTAGAGATCCTGCCCTGATTAACCAGGTAATTACTGTTGTTAGGATCAGATAAAAAATAGCTGATCCTCTTACTGCCTCTTTTACCTTTTGTCTGCAAGGCAAGTAAAAAAATGTTTTGCATCTTAAATTCTTGGCAGTTTGACTTCCAACAAATATGGGTTTCAGTGATGCCGTTAATATCATATGTGCTTTTCTTTGTCAAGAGTTTGAGTTCATCTTGTTTATTCCCATGCTCTGTGCATTAGTACATAAACACATGCAATTTTCCCTGGTTCTTATTTACATTTTGTTTCTGTTGAGTTCTTCTACTATTTACCCAGTTGTCTTTATAACAGTTGGGTTATTATCTTCAGCATTTGACAAACACTGTCTTCAAAAATGCGGTCTCCTTCTTTTACATAACTCAATTAAAAACCATCCTGATCAGGTCTGTAAGACTTTGAACAAAAACATTGCTGCCAACTGCTGTGAGAAAACCCTCTTTGTGAAACCGCAGTCCATGGTCTAATAAACCAAATCATTTCCAGTGCCACAATCTGTGAAGCCAGTTGATTATGTACATTCTTCTTTTTTCCCTTCCAGGGCCATAGTCTTCAACTGGGAGGGGAGATGAAATGACAACCAGTGAATCTAGTTCCTTGGGCTTCATACCAAAGCCTCATAATTCCTTGTGATTTTCCAAAGACTCTGCCTTGCAATATGATTGGTTCCCATGCGAATCAAAAGGAAAGGGCACAGGGCAGTGGGATTGACTGGTCTTGTCAGCCTTGCCGTTACATCATTAATATTGGCTCCAGGGACAGCATACCTCTTAAAACATCCCACAAGCCACTGCTATTTCTCCCCTCAGCACAGAATCTCCTATCATTGCCATCACATCTCCTCTGCAGACTGGCACAGTCTTTTAAGGTGATCTGCATCTTCTCTGAGGACTGTTGCTTTTGTTGCTATTCTTCATCATCACTGGTAAGCAAAGAGTGTCAAATCAATTCTGTAGCTCCAAACTTATAGAATGATCCCTGGTCCTTCTATTTCTGTGTGCCACATTCCTCCAGTTGTCTCCTGTGTTTGAAGTCTGACCTCCTCTTCTGTCAAAGAAAGCCCTCAAGCTCCTTAATAGGTTGAGGAGAAGATATACGTGGCCTCAAGTTGCTAGACCTTCTCCTCCAACAGGGCCACCAATTTACAGTTGAATTTGTTTTAATATTTTTAACTGGGAATTTTTAATCTTGTTTATTTTTTTTAATGTTTGTATATTTGTATATTAAATAATAATGATAGTAATAATAATTGCCCATATTCCAGCAACAATACATACTACAACTTGGCACCTAATTGTGGCAAAAATGTGGGGCAATAATACTAATATAAGAATAATGATTATGATGATAGATGACAACTGAAACCAAGTTTTATTAATGGTAATTTTGGATTCTGATCCTGTTCTTTAGTTATCTCTCCCAACTTGGTGTCATCTGCAAACTTGATAATAATGCTTTCTATGCCATCATCCAAGGGCCCTTCCACACAGCCATATAACCCAGAATATCAAGGCAGAAAATTCCACAATATCTTCTTTGAACTGGATTATCTGAGTCCATGCTGCCCAATATTCAATTCAAAGCAGATAATGTGATATTTTATTCAGCTGTGTGGAAGAAGCCTAAGTCTTTAGCAAACATGTTGAATAGAACTGGAGCTTCTGTATGTTTTCAATTGTATTTTTTAAAGTTGTGTGCCCAATTGTGGTTTAAAAATAATAATATGGATAATAATGATGGTAATAAGGATGATGATGATAATAATAACAGATAATAATAATAATGAACAACTGTAGCCCAGCTCAGCAAAAAGACATAATCATAGAATGACTGAGTTGGAAGAAACCTTGTGAGCCATCCAGTCCAACACCATGCCAAGAAGCAGGAAAATCGCATTCAAAGCACCCACGATAGATGGCAATCCAGCCTCTGCTTAAAAGCCTCCAAAGGAGCCTCCACCACGCTCCAGAGCAGAGAGTTCCACTGCTGAACAGCTGTCACAGTCAGGATCAGCTGGAATCTTATTTCCTGTAGTTTGAGGCCATTGTCCCGCATCCTAGTCTCCAGGGCAGCAGAAAACAAGCTTGCTCCCTCCTCCCTGTGACTTTCCCTCAGATATTTACAGTGTTCCCTTGCTTATTGCTGGGGTTAGGCTCCAGGACCTCTCGCAAGTGAAAAACTGTGATATAGAGATACTCTATTTTAATATTTATACATTATTTTAGTAGTTCTACACTATTTTAAGTCTTTATAAACTTAAAATAAAGTGAAGGAAAGGCCTTTCAAGGCTGGAGGGAGGGAGGACCGAGGAGGGAAAACGCCTTGGACAGCGGCAAACCCCCACAAAACAGTGAAAAAACCAATATATAAGTGAACCGCGAAATAGCGAGGGAACACTGTCTACATCATCTTATCTTCTCTCCAGCATTGAGGCCATGCTATTGAGGACACAACTGCGCTGGGCAGGGCACGTCTCTAGGATGGAGGACCACCACCTCCCAAAGATACTCGCCACGGGTCAGCGCAAGGGAGGCGCCCCAAAACTCCCTGAAACAACATCTCAGGCTTGGCCAGATTGATCACCAACAATGGTCCACCCTGGCCTCACATCGGGAGGCATGGAGACGCACTATCCACAATGCTGCAGCCTCTTTTGATTTAATTCTATAAAATTATTTATTTAGATAAGTAATTTTATTTGTTTAAATAAATAATGTTATGTATTAATTTATGGTGTAATGTAATAATATATGATATAATGTAGTGTTACATTGCATTATAATTTAAAATAATTGTTTAAAATGATTCTATAGAATTATTTATTTAAATAAGTAATTCTATTTTGTTTAAATAAATAATGTTATTTATTATTTTAAAGATAATATAATATAATAATATATAATATAATATAGTGTTACATTGCATTGCAATTTGATATAATATAATATAATGTCAATATATTGTATTATGTTATAGTATAATAATTGTAATGTAATAATAATAATAATAGTATTACAGTATGGTGTGTTGTATATGCATTTGGTATTGGTGTTGTTGTATTGTAACACAGTATAATACTGCCAATGATAATGTGATACAATAATTATATTGTGATATTATAATTTATATATTTGTATTACATGCAATATTGCTAACAATATTGCGATATGTTGTAATGTTAATTGTTGTTTTTTCAGTTTGCTGTAAGCAATATTGTTATATGCACATTGTAAGCCACTCTGGCAGTATTGTTGTTTGCTGTAAGCCACTCTGAGTCCCCTTTGGGGTTGAGAAGGGTGGCATATAAAAATAGTAAATAAATAAATAATAAAATAAGACACGCCGAATGGGTCTCGAAGAGAAACGACAACGCAGAAAGAACCGCAACTTGGAAACAACATCACCCAAGGAGACTTTCTGCTGTGCTTTCTGCAACCAGACTTGCCTATCTCAGATTGGCCTTTTTAGCCATCAACGCGCTTGTAAAAAGCGTGGGATGAGTCCTTCCTCAGAATCTTTGTTCGCGAAGTGATGCCGAGAGATCTCCTCTCAGCCTTCTCTTCTGAAGGCTAAACATGCCCAGCTCTTTAAGCCGCTCCTCATAGGGCTTGTTCTACAGACCCTTGACATATTTCAATGATCACATGCACTCCCGGATAAAAAAAACGCTTGCAAACCTCTCCCAATCCATAGATCCCTTTGAGGCGGCCCAACTCTTATGCTGAGTGAGGCCTGCGGAGAGGCCTGGCCTCCTCCCTTCAGAGGCAAAGAGCTCAGAGGGAGTAGCAAGCTTCCCACAGAAGTGTCTCCTCTCCCCTTAAGCCCTGCCGAACCCACCCTTGGCAAAGAGTGCCTCACCTTGGCCAGGATCACTAGGAAGGCCCGCCCGCTCCAACGCAGGGCAAAGCGGAAAGACGTCACCCTGAGCCCCGTATCCGGAAGTAGAAAGAATGCCGCAGTATCCTTTGCTTTCCGAGCCTTGCGTTCAAAAGCGGTCTTGCAGTGCCACCTACTGGCCGCAACCGGCGATGCGGAATGGTCACCTTCAAGGCTAGAGCATCGGCATCAAAGGGTTTCTTGGGACTTCCGCTACAAGAAGCTTCAGCTTGGAAAGCCCATAGCCGGGAATTCCGGAGGCGAAGTTGTCGAAGGCTTTCATGACCCGAATCATTGGGTTGCTGTGAGTTTTTAAGGCTGTATGAGTATTTTTCAGTCTTCATCTGTGGCTGGCATCTGCAGAAGTTCTGTTGGCTGTGAAGCAAATGGGGTGTACTCTAGATCAGTGTTTCCCAACCTTTTTTGAGCCCTGGCACACTTTTAACATTAAAAAAATCCAGGGGCACACCACCAACCAAAATGACACTCTAACACAGTAAAGAACGGCTGGGGTATGGTGGCCTGCGGGGAGTGCCGAAGCCAGGGAGGGGGAGGAGCCAGGCCATGCCCCGCCCCTTCCCCCGGCTTCAGTTCTCCCATAACTTCGCCAGCCTTGAGGGCAGTGCCAAGGCAACAATGTGCTGGCTCTGCCACCGCTGGCTTGGCACTGCCCCCTCAAGGCTGGAGCAGCTGCTGGCAGTGCTGAGCCGGGGGGGCGGGGCGGAGCCAGGCCGCACCATGCCCCGCCCCCGCCCCCCCCGGTTTCAGTTCTCCCATAGGTTCGCCAGCTTTGAGAGGGCAGTGCCAAGCCAGCATTGTGCTGGCTCTGCCACCGCTGGCTTCGCACTACCCCCTGAAGGCTGGCGAAGCTGTGGGAGTGCTGAACCGGGGGGAAGGGGCGGAGCAAGGTTGCATCATGCCCCCCCTCCCCCTTGGCTTCAGCTCTCCCACAGAGGAGGAGCATGAGCGGTGGACGGGCTTCTGTAGGGTGGGCTCGTCCGCTCGGCTTCAACAAGCAAGGGGCGAGAGTCATGGCGGATTGGAGGCTGGTTGGGGAAACAGCTGAAGGAGGCAGCGCCCGGTCCCTTCTTTTTCTTCGCTGCCACCTGGTCCCTCCTCCTCCTCTCCCAAGCAGCAGGAGTTTGGCAGGAAGAGGGGGAAGGAAGGGGGCAGAGAGCTTTTCGTGGCACACCTGATGATTGCTCACGGCACACTAGTGTGCCACGGCACACTGGTTGAGAAACACTGCTCTAGATATCAGTGAAATGTCCAGGAGGGCCCAAGCTTGCCCAGTCTATCTATCTATCTAAATAGAAATGTAATGTTCGTTTGTGGGATTAACATAACTCAAAAACTACTGGTCGAATTGCCGCCAAATTTGGCCACAAAACACCTACTAACTCAATGAGTGACAATCACTCAAAAACATTGATTTTGTCATTTGAGAGTTGTAGTTGCTGGGATTTATAGTTAACCTACAATCAAAGAGCATTCTCAACTCCACCAATGATAGAATTGAACCAAACATGGCACACAGGACTCCCATGACCAACATGGGCATTGATGGGCATTGACCTTGACTTTGGGAGTTGTAGTTCACCTACATCTAGAGAGCACTGATGGATCTGGACCAAACTTGGCACGGATATACCCAAATAAGAACACAAATGGAGTTTGGGGAAAATAGACCTTGACATTTGGGAGTTGCAGTTACTAGGATTTATAGTTCACCTACAATCAAAGATCTTTCTGATCCCCACCAATGACAGAATTGGGGCAAACTTCCCATACAGAACCCCCATGACCAACAGAAAATACTTAATGCCACCCAGTCCAACTTTCTTCACCAGGGCAAGAAAACGTCATCAAAGCCCTCCGGTCAAACAGCCATCTAGCCATAGATATAGATAGTAGGCCTGGTTAGGTTCGTCGGAATGCTCATAAAAATCGGAATGAATTCGGGTTTATTTATTTATTTATTAGATTTATTAGCCACCACTCCCAGTGGCTCGGGGCGGCTTACAACAAACATCGCAATAAAATCACAAACAACCTTAAATCCACTTTTGAAGCGATTTTGAGGCGATTTAAGCAACCTGGAAGTGAATTTGCCAATTCAAAGCCGCCGATGCCATTTTCGGAAAGGAATCAGCATTACATTTCTGCCCCTCATGAGGTGCTTTCCCCCATTGGCTGCTCGCCTCCAGCCAATGAGAGGAAAACACCACTTTAGGGGGCATGGATAGGTTTCAGCACGGCCGCCATTGGGCTTTAAAAACGGCCAGGCGTGCCTTGTGCTCTCATTTTGAGCCGGATAGACGAACAGGGAAGAGCTTGGGTGAAAGGAAAGGACTGGGCTCATTTGGAGCCAGGAAGAGAAGGGAGAAGGAAAAGGGAAGGGAGGTTGTGTGGAAGGGAGGTTGGAAGAAGAGGATGGCAGACAAGCAAGCAAGCAAGCTGAGAAGAAGGGCTCTTGCCTGCCGTGCCTGCCTGCCTGGCTGGGTAGCCTGCCTTGCCGCTTGTGTATTGTTGGGGTTTGGGATGGGGGCAACGTGAGGACTGGGGTGGCAACAATTTTCCTTTCCTCGTGGTACTTGGGCATACTACAAAGCAGGGAATCCAATCTAATCCACACCAAACGCTTTGAAAATGCCCCTTTCCTCATTTTGGGCTTTCCAGTGGTACTTGGGCATATTACAAAGCAGGGAATCCAATCTAATCCACACCAAACACTTTGAAAACGCCCCTTTCCTTGTTTTGGGCTTCCCAGTCGTACTTGGGCATACTACAAAGCAGGGAATCCAATCTAATCAACACACCAAAGGCTTTGAAAACCACCCTTTCCTCGTTTTGGGATTTAGTGGTACTTGTGCATACTACAAATCAGAGAATCCAATCTAATCAACACTAAACGCTTTGAAAACCACTCTTTCCTCGTTTTGGGGTTCAGTGGTACTTGGGCATACTACAAATCAGAGAATCCAATCTAATCAACACCAAACACTTTGAAAACCACCCTTTCCTAGTTTTGGGGTTCCCAGTGGTACTTGGACATACTACAAATCAGATAATCCAATCTAATCAACACCAAACGCTTTGAAAACCACACTTTCCTCATTTTGGAGTTCAGTGGTACTTGGACATACTACAAATCAGAAAATCCAATCTAATCAACATAGAGCAGGCAAAGGGGACATACCTCGGGGAGATTCATCCCCCCTCGAGGTGTTGCAACTGGTCGATCAGACCTTATCCCTGATCGACCAGTTGCAGAGCCAGGAACCCCAGCCCACGGCCATCAGTCTCCCCGCGATGCCCTCTGAAATCACCACCGCCTTCTCTCAGGCTGATGCAGGGCTGGACTTCTCCTTGAGCCAGGTGGAGGACAGCACATTTGCTCACCTCCAGCAGCTCTTGGCCACTTTGAGTGGACAGAATCCGCTCCCTTCAGCCCTTTGAAGACAGTAGTTTGTAATTGAAAATCCTAATAAAATATATAACCATAAAGAGGGTCTTTATGTTTAATGTTTTAAATGTTTTGTACCACTGTGGCAACATCATTTATCCAATGTGGATAGCGTAGAAAATCCAATTTTAAAAGTATCTTGCAAGGGATACATAGGTGGGATTTAGTTTCACCTTCGTTTTAATCATATCAGCGTTTGCAGAATATATCAAAGTTTTGTCAGTAGCAGTCTAAAACTGAGGAGAAGTGAATCCCCCAAGTTTTGCCTGTTCCGTTTGCAGGTTTTCACGTATTGCACAATCGCGGACGAATTTTATTCGGAAAATTCCAAAATCTTTTCAGAAAAAATTGGAAGTCAATTAGATTTGAAGCGCCAGAACCCCCTACATCCAGAACAAGTTTTGAACCATTTTTTTGATCAACCAGGCCTGGAGGGTTGTACCCAGAAGGTGTTACTGGGTGACATCTGTTCGACCCCACAACCGGGGACATCAGTTCTGTCCCCGATGTTATTTAACATCTACATGAAACCACTGGGAGAGATCATTCGGAGTTTCGGAGTACCGTGTTATCTGTACGCAGATGACGTCCAGATCTGTCACTCCTTCCCACCTGTCACCAAGGAGGCTGTCCAGACTTTGAACCGGTGCTTGGCTGCTGTGTCGGACTGGATGAGGGCTAGCAAATTGAAACTTAATCCACACAAGACAGAGGTCCTCCTGGTAAGTCGTAAGGCCAAACAGGGCATAGGGTTACAGCCTGTGTTGGATGGGGTCACCCTCCCCTTGAAGACGCAGGTTCGCAGCCTGGGAGTGATCCTGGACTCATCGCTGAGCCTGGAACCCCAGGTCTCGGCGGTGGCCAGGGGAGCTTTTGCACAGCTGCGCCCGTACCTTGGGAAGTCTGATCTGGCTACGGTCGTCCATGCTCTGGTCACACCCCGAATAGATTACTGCAACACACTCTACGTGGGGCTGCCTTTGAAGACAGTTCAGAAATTGCAATTAGTCCAGCGGGCGGCAGCCAGATTACTAATGGGAGCTACATACAGGGAGCATACCACCCCCCTGTTGTGTCAGCTCCACTGGCTGCCTGTCCAATTCTGAGCTCAATTCTTATCTTATTATCTTATTATTGGGACTTCTTAACCGCCGATTCCCGGGGGCTCGCGGCGGCTCACAAGAACCAATGGCACAGCGCCATGAGTTAAAAAGCATAAACAATTAAAACAAAATTAAAACAAGCAGTACAATTAAAACAGCAGCAGCAATACATACAGCCGAGTGAGTATCTAACATGACCTACTCTCCGAAGGCCTGCCTAAACAGATGCGTTTTGCAGGCCCGTCTAAACGGGAGTAGGTCACCCAAGGCTCTGACTTCAGCCGGGAGGGCGTTCCATAGCGTAGGAGCTATCACTGAGAACGCCCTCCGGCGGGTAGATGTTAGATGGGCTGACCTCGCGGATGGAACTACTAAGAGGTTGGCCTCTTCGGACCGCAGTGATCTCGCTGGACAATATGGGGTAAGACGGTCCCTCAGGTACGCTGGCCCCAGGCCGTGAATGGCCTTGAAGGTGAGAACCAGCACTTTGAAGGCGACCCGGTGCTCAATAGGCAGCCAGTGCAGATCCTGCAAGATTGGTGTTATTCGGCAACCTGCTGGAGCCCCAGACAGGAGCCGGGCGGCAGTGTTCTGCACCAGCTTGAGCTTCCGGATCGACGACATAGGCAGGCCAACGTAAAGCGCATTACAGTAATCTAGCCTCGAGATGACCGTGGCTTGATCACCGTGGCCAGGTCGCTCCGGGAGAGGTAGGGGGCAAGCCTCCTTGCCTGGCGGAGGTGGAAAAAGCAGCCTTGCTAGCCATGGAGACCTGGGCCTCCATGGTTAGCTGGGAGTCCAGGTGGACACCCAGGCTCTTCACTGACGGCGCTGGATGCAGCGCCGCACCGTCCAGGGTCGGAAGCTGGCCCCCCACCCCGCCCGGGCGGCCCAGCCACAAGATCTCCGTCTTCGCCGGATTCACCCTCAACCTACTGGCTCGCAGCCATCCAGTAACGGCTTCGAGGCAATGTTGAAATTATCGGGACGGACTCCGGCCTGCCCTCCATCCTCAGAATGAGCTGGGTGTCATCAGCGTACTGGTGGCAGACCAGCCCATAACTCCGCACCAGCTGTGCAAGCGGCTGCATGTAGATGTTAAATAATAGAGGGGAGAGAATGGCCCCTGAGGGACTCCGCACACTAATGGGGAGCCCTCGGAGACCACCCCGCCCTCCTCACACGCTGAGACCGCTGGTGGAGGAAGGAGGCCAGCCATTTAAGGGCCGTCCCCTCACTCCAGCCATGGCCAGGCGGTGGATCAAAAGATTGTGGTCGACCGTGTCAAACGCTGCCGTGAGGTCCAATAACACGAGCAGCGCAGACCCGCCTTGGTCGAGCTGGCAGCGGAGTTGATCTGTGATGGAGACCAGGACCGTCTCCGTCCCATGCCCTGAACGGAAGCCGGACTGGAAGGGGTCTAACCATGCCGTGTCATCTAAGAAGGACTGCAGCTGCTCCATTACTGCCCTCTCAACCACCTTGCCCAGGTACGGAAGATTCGACACCGGGCGGTAGTTGGAGGGAACCGCAGGGTCCAATGATGGTTTCTTCAGCAATGGAGCTACCACCGCCTCTTTTAAGCACTCTGGAAAGACTCCTTGCTCAAGGGAGCTGTTAATGACATTCAACAGAGGCCACGTAACCCCTCCAGGCAAGATCTAACAAGCCAGGAGGGGCACGGGTCGAGGGAGCAGGTGGTAGGGCGGGCTGCAGTCACAATCTTATCAACAGCATCTGCGTCCAGTGGCCGAAACCGGTCGAGGGTGGGCCCGGCGGAGGGCCACGGAGTCTCTAGCTCTCTTACTGTATCAACTGTGGCCGGAAGGTCCCGGCGGAGGCTCAGTATCTTGTCTGTGAAAAAGCTCTGAAAAGCACCGGCAGTGAGGGCCTGATCACTATTTTTTGGGACGGTAGGGACCGTCGTCAACGATCGAATTACCTTAAACAATTGGGCCGGGCGTGAGCTTGCAGACGCTATCAAGGCAGAGAAGTATTCATTTTTGGCTGCCTTGACCGCATGCTCATAAGACTCTTTAATTAGCTTATAAGCTGATATTGAGGCTCCGTCACGGAGTTTCCGCCACTCGCGCTCTAGCCGTCTCCTTTCCCGCTTCATGGTCCTGAGGACCCCTGTATACCAGGGGGACCGATGATTGCGGGGTCGGAGAGGGCGCCTGGGAGCAATCTCGTCAAGAGCTGTTGCCAGAGAGGAGTTCCAAGTTTGGACCAGCTCATCGACTGAGACGCTGACAGACTCCAGATCCCTCAGAGCATTCAGGAACCTTTCGGGTTCCATAAGTCTCCTTGGGCGAACAAAAATCTGTTCGGCGCCCTTGCATGGGGGGGGGGTGGTTGCTCGACCCGGATACTTAGAGCACAGTGGTCCGACCATGGAACCTCTATTACAGAGGCTAGGTCCACTTGAACCCCTGCGCTGAACACCAAGTCGAGAGTGTGCCCGGCCGAGTGTGTGGGTCCCGAATTACACAGGGAGAGGCCTAATGCCGCCATGGTCGAGATTAGGTCCGCGGCTGCAGGTGAAACAGAGGCTGTGTCGGGCGTGGACATTGAAGTCCCCAGAACGATAAGCCTGGGAAACCTCAATGCCCACGCCGACACAGTCTCAAGCAGCCGCGCCAGGCTCTCCGCCGGTGCGCTAGGCGCACGGTACACCAGCAGGATCGCCAGGCTCTCCGGGGACTCCCACACCAGACCCACACTCTCCAAGCCCGAGGTGACAAGCGCAGGGATCGCTCTAAGGTGTAAACCATCACGGGAGAGTATTGCCCCCCCCCGTCCCTCGTTCCTATTCTGGTGCGTGGTAACGTAGCCAGGGGGGACTACTTCATGGAGGCAGGTGGAGTCGCTCTCCTGAAGCCATGTCTCAGTAATGCAAAACAAGTCCGCCTTGAGGTCTTCACAAAATTCCCTGACAGTAGCCGTTTTATTCGAACGGAGCGCGCGTTGACCAGCACCAGAGTGGAAGGGGGGGAAACTGGATGTCTATCAACAGCGTGTCTGGGGATAGGACGCAGGTCAGAGCCGGGTCGAGTCCGTCTTTGACTCGGTCCGGCTCTCGCAGTAACCTTAGCATTAGGCCTGCGCCTACCGTACTCGCCCCGTCCCGAGATCACTGGGATACTCAACAAGCCTGGTTGGCAAAAGTTAGCCGGGGATTCAGTTTCCGGCACACCCCCCTGAAAATGGGAGGCCTGTAGGAGGTCTCGGTCGTTTGTCGCCGGCGCAGCCGGCAGGTCCTCATCTTGGACCCCCGTGCCTCGGGGACAGGGGCCGGAGCCCGCTCACTGACTGAGTACCCATGGCCCTGAAGGGGTCCCGTGGGCAGCTTGTCCGATTGGTCATTGGAGCGGCTCCTCTGGCCCTTCGATGTATTTGTGGTCCGGCCGGCCGGGGCCAATGCACCGGTCGGAGCTAGATGATTCTCCTTCAGGCTGTAGCTGGCCCCCCAAAAGGTCCGTGAACGAAAAGGTCTCCTTTGGGGCCTAACGGCCCTCCTTCTTTCCTGGGGGCGTCGGGGTGGCCCTTGGATGATTGGCAAGTTCAATGTCGGCTCAGTGCTAGCCCGGATCATAGGTGGAGATGGGAGGGTGGCCGGCCGTTGGGGCCCTCCGGGTCAGAGGCAGAGCCACCAGCGTTGATAGGTTCCACACAGTCTGGGCCACTATTGGCCACAGAGGTACTGGGCTGAGTGGCCGGAGGCAGAGGTGGCTGCTGCGACCCGCTCCTGACCCGTCCGCATCTCTCCTTCAGCTGTCTCTCCCTCAGCCGCCTCCGTCTCGCTTGGCCCAGCCGGTTCTTCCTCGGCCTCTTCTGGCCGCGGCCCATCGGCATGGGGTGTTGGGAGGCAATCAAGACCGGTAGATCGGCAGGGAGCCGACAGGCGCGGCGTCCAGGTCGCCCCCCGGGGGCCTTTGCCAGGACCTGGGAGATGTTCGGAGCCCCTGGTGACAAGCCAAAAGGTCCTGGCAGCTCAGTGCTAGCAGTGGGTGGAGCTCCGGCCGCTGGTGGGGCCAAGGACGCAGAGTCAGGCAGGCTCGGCGCCATGTTGAAACTTGCCAGCCGCACCCCCTCCAGTGCCAAAGAAGGGGATCGGACACCCAGGGCCCTCCATGGACTCCACCATGGAAGGGATTCTACTCCCGCTGGCTCCCTGTTGTTCCCGCTGGGTGGGCTCTCGCCCGGGGGTTCTTCCCCCGGACCTGCTGAGTCATCGTTCCATCGGTCTTCCCATGGGCCAAAGTGCTGGTTCAAAGTGCTGGTTTTGACCTTTAAAGCTCTATACGGTTCTGGCCCAGCTTACCGAACTTGTCCGAACGCATCAGCCGCTACGTCCCACCTTGTAATCTAAGATCATCCGGGGAAGCCCTGCTCTTGCTCCCGCCTACTTCTCAAATGAGGCTGGTGGGGGCGAGGGAGAGGGCCTTCTCAGTGGTGGCTCCCCGCCTGTGGAATGCGCTCCCTATCGATGTACGATCCGCCTCATCCCTCCTGGCATTCAGGAAAAAAGTGAAATCCTGGCTGTGGGACCAGGCGTTTGCACACCAGCACAAGGCAACATTTTAGATGGGATTTTAATGGAAAGTGGATGAATAGGGCCAATGCTTTTATGGACAGAACATTGTTTTAATCTGGAATGAATGCGTATGATGCTAATGTAATTGTATTTTAATGCATTTTAATGTATTTTAATTGTTGAAGGGTTCTGGGGTTTTATATTGTTACTGTGTGGGCATCAAATTGTGCCTTACTGTAAGCTGCTCTGAGTCCCCCCTCGGGGGTTGAGAAGAGCGGGGTAAAATCCTGAAATAAATAAATAATAGATAGATATGATTCACACACACAGATATAGTATCATAGATTTGAAAGGGACAATGATATGTTGCATGTTCCAGAGTAGGCAAACCAGACAATCTCGACATCAACACTGACAAAGAAATTGCAAGTAATACTGTTTACCCACAAGCATACATATTTACATATATTACAAAAAAACACTTTTTCATTACTTCCCCCTTCCCCCAGATCACTAGACTAGGCCACTTTAGGGTTCCTTTTTTAGGGTTCCCTTTCAAATCTATGCTATGATATCTGTCATATACGTGTGTGTGTGTGTGAATTCTATATATTGATCTATATCTATGGATGGATTACTCTTTGTCAGGAGGGCTTTGATTCTGTTTTCTTGCCCTGGTGAAGGATGTTGGATTGAATGGCCTGAAGGCAGCATTTCTCAACCTGCGTATTGGGACTCCAGGGGGGTCACGAAGGAGGGGGGTGTTAGAAGGGTATTTTCTGCTGGTCATGAGGGTTCTGTGTGGGAAGTTTGCCCAATTTTATCGTTGGTGAGATTCAGAATGCTCTTTGATTGTAGGTGGACTATAAATCCCAGTAACCACAACTCCCAAATGTTAAGGTCTATTTCCCCCCAAACTCCATCTGTGTTCATATTTAGGCATATGGAATATTCGTGCCAAGTTTGGTCCTGATCCATCATTGTTTGAGTCCACAGTGCTCTCTGGATGTAGGTGAACTACAACTCCCAAACTCAAGGTCAATGCCCACCAAACCCTTCCAGTATTTTCTATTGGTCATGGGAGTCCTGTGTGCCACGTTTGGTTCAATTCCATTGTTGGTGGAGTTCAGAATGCTCTTTGATTGTAAGTGAACTATAAATCCCAGCCAACTACAAGTGAAAAATGAATATTTTTGAGAGATGGTCACTCCTTGGGTTACTCTCTGGATGTGAACTACAACTCCCAAAGTCAAGGTCAATGCCCACTAATGTCCATGTTGGTCATGGGAATCCTGTGTGCCACAATTGGTTCAATTCCATCCTTGGCGGAGTTGAGAATGTTCTTTGATTGTAGGTTAACTATAAATCCCAGCAACTATAACTCCCAAATGACAAAATCAATTCTTTTTAGTGATGGTCACTCATTGAGTTAGTAGGTGTTTTGTGGCCAAATTTGATGTCAAATTCTCCAGTGGTTTTTGAGTTATGTTAATCCCACAAACGAACATTACATTTATATATATAGATAGATATAGATAAAGATAGATTCATTCATAACAGTGGTAAAATTTCAGTTAAGAAGTAGCAAAGAAAATAATCTTATGGTTAGGGGTCACCACAGTAACCTCAAGACTTGTGGTTCATGCTACAGTAACCTCAAGACTTGACTATTGTAATGCCCTTTATGTTGGCCTTCCCTTGTCGGTGACCCGGAGACTTCGACTAGTACAGAATGTGGCGGCCAGACTCCTCACGGGAACCCCCTTGAGGAACGATATAACACCTTTTCAATACCGACTGCACTGGCTTCCGGTCAAGTTCCGTATTACTCACAAGGTGCTGGTCCTAACCTTTAAGGCCTTGCATGGTCAAGGGCCAGCATACCTACGGGAACGCCTCTCTCCATGTCGACCCTTGAGATCGCCTCGCTCAGACCATCAGAATCCCAGGAGTGGCGGCCTAGAAGCCTGATAAATAAATAAAATAAAATAAATATTACAGGTCCCAGGCCCTAAGGATGCCCATCTGCCCATCTGACATCAACCTGGTGTAGAGCTTTTTCCGTGATCGCCCCATCACTTTGGAACGCCCTCCCTCCTTACATCAGAGCTGCCTGTGATCTAAAAGACTTTCGCACGGCTTGTAAAACGTGGCTGTTTGAGAGGGCGTTCGGCTGAGAAACTGGTTCGATTGTTAACTGCTTTTAGATGTTCTTAGATGCTAATTGTTTTTAGATGTTAGATACTTTTAGATGTTTTTAGATGTTTCAGGTATTTAGTTGTGTGTTTTTACTGTAAATTGCCCAAAACCATCTAGGATGGGCGATTAACAAATCCCAAAATAAATAAAAACTAAAAACATGAGGAACTGTTCGTAAGGCCGAACAGGGCATAGGGTTACAGCCTGTGCTTGATGGGGTTACACTCCCCCTGAAGGTGCAGGTTCACAGCTTGGAACACCAGGTCTCAGCAGTGTCCAGGGGACCTTTTGCATAATTTATTTATTTATTTGTTTATTTATTATTCAATTTTATATTCCGCTCCTCCCTACAGGCTCGGGGCGGATCACAGCAAACAATAAAACATACAATAAAACACGCCTGTGCCTTGCATCGGGACTGTGGCGCAGCTGGCCTGATGTCAGCTGCATTAAAGATCGTTACTGACTGAAAGGTCATGAGTTTGAAGCCAGCCTGGGTCGGAGTGAGCTTCCGGCCAATTGTGTAGCTTGTTGTCGACCTTTACTAGCTGAAAGACAGTTGCATCTGTCAAGTGGGAAATTTAGGGACCACCTATGTGTGTGTGTGGGGGGGGGCTAATTTAACAAAATTTACGAGGCCATACAAATCTCCAGCAAAAAGCATGCGGGGAATGTGGAAAGTACTTCATCAGTGTCGCAGATGGACGGTGAAGCGACAGCTCCCCAGTGGCCAGAAAAGTTGGAATGTTAAATAGCCTCTGGCTGTCTGTCTATATGTTCAACAAACAGAGCAAGGGTATACTAAACAAACTGGCAAATTGAGTCAGCAAAGTAAACTATCACTTCAAATGAAACACGGACTAAGTCTAGTGGACTGTGATCATACACAACTATATAATATAAACATATAAATTTGTCAGACCGAATACGTATACAGTACCCCACTCCGGAAAAGATAATGTCCCAATAGTCCAATGTCCAAATGTGGTGAGTAGAGCGGCTAACAATGGCATTGAATGCTTGCCATGTATGACTAGACAAGATGGCGGCCGCGGCGGTTGAGCTCAATGCAGAAGAGCTCCGCTACAAACTTTTAAAACTCCGCCACAGTATACCCTTTTATGGGGAGCGGACCCCTCAAACCGGAGGGCCCAGACATCAGGGACTTGAGGTAGACCTCCAGCCAGCCACCTGGGCTGTAGTAGGTCCCCCTTGCTCCCCGGTGGGGCCTAGAGACTCGACGGACCTGAATCCGGAGCCTGGCTGGTCAGCCATGACCACTGCGGGAGCTTACCCTTCACCCTTGGAAGTAACAGCAGGGTGCCGAGGCCGCACTTCCACCCAGGGCACTTCCACCCAGGGCGCTGTGCCAGGCCGAGCGAGAAGAGGAGAGCCTTGGGATGGGGTAATTCCCACCCCCCTTATCCCTCCTCGGAATAGAGATCACCTTCTCCACGGCGTCCATCGACGGATTGAAGGAGTGATGGCCCAGCTGAAGGAGCTTGGGGAGATACTCGCGCTCCTCTGCGGTGAGGGATACTCGGATCGCCTGGCGAGCAGTGGGGCCGCCAGCCCGTCCTGTGCGGCCGAGCAGAGCCTGCTGAGACCCGGGAGGCTTGGAAAGCGAGCCGAGACCCGGGAGGCAACCTGGAGGGATGATGAACTGTGGGCCTCGCCGGTATGGAGGGGGCACCCGCGGATGACGCCGCCTGCCTCCGAGAGGAACCGCTCCTGTAGCTGTGCGGCGGCAAACCGGCGGGAGTGCTGCCCTGATGAGGGTGGTGCTGTTGGGTCGTCATTGCCACCACGCCCAGCCGATTTGGCACCCCTGGAGCAAACGGAGAGGGTGTTGGCCGAGAGAACCAACATGGCACCGAGCCCGAGCAGCCCGGCGTCCTTATCTCCGCCCCTCCTGCTTACATCACTGGACACAGTTACACACCCCTCAGCTCCTGAACTCTCTCAACCAGAACTAATGGGGCCGCCTGAGAGTCCTATAGAGCCACTGAACATCTCGGAGGTGCTGGCAAAGAATCCAGAGGGCGTCCCCGGCGTAGGGCACATTTGTTACCACCGGAGGGGACGCTGGTTGGCCTTACCAGCATGGCACCTGTCTCTATGGACGCCATAGTAGTGATTAGCCCCTGTCCCTCCCAACTCCCTCTGGTGGCCCTAAGAAGAAGAAGAACAGGCCGAGCCAGGCAAAACACAGGCGGGGCAGGAGATGCGAGGTGACGGAAAGTCAGTGCCACTGTCCCCCTCCCCTCCAGCCCCTCCCTCCCCTACCACAACATCAGCAACGTGCCAGCTAACACCCAGCTTGGAGTACCCGCTAATGTTAGTGCCCTAGACCTCTGTGGACATCATGCCAACTGAACATCTGGTTGCGACTGCCATCAAGACTGAGACAACTGTGGTTGACTTGGAGATTAAACAGCCTGCCCCTCTCCCGCCAGCCCTATCCCCCTCGGGCCTGATAAGAGCAAAAGACAATGGTCCCAGATACCATGGGAAGAACAGTAGGCGGCGAAAAAGGAGCTTCAGAACGCGCACCTTTTGGGGGGTGGGTTTCATGTGGAAAAACAATTCTTCGAGGTCTGCCACCCGTGGGAGAGCTAAGAATCAACCTAAAAAGTCAGCGGAAATTCTTAGTACACCACCCCTCACATTTGAGGGTCAAAAGACATTTTTTCAACCCTCTGACTCCCCCAGCCAGGGCTCGGTATTGTCCCCCTTGACCCCACAACATTACCCCCTCCAAAAACCCGAGGATGACTATCCGGCAGGGAACCCGCCAAGGGCTAACAGGGGGTCTCTTACCACGTCCCCTTTTCACGGGGTCTGTCGGAAATTGAACCCTCCCCCCGAGGAAGAATCTAAGCCTCCCAAGCATACCGGTGATCTCGGGGCGGGGAAGGTACGGTAGGCGCAGGCCGAATGCGAGAACCCGACCTAGTCCTGGTATGACCAGACCGGGTTCTGACCTGCGTCCTATCCCCAGGCACGTTGATGATAGACCTCCAGCTATCTCCCCTTCCACTCTGGTGCTGGTTAACGCTAGATCTATTCGGAATAAGACCGCCACGAGTAAGGAGTTCTGTGAGGACATGAAAGCCGATTTGTTTTGTATTACCAAAACATGGCTCCAGGACAGTGATAACATCTGCCTCCTTGAAATTTTCCCTACAGACTACGTTGCCACGCACCAGAACAGGAACGGGGGACGGGTGGTGGTGGTAATACTCTCCCGTGATGGATTAAACCTCAGAGCGATCCCTGCACTGATCACCTCGGGGCTTGAAAGTGTCGGCCTAGTGTGGGATTCCCAGGAGAGCCTGGCCGTCCTGCTGGTGTACCGTACACTTAGCGCACCGGCAGAAAGCCTGGCGCGGTTGCTAGAGACTGTGGCGGAGTGGGCATTGAGGTTCCCTAGGCCAGTGTTTCCCAACCTTTTTTGAGCCACGGCACACTTTTTACATTTGCAAAATACTGGGGCACACCACCAACCAAAATGACACAAAATGACACTCTAACACAGTAATACATATACTTAATATGTTTTAAAATGTATTTATACACTCAGTGTGAAAACTGGACCTGTTTCGATGAACTCAACATAGATATCCTGGCAGGAATGGCAGAAAGACACAAACTTCCCACACAGAACTCCCATAACCAAGAGAAAATGCTATACGAGTTTGGTGGGCATTGACCTTGAGTTTTGGAGTTGTAGCTCACCTATATCCAGAGGGCACTGTGGGCTCAAACAATGTTGGATCAGGACCAAACTTGGCATGAATATTCAATATGCCCAAATATGAACGCAGATGGAGTCCAGGGGAAATAGACCTTGACATTTGGGAGTTGTAGTTGCTGGGATTTATAATTCCCCTACAATCAAAGAGCATTCCGAACCCCACCAATGATAGAACTGGGCCAAACTTCCCACACAGAACCCCAGGAGGCAAGAGGAGGTCTCTACTTGGGGAAAGGGAGGTGGGCCTTCCCAATGCATGGAGCGGGAGAGACCAAGTAGACAACGGGGGGGAGGGTGTTTGTAATTTTGTGCCTTTATCAAGGTAGGTTTCTTAGGGTTTTTATACTTCGACACACTAGACTCTCCCCCATTTCCTGGAGGTTCCAATTTCCCACGGCACACCTGATGATTGCTCACGGCACACTAGTGTGCCCCGACACACGGGTCGGGAAACACTGCCCTAGGCTGATTGTCCTGGGGGACTTCAATGTCCACGCCGACACAGCCTCTGTTCCATCAGCAGCCGCGGACCTAATTTCGACTATGGCGACATTGGGCCTCTCCCTATGTATCTTGGGGCCCACACATTCGGCTGGTCACACCCTGGACTTGGTTTTCAGTGCGGGGGTCCAAGTGGACCTAGCCTCCGTAATAGAGGTTCCATGGTCGGACCACTGTGCTCTGAGGATCTGGGTAGAGCAACCCCCCCCCCCATGCAAGGACGCCGAGCAGATTTTGGTTCGCCCAAAGAGACTTATGGAACCCGAAAGGTTCCTGAATGCTCTGAGGGATCTGGAGTCTATCAGCGTCTCAGTCGATGAGCAGGTTCAATCTTGGAATACCTCACTGTCCAAAGCTCTCGACGAGATTGCCCCTAGGTGCCCTCTCCGACCCCGCAAATATCGATCTCCCTGGTACACTGAAGATCTCAGGTTGATGAAGCAGGAAAGGAGACGGCTAGAGAGCATGTGGAGGGAACTCCGTGAAGGAGCCTCATTATCAGCTTATAAGCTATTTAAAAAAGCTTATGAGCGTGCTGTCAAAGCGGCAAAAAACACTCACTACGCCGCTCTGATAGCGTCTGCTAACTCACGCCCGGCACAATTGTTTAAAGTAATTCGGTCCTTGATGACGGTCCCTACCATCCCAAAAATGATGATCAGGCACTTACCGCCGATGCTTTTCAGAGTTTCTTTGCAGACAAGATACTGAGCCTCTGCCGGGACCTCCCTGCCACGGTTGATACAGTAAGGGAGCTTGAGACCCCATGGCCCTCCGCTGGGCCCACCTTCGACCAGTTTCAGCCACTGGACGCAGATGCTGTCGATAAGATTATGGCTGCAACCAGGCCTACCACCTGCTCTCTCGACCCGTGTCCCTCCTGGCTTGTTAGATCTTGCCTGGAGGGGTTACGTGGGCCTCTGTTGAACATCGTCAATACCTCCCTTGAGCAAGGAGTGTTTCCAGAGAGCTTAAAGGAGGCGGTGGTAGCTCCATTGCTGAAAAAACCGTCATTAGATCCTGCGGTTCCCTCCAACTACCGACCAGTGTCGATACTTTCGTTCCTGGGGAAGGTAGTTGAGAGGGCAGCAATGGAGCAGTTGCAGTCCTTCTTAGACGACACAGCATGGCTTGACCCCTTCCAGTCCGGCTTCCGTTTGGGGCATGGGACGGAGATGGTCCTAGTCTCCATCACAGACCAACTCCGCTGCCAGCTTGACCAAGGCGGGTCTGCGCTGCTCGTGTTATTGGACCTCACGGCAACGTTTGACACAGTCGATTACAACCTTTTGACTCACTGCCTGGCCATGGCTGGAGTGAGGGGGACAGCCCTGAAATGGCTGACCTCCTTCCTCTACCATCGGCTTCAGCGAGTGAGGAGGGGCGAGGTGGTCTCCGAGGGCTCCCCATTAGTTTGTGGGGTGCCTCAGGGGGCCTTTTTTACCCTCTATTATTTAACATTTACATGCAGCCACTTGCACAGTTGGTGCGGAGTTTTGGGCTTGAGTGCCATCAGTACGCTGATGACACTCAGCTCATTCTGAGGATGGAGGGCAGGCCTGGATCCGTCTCCGATAATTTCCAACATTGCCTTGAGGTCGTTACTGGATGGCTGCGAGCCAGTAGGTTGAAGGTGAATCCAGCGAAGACGGAGATCTTGTGGTTAGGTCGCCCAGGTGATGGGGATGTCCAGCTTCCGACCCTGGACGGTGTGGCGTTATGCCCATCGCCTTCTGTAAAGAGCTTGGGAGTTCACTTGGATAGCATTTTTCCATCTGAGACAGGCAAGGCGGCTGGCCCCCCTATCTATCCCGGAACGACCTCGCCACGGTGATCCAAGCCACGGTCATCTCGAGACTTGATTACTGTAACGTGCTCTACGTTGGCCTTCCTCTGTCGGTGACCCGGAAGCTCAAGCTGGTGCAGAACACTGCCGCCTGACTCCAGTCTGGTTCTCCAGCAGGCTGTCACATAACACCTGTTTTGCAGGATCTGCACTGGCTCCCAATTGAGCACCAGATCACCTTTAAAGTGTTGGTGCTCACGTTTAAGTCCTTGCACGGCCTGGGGCCAGCGTACCTGAGGGACTGTCTTTCCCCATATTGCCCTACGAGATCACTACGGTCAGAAAACACCAACCATCTGCTAAGGTTTTTAGGCTAACTGCAATCCTATGCTATGGAACTGTCTCCCGGCCGAAACCCGAGCCCTCCAAGACCTCCTGCCCTTTAGACGGGCATGTAAAACGTTCCTCTTTCAGAAGGCCTTTGGTCTTTAGATGCCTCTGCGCATAGCCCGCTGATGTTGTTGCCTCAATGCATTTTGCTATCTCTGTACTCCATACAGCATATTGCATTTTAATCCGATGTTTTATTGTGTGTTTTATTGAGTGTTCTATTTTAATGTGTTTTATTGTACTTTTTTACTTGCTGTGAGCCGCCCCGAGCCTCCCGGGAGTGGCGGCCTAGAAGCCCAGGAAATAAATAAAAAAATAAAAATACATTGTCATTCGTCTTGAGTCCCCTGCGGGGTGAGAAGGTTGGAATATAAATAAATAAATAAAATAAATAAGTCTGACTTGGCCACGGAGGTCCATGCCCTGGTTACATCCCGTATAGACTACTGCAATGCTCTCTACGTGGCGTTGCCTCTGAAGACTGCTCGGGAACTGCAATTATTCCAACGCTCGGCAGGCAGGTTACTAACAGGAGCGGGGTACAAGGAGCGCATAACGCCCTTGTTGCGCCAGCTCCACTGGCTGCCAATTAGCTTCCGAGCACAATTCAAAGTGCTGGTTTAAAGCTACAAAACCCTATACGGTTCCGGCCCAGTTTACTTGTCCGAACGTATTCTCCCCTATGAACCATCAAGGCTATTAAGACCTTCTGGGGGGGGGGCTGCTCTCAGTCCCGCCACTTTCGCAATCGAGTCTGGCGGGAACGAGACAGGGCCTTCTCTGTGGTGGCTCCTCGGCTGTGGAACTCTCTCCTGATTGAGATCAGATCTGCCCCCTCCCTCCTGTCCCTTAGGACAGTGTTTCTCAACCAGTGTGCCGTGGCACACTAGTGTGCCGTGAGCGATCATCAGGTGTGCCGCGAGAAAAGCTCTCTGCCCCCCTTCCTTCCCCCCTCTTCCTGCCAAACTCCTGCTGCTTGGGAGAGGAGGAGGAAGGACCAGGTGGCGGCGAAGAAAAAGAAGGGACCGGGGCGCTGCCTCCTTCGGCTGTTTCCCCAACCAGCCTCCAATCCGCCATGACTCTCGCCCCTTGCTTGTTGAAGCCGGGCGGAGGAGCCCTGCCTACTGAAGCCCGTCCACCGCTCATGCTCCTCCTCTGTGGGAGAGCTGAAGCCAAGGGGGAGGGGGCAGGGCATGGTGCGGCCTGGCTCCGCCCCCTCCCCGGCTTCAGCGCTCCCACAGCTTCGCCAGCCTTGAGGGGGCAGTGCCAAGCCAGCGGTGGCAGAGCCAGCACAATGCTGGCTTGGCACTGCCCCTCAAGGCTGGCGGTTATGGGAGAACTGAAGCCGGGGAAGGGGCGGGGCATGGCGTGGCCTGGCTCCTCCCCCTCCCCGGCTTCGGCACTCCCCGCAGGTCACCATCCCCCAGCCCTTCTTTACTGTGTTAGAGTGTCATTTTGGTTGGTGGTGTGCCCCTGGATTTTTTTAATGTTAAAAGTGTGCCACGGCTCAAAAAAGGTTGGGAAACACTGCCTTAGGAGGCTCGTGAAATCCTGGCTATGGAATGAAGCCTTCCCAGAATAATGGCTGAGGTCAGCCACAGAACAAAGTTATTGACCACACATACGGCCTGAGTTGGACATGATTTTATCTTAGCGATTTGATAAAATAAATAAATATTAAGGGTTCGGGGCATTAGGAAGGCTGAGAAAGACTGGGGTAGTGGATAATAACACATTATTATTATTATTACTATTCCTACCACCACGACTACTATGACTGCTATTGCTATTCCCCCGTGCCCTCCAGGCAGCCTTGCTCACTGTCCCTGAGAGGAGGCCCGAGGCCTCCTTCTTCCCAAAGCAGGGTGCCGCAGTGCTGCTGCAGCTAGGCCCTCCCTTCTTTCCTGGCGCCGCCCCCCGCCTCCATCAACGGAGAGGCCGCCCCCCTCGCTCGCCTTCGCCCCTCCAGCAAAGGCTCCCACTGCAGCCCAAGCAGCGGCGGAAGAAAGGGAGAGGCCTTCCCTCCTCCACTCCTCCAGAGCAGGTCCGTTGTTCCTTCGGGAGGAAGGCCTTGAGGCCTGCTTTTCCTCGCCAGAAGGCCTCGATTTCCTCCTCGCCTGGCTGGGCCTCGTTAAGGTGAGAGCGGGCCCTGCTGGCAGCCATTCACTCCCTCTCCTGCTCTATATGGCGGCCTCAGGGTTTTCTTAGGCCAGGAGGAATGTGACTAAAATACCTTTATTGTTGATTGTATCATTCCAGTGGATCTCAACCTGTGGGTCTCCAGGTGTTTTGGCCTTCAACTCCCAGAAATGGCCGGGATTCCTGGGAGTTGTAGGCCAAAACACCTGGGGACCCACAGGTTGAGATCCACTGCATAACTACAGGGTTATCTTAGGCAAGGAAAGGAGGACTCGGGGGTGGTTTTTGGGCAGTTGCTTCTCTGAAATCCAATCTCTTTGCCATTTAAATGGCAAAGAGACTTTATGGACACCATGCATTGGAGGCCTGGGCAAACATGGGCCCTCCTGGTGTTTTGGACTTCAACTCCCACAATTCCTAACCGCCGGTAGGCTGTTAGGTATTGTGGGTGTTGAAATCCAAAACACCTGGAGGGCCCAAGTTTGCCCAGGCCTACTGTAGCCTGGTATTTGTTATCAGTCTCCCACCCAAGCTTCCCAGTTCAGACCTAACTAGTGGCTTTAGAGTTCTTGTTATTTTTGTCTTATGGCAACCACATGGCTTTCATAAGGCTTTGTTATGCAATGGATGCTCAGAGATGGTTTCGCCAGCTCCTTTTTCAGGAATATAGCCTACAGCACTTAATTATTCCTTGGTGGTCTCTCCTCCAAAGTCTAATCTGGTTTATTTGTTTATTTACAACATTTCTACCCTGCTTTTCTCACCCCCCGCAGGGGGGACTCAGAGCGGCTAACAATGGCAACAATTCAATGCCGCAATAATTACAATTGTAATAGCAAGACAAAATCATACAATACAATAGATTAAAAACAAACATTAGTCTGATCTTAGTTAGCTTCCAAGATCAGACAATATCTGCAGCCCTTAGTGTTGTTCTTGGATGTCTTCCTGTTGTTTCTTTCTTACAGTGACCCCATGCCTTTAATAAGATTTTGTTGTGTAATGAATACTATGCAGTGGTTTTAGGATCTCCTTCCTCTGACATTTAGTATACAGCACTTGGTACTCCTTCGTGGCCTCCTCTCCAAGGACTAATCAGGGGCGGTTGTGGTTAGGTTCCAAGATCAGACAGGATTTACTGCTCTTGGGTTTGTTATGGTTGTTGTTGTGTGCCCTCCTGTTGTTCACTGCCCCCTTGGCTCTAATAGGCTTTTGTTATGTAATCAATACTGTGAGAAACTCCTTCCTCAGACATATAGTATACAGCACTTTATACTCCTTCGTGGCCTCCCGTCCAATGACTAATCACAGTTGGCCCTGCTTAACTTCCAAGGTCGGACAATATCTGGAGCCCTTGTTGTTGTGTGCCTTACTGTTGTTTCTGTCTTATGGTGACCCCATGCCTTTAATAGGATTTTGTTGTGTAATGAATACTGTGAAATGGTTTTAGGAGTTTCTGACATATAGTATACAGCACTTGATACTCCTTCGTGGCCTCCTGTCCACGAACTAATCAGGGTTGGCCATGCTTAGCTTCCAAGATCAGACAAGATCTGCTGCTCCTAGGATTGTTGTTGTTGTGCCTTTCTGTTGTTTCTGTCTTATGGCGGTTCCTGGCTTTAATAGGTTTTTGTTATGTAATAAATCCTCGGAGGTGGATTGGCCATTTCCTTCCTCTGAACTATAGCCTACAGCCGCTGATTTTCCTTGGTGATTTCCCATCTAAGTACTAACCAGAGCTGACCCTGCTTAGCTGTCTAGATCAGACAGGATCAGGTTCCATAGACTTCCGGGTGGGATGTGGAAGTCAGGCGGTTAAGCAAAATAAATGAATATGCAGCCTTGGAGACAATATGGGGAAATGGTTTATGAGAATATATGTGGCAGGGAGATGAATACACAAAGATTTCTCCCCTCCTCAGCTGAGGTTGGGGAGGTGATTATTCCTTAGTGGAATTCCCTTCCACGGAAATCTGATGGACTCTGGCTGGATCTAAACTGCCATGTAATCCAATCCAGTGCAGTTAATCTACATTTAGAAACTAGATTGTATGTCAGTGTGGATGAGACCTCCCTCTCTGCTCTCATGCTATCAATAGGGAAAAACTTTAGAATCATAGAGTTGGAAAAGACCACAAGAACAATCCAATCCAACCCCTGCCATGTAGGAAACACAAAGCAGTCAGTTGAGTTTTATTTATGGTGTGCATGTGGTGGCTGCAAAATACCATAAAAGGCACTATATCCCTCTGATTTTGGGAGATAAGTAGGATCCAGCTGGTTACTATTTCGGGGGCAAACAAATACTGGATGCTGTGCAGGCTATATTTTGGAGGAAGGAACTGGTAAAAACAACTGAGTATTACCTAGGAAAACATTAGGAAATTTGTAGAATTGCCATAAATAGACACATGGCTAGTGTAAAGTGGTATGTGTTTTATTATTATTTATTCTTTTGGTAGCATTTATACTGTAGAATTAATGTAATTTGATTGCTGTGGCCCGACGCTATGGAATCCAGCCAGGGGTTTGCAGTGAGGCCCTATTTGGCAGAGAAGGCTAAAGACCTTGCAGTCGTGGCAGTTAAAGCTGAGCCAAACTGCATGAAGTCTACAGTTTAGATGTATCATATGTTTTAAACATGTATTCAGTGCAGTTAACTATATTTTCTCATGTTTTTAATGATGCTGACATTTAGTTATTTTTAACTTTTGTAAATATTTTTATCTGTAATATTTCTTTCATGTTTCTAAACAGTTTAGAATCCTAATTTGGAGAACAGTTGGGATATTAAGTCAATTGATCAAAAATAAAGGTTTGTTTATTTCAAGTATATTTCAAGCTAGAGTATCCCTTATCGAAATGCCTGGAACCAGGAATGTTTTGGATTTCAGACTGTAATGCCCTCATTGCAGATGGGATTCGAATTCCAATAGTGTCTTCAGGGATACATATTGCAATCCCTCATTGCAGATGGGATTCGAATTGCAATGGCGTCTTCAGGGCTATATATTCCCATCCCTGCCTTAGTGTGTGACAACTTGTCTGATCTAGTAGAGACGCTGGCTGGATTACCTCACACATATGGGCTTCCTCCATTGTATGAAAGATGCTACCTTACATCTAACAATGTAGCATATTACCTACTTATCCCACAGTGATTTGGGTGTCTTGGTTAGGGTTGCCACATTTTGATATAAGAATAAGAGACAGGTACCTTAAAATAGGGAATTTTTCACAAAAATAAGGAACATTTCATAAAAACTTGATAATCAAGTTTTCAAGTTTTCCTGAAGCGTTCCTTATTTTTGTGCAAAATTCCCTATTTTTAGGTACCTGCCCCTTATTCATGTGGCAACCCTAGTCTTGTTTATACTTGAGTATGAGAGAAAATAACTTTTCTCTGAATGTTTTTAAGATACAGTATATGTAACCTGCTTTCTGCAAGTATCCTAGATTTTAAAACAGTCTGGGTCAGATTGTTATAGGCAAAATACTAGAATGTATTTTAAACTACACTGAAGGCAGTTCATAATGTAAGATTGAAAAATCACAAGGTTAGACTAATGCCTGTTATATAATTTCCAGGTGGTCTTTTTTCCTATGAAGAAATGGCAAAATTTCATTCTAGCTTCCTGTGACTCCATCCTATTGTTTGAGAGCCACATTGCTTCTGCAGGTATGCTTTCTTTTTGTATCTCTTTGGGGAGATAAGAAATGAGGCCTACAAAGGGAAGAGGAGGTTTTGTTCTATCCTTTTTACCTATGGGAAGTTAGATCTTGGCTAGATAAACTTTACAGAATTGCTGTCATTACTATATGCCTCTGAGTTGTTTCTGAATTGTGAAAACCTTAAGAGAAACTTATCTTTTTGTTGTTGTTGTTGCAAGTTTTTTCAGAGGGATTTTGCCATGGCCTTCCTCTGAGACTGAGAGAATGTGATTTGCCTGAGACCCCTCAGTGGATTTCTGTGACTGAGTGCGGATTCGAACCTTGGTCTCCAGAATCCTCATCTAATGCTTGAACCACTCTTACTTATCTTGAATTAGTTATTTGAACTGTCATGGCTTTCTGAAAGATCCCGGGGATTTGTAGGTAGCACTCTGAACAGTAAATTGTATTTATCGTTACACTTTCACAATTTGAAAGGAGAGGGAAGCAAGAAGCCTTGCCAGTTCAGTATATATAAGTGTATAGATATTAATCAAAAGAAACACCTTAAAATTAGCGGTGGACTGGTCAGGGTGTCAGCTTTCTCAATGGCAAGTGGGTCTCCGTAAACATAGACCAGTGGTCCCCAACCTATTTTTGACCAGGGACCACTCTCCAATATTAGTACCACAAATCAGTTTTTGGTCAACTTCAGATTCGGTTTGGGGCGCTGATTCAGATAATTACATTGGATAGACTACATCAGGTCTAGATTCCGATACATAACATATGCCATGGTCAGCAACAGGAAGGTGTGACAGGCGGCGCAAAAGGAGTGGAAATAAAATAATATAAATATATAAATAAAGAGGCTTGTGGACCAGATTTTCATCCTCGTAGTCCACGGCCCACAGGTTAAGAACCAGTGACATAGACCGTCCACAAAAGACTGTCCACCTTTTATTTCATTAAAAAAAATTAAGTTGTAACAATCTGCATTTATACCTAGTATCAACTATATACCGACAGTAATATGTGCAATATAATTACTGAAATTACACATTTATCTTACAATAATTTTAATTACACATTTTTCCACTTATGTATTTTTAAAACAAAATTCTTTTATTTCTTATAAAATTATATGATAACCTTATAGATGTGAGTGGTCTCCCTTTGTCTCCTGGCTACCAATATTTTTAGATGGAGTCCACCACTGTTTACAATACATATATAATGAAATAAATAACAAATTTAAATGCTGCAGTACTTTTAAATTATAAATAATCATGCCACTGCAACAATTTATTCTTTAAAATTTATTTATTTACTGCATTTATATACTGCTTTTCTCACAAGTAGTGGCAAGATTCTATGTCAAAGCATTATAACTAAGACAATAACATACAACTATAAATTAAACAATTAAATCATATTAAACATAGAACATAAACAGACATTTAAATTTAAAATATAGAATTAAAAAATCTTACTATAGCAGTAAAATCACTAACTCCAGAATCGTAATCCTTAAATTAGTTAAAAGTATTATTAGAAGTTTAAGGTTGCCCATAGCCTCACTAGAGGTTTTTAATCCTTCTCCTGAAAAGGCAGAAATCCTTTTTACTGCCAGATATTTCATAGCATTTTCATTTGTCTATAACAGGGCTGTCCAACTGGCGGCCCGGGGGCCGTACACGCCCCCCAGCCTGTTGGACACGGCCCCCGCTATGCCCCCGGCCGCCATTTTTAATTTTTAAAAAAAAAAATCTAATTTTTTTTAAAAATGGCAGCCGGGGGGGAGGGGGAGGCGGGGCAGGAAGGAGGAAGAGAGCTAGCTCCTCCCTGCACCACCCCCTCCGTCCCTCTCTCCACGCCGCCGCTGCGAGATCGCAGCGACGGGCAGGAGGGGAGGAGGAGGAGGCGGGGCAGGGAGAAGGAAGGGAGCCAGCTCCATCCTCCTCCTTGCCTTGCCTTGCCCCCTCCGTCCCTCTCTCCGCCCCGCCGCTGCGATCCGGTTCGCGGGGGGGGGGGGAGGAGGAGGAATCCTCCCTTCCTCCTCCTCCTTCCCGGCGCCGCTGGTGTCCCGATCGCCGTGGCGCCGGGGAAGGAGGAGGAATCCTCCCTCCCTCCTTCTCCTTCCCCGGAGCCGAGGCGATTGGGACACCGGCGGCGTCGGGAAGGGCGGGAGGGAGCGAGGGGGCAGGCCTTCCAGGGAGGCCTGCGGGAGACCAGGTCAGAGGGACGCGAGAGCCGGGCGAAAACCCTCCCGCAAGCCTGGATGGCTCGCGGGGGAAGCGAGAACCGGGCGCTCGCTTCCCCCGCGAGCCATCCAGGCCTGCGGGCGAGGGGGCGGAGCTGCGGAAGCTTCCTCGCGGCTTGGCCCCTCCTCCAAAGTGTCACAACAGGTGTTGTGATGCTTTGGCCGAGGGGGCGGAGCCGCGGAAGGCTCCCCGTGGCTCCTCCTTCTCTCCCAAAGCGTCACAACAGCCTCGGAAGTGGGCGAAATCGCCCGCTTCCAAGGCTATTGTGACGCTTTGGGAGAGGGGGCGGAGCTGCGTGGCCGGGGGCGTGGCCACTCGGCCCCCAGAAAGTCCAGCCCTTGGGTCAGCAGAAGTTGGACAGCACTGGTCTATAAGATACCAGGTCATTAAGTAAACTTTGTAACCTTCTTCCAAAAATGCTTTGAACTATTTTTTAATGTATTTTAATAATGTTGTTGTAAGATGTTTTTAAATTGTATAGCATTGAATTTTGATGGAAGCCGGTCTGAGTCCCTCTGTCGAGGTGAGAAGGCTGGGGTACAAAAGTTTTAAATAAATAATAAATAAAGTAGGTAGCATAAAATGACATGATTGGATAGCATATAGTCAGAAATCCAATCAGAAATGTGACAGCAGCAGCCCTGGGAAACAAGAGTGCTATCCCATCCATGCCAGAAATAGGAGCAGTGATAAATCCTATTATTTAAGCCCCTTCCTGATTTTCTGACCTGACTGTTGCCAGGCATAACAAGACAATGACTGGTGTTGTGGATTGTGGGTCGGACCTTTTTTAAGAAATAAAGATATTGTTTTTCTAAGATGCAGGTGGCGTTTGAGGAGGTGGTCGTGTTTTTCACCGAGCAGGAGTGGGCCTTGCTGAACGCAAATAGAAGAGCCCTCTACTGGGATGTCATGCAGGAAAACTATGAGAACGTGATTTCGCTGGGTAAGCATTTTCCTTTGGGTTGCTTCCAATGGGACTCAAAGTTTAGACTTCACAGAAGCAGCCAGGCTCCTTTAAAATCAGGGGTGGGAATCATACATTTCTATATACGTTGTTGGACTGCAGCTACCATCATTACTCATTGCTTGCTTTTCCAATCCCTGAAGACTATGGAACCTCTTCACTATATGCTTGGTGAATGTTCCAGGAGCGGATAGAATTTTTGGTAGATGCAGATCACCACAACATCTGAAAGGCACACAAGCCTCATCTCTATTTAAACAAATTGGGTGAAGTCATCCATGTTTTGGTTTTAAAAAAGCAGGACTTTTTCTTGCTCTGAGAGTATGTTTATTCCAACACCTTCAAACTGCAGTCCTCTAGTTGTTTGGGCCTCCAACTCCCAGAATTCCTGACCAGTGAACAAGCTGGCTAGGACTTCTGGGAGTTGGTTGTCCAAACAGCTGGAGGGCTGCAATTTGAAGATGCCTGGTATATACTGTAGAATTAAAGCAGTTTGACACCACTTTAACTTTAGTATAGTTTTTCAGTGTATTAGTTTTATATCATGCATTTAGGTTGCCTGTATAGTTTATCTATTATGATTATTGTATGTACTGTGTTTAATTGCCCACTTATGTTTTTGTATGGATGCATATTTTTTGCATAATCTGCCTTTGGAATATTGTTAAGTGTATTCGTACACAATTTGAAGCTTGTCTTCGCCCTGTAAAATTTGTTTTGAAAGCTTTGCTTCACTGTCTTGTATTGTATTGTGTTGTGAGCCGCTCTGAGTCCCCTTTGGGGTGAGAAGGGCGGCATACAAATAAACTGATTGATTGATTAAAAATGTCATATTAAGGATCCAGCTTGTTTTCATATCCTCCACAGAGTAGGGCACAGAGCAGTGGAGGATATGAAAACAAGCTGGAAACATTCAAACTACAGTAAAAGAGATTTCACCTATGCCTTAAGATGAACTTCCTAACATTTAAAGCTGCTTTGACAGTAGAATATGTTTCCTTGTGGTATGATGGTGTCTGGATGACAATCTGTTGGGAATGACTTGATTGTATCTTCCTGCTAGCAGAGAGTTGGACTGGATGGCCCTTGAAGTGTCTATCAACTCTGAGTCTAAGATTCTCAGAGTCTTAAGAGAGTTCCTAAATGATCTCCTGCTGATCAGAGAATGACTTGCTCAACTCCAACAACATGGGTTCATCATTTATTTATTTATTGTTCATTTTTATATACCGCTCCTCCCTGCAGGCTCGGGACGGTTTACATAAAACAACAGATTAAAATACAAATAAAACACTTTGTTATATAAAACACAAGGATATGGTCAGAGTTGTCCGGGGGAACTTAGATTGAAGGCCTGCTTAAAAAGGGTCGTCTTGCAGGCCCTCCGGAAGGGGGCTAACTTCGTGATAGCCCGAACGTCGTCTGGGAACGCGTTCCATAGCGTCGGTACCACCACGGAGAAGGCTTGTTGTCTTGTCACTGAGAGGCGACAAGAACAAACTGATGAAATTATCAGAAAGTTTTGTTCTTCTGAGCGCAGAGATCTCGGGGGGAAGAAAATGTTTCCAGTGTCTTAATTGATCATATAACTGGTGCTAACATTAAACAGGTTTCCCACCTCACTCTGAATAGGTTTTCCAGTGACCCAGCCAAGCACAACTACTGATCTGGAACAAGATGAAGAACTGTGGGGATTGCAATTCCAGGGACATCAAGAACAAGGAACCTTTACAGATCCCTTTGGAGGTGAGGAAAACATCAAAAGGTTTGAGAAAGCAATGCTGACCGTCTTTACTGCAGCCTTCATGTTCTTCCTTTAGAGTTTGCTCTTGCATAAGAAAAGATCTAGAGTGTATCAGTAAATGTTTTTTTATTTTCTGATTAACAGAAATGTAGTATTCCTTCCCACCTAGACTTGCAGGAGGCAGTTCCAGAATAAAGGGCTCCATTTCTTCTTTTGGTTCTCCAAAATAATTGAGACAGGAGAGCGAACGGTTTCAGCAATTTACAGTTTGGGAAATCCAGGACATTTCTAGGAAATTGAGCCAAGTTAATAAGCACCTCACCTTTTCCTGCTTGCCTCAGATCTCCACATTTCACCTTTCCTGGAGATTTGCATTACCACTTGCAGCTGAACTAGATTAAAGTCCTGATGTCTCTGGTATTTTTGATTCTGTCTTTGGGCCCAGTTGGCCATACATTTCACTATTGGTTGTGCTGCCTCTACAACAGACTTCCTTTGATCATTTCTTCTTCCGAATCATACTGGGCATGTGTATGTGAGTGGAGGACACCCTTTTTGGGGAAGACTGTGTTCACTTATCTCCACTCCCTTTTGAACTTTTAACTTTTTGAACTTTTAACCCTTTCCAATCTTCTTCATGACCCTATGGCTGTGTCTGCCATGTTTTAATTCCTCCACTTGCCCCATCTTTGGATTGTATGTTGGTTGATTCTCTCAGTTTACAGCTCACAACTTGTTACGGCCTTGTGGAATTCGTTACCACTTCAGTAGTTTTGGAAAGGAAGGATTAAATACATTGGTGAATCACAGTGGCTACTCACCATAACAACTAACAATTTGAGCTTTTTCATATTCGGATGTGTTCAAATCCATCCATGATGTAGGGGACCTTGCCATCCAGCATTTCCTGTTTTTATTTCAAAGCTGGTTGTTAATCTGACTAGGGAAGAGTTGCAGGAGAAAAAAAAGTATTAACTCCAGCCATGGGGAACAGTTGACTGGCAAACTGCTGCTAGATTTCAACTCCTTTCATTTTTCATCATTGACTGTGCTGCCTGATGCCATTGGGACTGTCCAGCTACATACTTTCCCCCGACTTACTAATAAATAAAGCAAGCTCCAAGTTGCCAAACTAAGCAGATATCTATGTTTTAAAGTCTTCATGTACCCTGGTAAGGATACAAGCCAGGCACAAGGTTTGGAAGTAAGCAGGCACAACTCATGACTAGTTATTTTGGGAGGTGAAAAAAGTCCCACAACTTTACATTTGTGAAGCAGTGTAACAAGAGCAAACCCAGTTTATTAGTGTAGCAAGTTGTGATTTCTAGGTTTTTTTAAAAAGCTACTTTTCAGAGTCATCTTGACATTAATGTTTATGTTGTTTTCTTATTAATCCAGAGCAGTAGAAAAGTAATGAGCAGTTCAACAAGTAACGTAAGGAATTAACTTCTTTTCAGTGTTATGAGCAATGCCATTACATTCTATTTTAATTACTGTTAAGAAATAACATAATACACTTTTTAAAATCAGCTCTTGAGTCTCTAGCCCAGTGTTTCTCAACCTGGGAGTCGGGACCCCTGGGGAGGGTCGCATGGTGGGTTGAAACACATACTTCTGATGGTTTTAGGAACCCCTTTGACAGAGAAAGCTGAAGATCTCTCCGCCTTTCCTTATCTTCCTTTTTGGTGTCGGTGAACTACAACTCCCAGAATTCAAAAACACCCCAACCCCACCAGTATTCAATGTTGGCTATGTAGGTAGTGTGCCAAGTTTGGTGCAGATCCATTGTGGGCTGGGTTCAGAGTGCTCTTTGATTGTAGGTTAACTATAAATCCCAGCAACTACAACTCCCAAATGTCAAGTTCTATTTTTTCCAAACTTCACCAATGTTCACATTTGAGCATCTTGAGTATTTGTGCCAAGTTTTGTTCAGTTCCATCATTGTTTGAGTCCACAGTGCTCTCTGGATGTAGGTGAATTACAAGTCCAAAACTCAAGTCCAATGCCCACCAAACCCTTCCAGTATTTTCTGTTAGCCATGGGAGTTCTGTGTACCAAATTTGGTTCTTTGATTGTATAAATCCTAGCAACTACAACTCTCAAATAACAAATCAATCCCCCCCCCAACCCCACCAGTATCCAAATTTAGGGTATTTGTTCCAAATTTGGTCCAGTGAATGAAAACACATCCTGCATATCAGATATTTACATTACGATTCACAACAGGAGCAAAATAACAGTTACGGAGTAGTAATGAAGATAATGTTATGCTTGGGGGTCACTACGACGTAAAGAACTGTATTAAGGGGTTGCGGCATTAGGAAGGTTGAGAAACACTGCTCTAGCCATCCCTTAACAGACAAGCATTTTGGGTAGAACTAGAGTCAATGGCAGTAACAGAGTAGAGACAGCTACTTCACATGAATTCAGCTACTTGGGAGCCTAGTTTGGCACATCAGTCAGTATGTTTCCTCAGTCAGTTTTTGGCAGAAATTTATTTATTTATTTTATTCAATTTCGTAGACCACTCTCCGGAGCCCAGAGCGGTTTACAACAGTAAACGGGTAAAAACACATAAAAGCAGATAAAACAGATAAAAAGACATCATAAAACACAATTGACCCCACTCCCCACAATAAAATTGTGTCCAGAGCCCCAAATCAAAGCCCAATTTTAAAATTAAGGAAATAAAGTGCTCTCAAGATTGACCATGCCATTTTTAGGATTTAGATGCTTCTCATTATAATGGTTTCCTTTACAGAACAATGGCTCATGTATGTAGGTATATATGCATTCATATTCTCTCTCTCTCTCTCTCTCTCTCTCTCTCTCTGTACCAGTTGATGAAGCTCCAGAACAAAAAAAGAACTTTGATAAAGAAAGGCTCTTAAATGACGACAAATCTAGACAGACTCTTCACTTGAGTGATTTTGAAGAATTAACTAGAACCATGATGCCTGTAGAACATATACTAAAGAAGCAACACATATGTCCCTACTGTGATAAGAAATTTTGCCGTCGTTCTGATCTTGTCCGACACCAAAAACTCCATACAGGAGACAGACCTTTTGTCTGCAATCAGTGTGGGAAAGGCTTTGTCCAGAGCAGCCATCTCATTGCACATGAGAAAAGCCACACCAGAGAGAAGAACTTCATCTGCTCAGACTGTGGGAGGAGTTTCAACCAGGTCTTAAACTTCAATAGGCACCAGAGAACCCACTCTAAGGAGCCCCCTTTCAGTTGTTCTGAATGTGGGAAGACCTTCAGCCGCAGCTCAAACCTGATTATGCATCAAAGGACTCATACTGGAGAACGGCCTTACAAGTGCTTTGATTGTGGGACCAGCTTCAGCCGGAGTTCGACTCTGGTTACACACCAGAGAACTCACACAGGGGAGAAGCCCTTTAAATGCCAGGACTGCTGGAAAAGCTTTGGAAGGCGCTCAACTCTGATTATGCACCAGAGAACTCACACAGGAGAAAAGCCATACAAATGCCTTGACTGCCCAGAAACGTTTAGCGTGAAATCCGGCCTTCTTAGCCATCAGAGGGTTCATATGACCGAGAGACCCTATTTGTGCCTGATATGTGGGAAACACTTTTGTAGGAGTGCAGACCTCATTATTCACCAGAGGATTCACACAGGGGAAAAACCCTATCAGTGCAGTGACTGCGGCAAGAAGTTCAATACAAACTCTCACCTTGTGACACATCAGAGGATCCACACCGGGGAGAAACCATACAAGTGCCCTGAGTGTGGGAAAAGTTTCTCTTACAGCTCCGTCCTTGTTGGCCACCAGAGACTACACACTGGAGAGAAACCTTACGCTTGTCCGAAATGCGGGAAAACCTTCCGCAACAACTCCCACCTTATCACTCACGAGAGAGTGCACTCAGGAGAGAAACCCTATCAATGCCTCGAGTGCGGGAAGAGTTTTAGCGTAAGTTCAAATCTTACGAAGCATCGGAAACTCCATGAGAAGGAGACATCTTTTAAGCAGGAAGAGTTGTGTCATCAGAAAAGTTACTAAGCAGGGTATTATATTGTGGAAGTTTTGGTACAAACGCTGCCCTAGAGAATGGCCAAAATAAGGATGGTCATGGAGTAATATGTAGAATGATTTAGTTACAGGATCAGTTGGATGAGTTGAAATATTCTAAAGCAGAGCTTTCCAAACATTACATGCTGGTGACACTTTTTAGACATGCATTATTTTGCAATACAGTAATTCAGTTTTACTGGCAAATTGGAGGATAAATCAGCCTTTATAAGACATACATAATTTGTTGTAACAAAATCTAAGGGACACAACATATCTCATTAAAGTATTTTATTTATATATTTTAGAAACGTATTATTTGTAAGATAGTAACATACTTTTTCAAGATTTTTGTCATCTCTTGTTGCATTTATGCGGCATACCTACGTACTGCAGCTGACATGCTAAAGCAGGGGTTCTCAAACTTTTTCAGCCATGGAGCCCTTTTTGAAGGAAATGTTTATCGTGGAGCCCCAAGAAATGTTTATATATTATGTATATTGTATATATATATCAGACATGGGCCAGGCCAGTAGCAGATGGATGAAAAGTATTAATTCACACAGTGATGATGATGATAGCAGCAGAAACCCCAGAAACCAGTCCAATTTCCTTTTATCATGCAGGAAAAACACAATCAAAGAACCCCCAACAGATGGCAGTCCAGCCATTGAAGTAATAATAATAACAATAATGTCAGCTGCAAAAGGCCATGCTACTGGAATCTGCATGCATTATTTGCCGATAAATCACATAGTCCTAGACACTTGGGAAGTGACCGACGTGTGATCCAATACAACAACCAGCATAGTGATCTTGTTTGCTATGTACTAATCTTGTGTTTCTAATAATAATAATAATAATAATAATAACAGAAACGTCAGAGGCCATCCAGTCTAACCCCCTTCTGCCATACAGGAAAATTACAATCCAAGCACCCTCTTAGGGGTAGGACGGTAATAGGGTTCTGGAAGCAAAGAAAGTGGGGGGGGGGGGTATGGGTGGCGAGAAAAATAATCTGGGAAGCAAGCGAGGCAGGGAAGAAAGGTTCTGTGCCCCAGAAAGACACTGCTGCTGTTGCTGCTGCCGTCTCCAGCAGCTCCAAACTTTAATTTCCCTGCATTTCTTAAGAGGAGGAAAGTAGAGGAGGTGGGAAGCAGCATGGTGCTGCAGAGCCCCTCACAATCACCCACAGAGCCCCAAGGGGGACTCCATGGAGCACAGTGTGAGAACCCCTGTAGTAAAGTGTCATGATACATAGTTTGGAAAGCTCTGTTTAAAGTATGACCCTCGCGTCCACAGGGGGATAAGATCCTGAACTGTGTATGGAAGCAGGAAACCATGAATGATTGCAAAAACTATTGAAATAAATTACTTCTGCCAGTGGTTACCGTAGAGGTGAGCTTGGCCTAGTGAATTCCTGGGAATTTTAAGAGTTTCTAGGCCTCCCAGCATGATTCTGCTGTAGCTTCTGGCAGACATATATCTTGATATCACCTGGGGGACCTAAAAATACCTATTTTATTGGACGTGAGTAGGTGAAATGTGGCTAACAATCCTTCCGGTACTGGGGTCATACTGTATTTATTGATGATTCATTGGCAGCTTTCATAATGAGCTACTCATAATTGATACATTTTCAGTATAATACTAACATGCTTTGATTCACATATTTGTTAGTTTAGACAGTGATAGATATAAAAAAAATTCAGAGCCTTGGGATATTTAAAATTGCAGAATGCGCCTCTGCATTCCCGTGGTTCCAGCACATGCATGGATCGCTACATCTTTTCCTGCAAAAGTTTTTTTTCTCCCCTTTGGAAGGTAGAGAAGATGTTCTCAAAGTTGCTTTGTCTTTCAGGCTGTGATCCACATTCTACTCATTTACTCAAAAATAAACCACATCAAACTTGGTGCTACTTCTGAGCAGACGGCTATATGATTGTATGCTTCATTGTTTTATCAGAATAGAGAGTGATTTCTGTCAGGGATAGGAGGCCTTCAGAAGTGGGGCTGGGGGAGAAGGGTCAGGTTCCCTTTCAAAATTATTCCTATATCTCTTCCCCAGGAGTCAGCCCCAGTGATTCCAAGCACTATGAGGAACGGCTTAAAGAGCTCAGAAGAGAAGGCTGAGAGGAGTCCTGATGAGAGCCATGTATAAATATGTTAGAGTAAATCATAGGGAAGAGGGAGCAGGCTTGTTTTCTGACTGACTGACTGACTTTATTATTTCTGAGTCGCCCTCCACGTTAGTGCTCCGGGCGACTTACACACAACAAATTCCACAATTAAAATAGAGTATTTAAAACTAGATTAAAATATTCAGTGGTTAAATGCAGGGGCCAGGCTCGGTATTTGAGTTCCTGGTTCTGCATTAACCATGGGCTTTCCTAAATAGCCAGGTCTTCAGGCGGTCAGGAACTGGGGCAGGTCGAGGGAGGCTCTCTGGTCGGTGGCATCGAATTCCAAAGAGCGGGGGCCACAACGGAGAACGATCTCCGTCTCGTGGTCTCCAGGTGGGCCTCTTTCAAGCCTGAGTACGTGAAGAAGGTTCTTGTTTGCTGGCCGGGGTCCTTGAGTAAGCAGGCATCAGCAAGCGGTCTTTTAGGTATGTTGGGCCCCGGCCCCGTAGGGCTTTGAAAGCCAAGGTCAAGGTCTTGTGTAAGGCTCTATACTCAACGGGCAGCCAGTGCAGGCGCTGCAGAGATGGTGTAATGTGGCATCTCATCGATGTTCCTGTGAGAAGCCTGGCGGCCGCGTTCTACACAATCTGGAGCCTGCGGGTTAGTGACTGGGGTAGACCTACATACAAAGCGTTACAGTAATCCAGCCTTGATGTAACCGTGGCATGGATTACTGTAGCTAGTGCTTCCGTCGGAAGATAGGGTACCAATTGTCTCGCTTGGCGCAGGTGGAAGAAGGCCCTTTTGCTCGTGGAGGCAACCTGGGCCTCCATCGACAATTTGGAGTCAGGATAACACCAAGGCTTTTTTACTGAGGGGACGGAATCAGCGGTTCCCCTTCAAAGGGGGGCAGCGAGAAAGGTGGTTCTGGGCGGCCCGGCCATAAGATCTCCGTCTTTGATGGATTTATTTTAAGTTTGTGGGCACAGAGCCATTTTGTCACTGCTTCTAGGCCTCGAGTGAAGTTTTCGGGCACCGAAGTTGCGCCAGGCTCCAGTTTCAGTAGGAGCTGGGTGTCATCGGCATATTGGTAGCACCCTAGGCCGAAGCTCGGGCTATACCAGCCAACGGCCGAACATAGATGTTAAACAACGTTGGTGATAATATGGCGCCTTGGGGCACTCCGCACTCGAGGAGAGATTTCCTAGATGTTTGGCCTAGCCATTCAACTCGCTGACTACGTCCGCGCAGGAAGGAGCTAAGCCAAGCTAAAGCTGTTCCTTGTATCCCTATGGCGGCAAGTTGTCGTATCAGCAGATCATGGTCCACCGTGTCGAATGCGGCGGTAAGGTCCAGCAATACTAGAACTACTGAGCCTCCCTTGTCTAGTTGGCAGCGGATATCGTCCGAGATGGCCACCAGGACGGTCTTGGTCCCGTGCTCGGGGCGGAACCCTGATTGAAAGGGGTCCAAGCCCTCTGATGTCTCAAGAAAGTTTTGTAGCTGGGTTGCTGCCGCGTTCGATCGGCTTACTGAGAAAGCGGGCGGTTTGAGACGGACGGTAGTTCGCTGGCATCGCTGGGTCCAGATTGGCTTTTTCAAGAGTGGGCGGACCGAGGCTTCTTTCAAGGCATCCGGGAAAATTCCCTGCTCCAGGGAGTGATTTATTATCTGCATCAGGGGAATCGAGAGCCCCTCTGCGCAGTCCTTAACTAGATGGGATGGGCAAGGGTCCGTGGAGCAGGTAGTCGCCCGTGCTGTGGAGATGATTTTATTAACTGCCTCCAGGTCCAGGGCTTTGAAGTGGTCAAATATCTGGTTAGTTGGTGTATGTAGTTCTTCTACCCTCTCACTCGTATCTTCAGGCACGGATAGCAGGTCTAGCCGAAGAGCGGTGATTTTCTCTATGAAGAATTCCTGGAATTCCTCTGCTGAGATGGCTGGAGTGTCCCTGGATTTTGGCTGCGGATTGGTGGTGACCAAATCTCAGACAATCCTGAAAATCTGCGCTGGGCGCGATCTCGCAGCTGTTATTAGGGAGGTGTTGTGAATTTTCTTTGCCTCTTTTGTGGCCCGCTCGTATGTCTTGCGCATGTTTCTGAAGGCTGTTCTTGATGTCTGGCTAGGTTTCCGCCGCCAGGCACTCTTCAGTTGTTTCCGTTTGCGCTTCAGTGACCTCAGTTCTTCGGTGAACCACGGAGAGCGAAAACTGCGTGGTCGGAAGAGGCGTTTAGGAGCTATTTGGTCGATAGCCTTAGACAGGGCTACATTCCACCTTTCTACTTGGTCGTTAAGGGTACCTCTGGGGACTTCCACGGACTCTATGGCCGACGCAAATCTGGTAGGGTCCATGAGTCTCTTCTGCCGCGCCAGGATAGGTTCTGGATCTATCCTTGGTGGTAGAGGAATTTTGATGTTAACCTTCAGGGTGAAGTGGTCTGACCAGGGGACCTCCGTTGTTGCTTGTGGTGTAATCTTTAGCCCATATCCGAAGACTAGGTCTAAGGTGTGCTTGGCCTGGTGTGTGGGGCCGGATTCCATTAATGAAAGACCTAGAGTGTCCATGGAATGGATGAAGTCCTTTGCTAGGGGAGATGACGTAGTCATGTCTGCATGGACGTTAAAGTCCCCTAGCACAATGAGTCTCGGCGATCTAAGGGTCCAGTCTGCAACAAGGTCAAATAGTTTGGAGGTACTCTCCCTCGGGGCCCCAGGTGCACGATAGATTAAAAGAATCGACAGGCTCTCCTTGGCATTTAGGGTAATTCCCAGGCACTCAATGCCAGTGATCTCCGGGGTCTGTACAGCTGTTATGGAGATGTGGTCCTGGACCAGTATTCCTCCTCCTCCTCCCCTGCCTCCAATTCTGGGTTGATGGAGCATCTGGAAGCCTGGAGGGGACAGCTCGCGGAGGGGTATATTGTCCCCCTCCCGGGTCCAGGTCTCGGTAATGCAGGTGATATCTGCGTTTTGCTCAGTGATATACTCACGGTGGCTGATTTATTTAGTATGGATCTTGCATTGAGAAGCAGGAGGGATGAAAAGATAGGAGATGGTAGAGAGTAGGTGTTCTGTCGGGGAATGGGTCGCAGATTGGGAGAGGAGTAAAACTTCCGTTGATTCCCACAGCCTCTGTTTGTTGGCCGGCTTCTAGCTCTACCAGTTCCTCTTCCTGTAATTATTGGAATTCTTTCTCCAAGGTTTGGCTTGGCTGTGGTCGGGGGATGCACAGGGTTTGATGTTCCCCTGTCCCGGTCCCATAGGCTTGCGGAGCATCCAGTTTGCGACAGACCCCGTGAAAAGGGAAGGCGATTTGTCCGCTGGCGATTTGTCCGCATCAGGTGTCCTTGAGCACACTTCCTGGCCGAGCTGATGTTCCCTATTTGAAGATGTTACGGGGGGTGTTATGTTTCTGTTGCCCTGGAGACTAGAGTGCAGAGAAATGGGTTCAAACTGCAGGAAAGGAGATTCCACCTGAACGTTGGGAAGAACTTCCTGACTGTGAGAGCTGTTCAGCACTGGAAATCTGCCCCAGAGTGTGATGAAGGCTCCTTTGGAGGCTTTTAAACAGAGGCTGGATGGCCATCTGTCGGGTGCTTTGAATGCGATTTTCCTGCTTCTTGGCAGAATGGGGTTGGACTGGATGGCCTACGGGATCTCTATGATTGCTTTTTAGGAAAGTAGGGATATAATTGCCCAATGAAGTATTTATGAATTTGGAAAGTCTTCCAATCAGTCATAGTAAAGATTGGTTGGTGGGGAGCACTGCAGTATTAGGTTTGTTTTGGATATTTCTTTCTGCTAGTGCACTATGACATTGTGAAATGAGAACATGAATTCTTGGCATAGAAAAAGTGTAAATCCCCTTCACTTGGAAAATATTGTGTCAAGAAGAAATCTTCAGAGCTCTTTCATACCATGCAACTATAATTTTGTAATTACACTTTAACTGACTAGCTGCATCCTGGGTTTTGTGGTTTAGGGAAGTCACAATTGTCAGTCAAAGAGCTCTACAGTTACCAAACTACATGCCCTAGAAATCTAGGTGCGTCTTATCAGCAGGTGCGCCTTATGGTGTGAAAAATACGGTATATAGTGTTGCTGTCCATGCTTGTATTACCTCTCTACAAATCGATGGTAAGGCCACATTTGGAGTACTGTGTACAATTCTGGTCTCCGCACCTTAAGAAGGATATAACGGAACTGGAAAAGGTACAGAAAAGGGCAACAAGAATGATCCAAGGGATGGAGCGGCTCCCTTATGAAACCAGGTTGCAACGCCTTGGTCTTTTCAGCCTTGAAAGACGGCGTTTAAGAGGTGACTTGATCGAAGTGTATAAAATCATGCATGGGATAGAAAAGGTGAATAAAGAAAAAATATTTTCTTTGTCACAAAACACTAGGATTAGAGGGCACTCCCTGAAGCTCCAAGGTAGGAAAATTAGGACTAATAAAGGGAAATATTTCTTCACCCAGAGGGTCATTGGGTTATGGAGCTCACTTCCAGAAGAGGTTGTGACAGCTGTCAGCCTGAACAACTTCAAGGCAGGATTAGACAGATTCATGGATACCAAGTGTATCGGTAGTTACTGAAAAGGACATTCAAGTGCCACCTCGGAGTTGGTTGAGGTAGGCAGGATTTCCCTGGGTACTGGTTGTGGGGGGTCGGGAGCAGGTCAGGGTTTTGCCCTCCCTTCTGCTCGAGATCCCCGTGTACAACTGGTGGGCCACTGTGTGATACAGAATGCTGGACTAGATGGGCTGAGGTCCGATTCAGCATGGCTCTTCTTATGTTCTTATGTTTCTGTGAGCAGGAATGTTTTCAGGTGGGAAACACATTTATACAATGTAATCCAGGAAACATTTTGCCACTTGCCAATGAAATCTTATGCCTGTCTCCTCAGAAATAAGCACCATTGAGTTACATGAATTTTACCTACAGGTGAGTGAGTACCAGTCTGTTTATGTTTATTGAAGGCTGTGTGTCTGGCACAGATTTGGTTTGTTGGGTGGGGAAATGAATATCTATAATTGTATAACAGCCCAATTTTCTAACATACTGTATAGTAACAATAACAAATTAAAATAATGACTTCCTTAATAATCATGAGTCTCTTTGGGAAGATAGGGCAGGCTCTAAATAAATTATTATTAACAAAACAAATTAAGCTTTAATTTTAGCAAGTTCTGCTCCCACCCCCCAAAGGGGTGGGATAGGAGTCAGAATCTGTGATAAATTCAAATTCTATACTGGAAACACATAATCCTTTTCCTTCCCCTTCTCAAATGAAGTTATATGAATAAAGTATATTTGTATCCGTCTCCTTGTGTTTACTTGTTGATTCTCCAACATCCAGGTTGTAATCATGTAATAATAAAGAAGGGGGTCACGAAGGATTATCAGCAAGACAAGTAATAGCCCAGAGATCAGTCTTGCCCTGCAATAGCATGGTAGGCAGATGGTCTCACACATTTCATGATCAGTACTCAAAAAGTGGGGTAAAGAAATGGTCCTCAACCTTTGTCCATCCAGATGTTTAAGCTTCCTAAAAATCACTGACCACTGATTATGCTAGTTAGGATTTGTGAGATCAAATATCTGGAAGGCCAAAACCTGAGACCCACTAGAGCAGTGGTTCTCAACCTGTGGTTCCCCAGATGTTTTGGCCTTCAACTCCCAGAAACCCTAACAGCTGGTAAACTGGCTGGAATTTCTGGGAGTTGAAGGCCAAAACACCCAGAGACCCACAGGTTGAGAACCACTGCACTAGAGTGAAATGCAGTAGAATTGAGAACAGGACAACTCTTTTAGTCATGCTGTCTTGCTTCTTAAATCATATGATTAAGTCGTTAGTCAGTAGGATATAATGATTTTGAAGCTTGAGGTTTTCATTTTAGTGATTTAAGCCCCACCTTCATCAACAACAGCTCATTGGCTAGGTATATCTATTCCTTAAACTAAGGGGCAGCATAGCCTTCAGAGAACTGGCCCCTTCCCAAGCCTTAAGATTTTAGTTAAGTTAATTTGACCTTCCATGAGTGCAGTTTTTTTCAATATGTTAATCTGGGTCCACAAAAGCCAGGGTTGTGGCATTTTTGGACTGCAAGACCCATTAGTCATCACCATTGGTTATTTTGCCTCAAGATGGTAAGAGTTGCAATCTGAAAATGTTAAAGGGGGGAGATCCTTTTTTCTGTTTTGCAGCACGTAGTATACAAAGGATCTTTTTTTATTTAAAAAAAACACACTTATAGTAACCCCTTCTATATCTGACTTAGATTTATGACTTAGATGAAGGGTTAGAAGGCATGATCATCAAGTTTGCAGACGACACTAAATTGGGAGGGATAGCCAATACTCCAGAACACAGGAGCAGAATTCAAAACGATCTTCACAGATTAGAGAGATGGACCAAAACTAACAAAATGAAGTTCAGCAGAGACAAATGCAAGACACTCCACTTAGGCACAAAAAATGAAATGCAAAGATACAGAATGGGGGACGCCAGACTCGAGAGCAGTACGTGTGAAAAAGATCTTTGAGTCCTCATAGACAACAAGTTAAACATGAGCCAACAATGTGATGTTAGAGCTAAAAAAGCCAATGGGTTTTGGCCTGCATCAATAGAAGACTAGTGTCTAGATCCAGGAAAGTCATGCTACCTCTCTATTCTGCCTTGGTTAGACCACATCTGGAATGCTGTGTCCAATTATGGGCACCACAATGGAAGAGATATTGACAAGCTGGAATGTGTCCAGCGGAGGGCGCCTAAAATGATCAAGAGTCTGAAGAACAAGCCCTATGAGGAGCGGCTTAAAGAGCTGGTCATGTTTCGCCTGAAGAAGAGAAGACAGAGGAGACATGATAGCCATAAAGACATAAAGATGTGAGGGGAAGTCATAGGGAGGAGGGAGCAAGGCTGTTTTCTGCTGCCCTTGAGACTAGGAAGCGGAACAATGGCTTCAAACTACAGGAAAGGAGATGCCACTTGAACACGAGGAAGAACTTCCTGACTGAGCTGTTCAGCAGTGGAATTCTACTCCAAAGTGTGGAGGTTCCTTCTTTGGAAGCTTTTAAACAGAAGCTGGATGGCTATCGGGGGTGCTTTGAATGCAATTGTCCTGCTTCTTGGCAGAATGGGGTTGGACTGGATTGCCCACAAGGTCTCTTCTATGATTCTATGACAAACCAAGCATTTAAGAGATATTTCAGAACTTAAACAAGTTATTTTGAGATCAATTATGTAATTCTTCCAGAGACTGCCAGCTTGAGCTAGCCATCCCTTCCCAAATGTATCTTTTGATGTTATTGTATGTTTTCAACATATTTCCAGCTATGCTGACCCTAAAGAGAACCCATCACAGGGTTTTCTTAGTGGAATTTGTTTAGAAGAAATTTTCCATTGCCTTCCTCTGAAATTTCCTTAAAAGCCATATAAGTAAATCCTATGGCAGTAGCCCTGACATTAAACAGAATGCTGTAGCTGCCTCGGGTGTTAGATTCTGGATGCAATGAAACTGTTATCCAATTTGCTCTTAATGTAATTTTACTAACACAAGAGGCACCTGCCTATGAGTTTTTTGATCTTGTGCCAAAATAATTCACCTGGCTCTAGTTGTCTAATGTCTAGGCTTGTTTTGAGTTGGCAGGGCACAATTTGTTGCTTCACTGTGGCAGCAAAACTTCCTGGGACTGTGCAGAGAATGAAGACTACCTGCTGTAGCAGAGAATGCTTGCTTTTCCTATTGTGAGCAGCAGGAATTGTTGCACTGTTGGGGATTTGCTTTTTTTATTATTTAAAGGAAATTAAATTTGAACCATAGCAGCACTTGTATGATGTTTACTCTCATTTTCTTCAGTGATCTTGTTGTAAATCAAGAATTTTTATAATAATCAAAATGAAGATCTAGAATATTTTTTTTTATTACAACCAATGACCAGCATCAAAAAATGTGCAAATGTCAGAATAGGCACATATACATTTGGGTATTAAGAAACAAGGTCAAAAGCAAAGTTAAAACCCAGTATTGAATATGATAGTTAAAATGGTATTAAACATTTAGATGCTAAAATGACAATGGTAAAAACTGAAATAAATAGTAAAACCTTCAAAGACTGACAGTATCTTGCGTCAACAAGCTATTGCTGCTGTACAGAAGCTAGCAACTTTAGCAGCAATTTTGGGGTGTTGGTCAACCAAAAGATAATCAACGGATCTCCCTGGTAAGCTTCCTAAAATTGGATTCATAAAATGTTTACGAAGGCCTCAGTAAAAAGAGCAGTACAACAAAATGTGCTCCACAGTTTCCACTGACTCAACCTCACAGGGACATAGGTGTTGGTTGTACGGTACTTTGTTATATCTTCCCTCCAGTACAGCATATTGAATTTAGCCAAAGAGCATGCCTTCCTATGTTTTTGGATAATTAGGTTGCCTAAGTACTCTGCAGGAACAATAGAAGCACTTGCATGATGTTTACTCTCCTTTTCTTTGGTGATCTTGCTCATAAATTAATAGTTTCCATAAGAATCAAAATGAAGATCTATATAGTAGAGTAGCGTTTTTTCATCTCCGCCAGGCGAGGCCCCCTACCTAGCCACAGTGGTCCAAGCCACGGTCATCTCAAGGCTAGACTACTGTAACGCTCTCTATAGTCGGTGATCCAGAAACTTAAGCTGGTGCAGAACGCTGCAGCTCAGCTGCTGGCAGGCGTTCCAACATGCTGCCATATTACTCCTATCTTACGTGAACTGCACTGGCTCCCAGTGGAGTACTGGATTACCTTCAAAGTGCTGGTTCTGACCTTTAAGGCCTTGAATGGTCTGGGGCCAGTGTACTCAAGGGACCGCCTCGCCCTATAATGTCCCACCAGACCACTGCGTTCAGAGTCACACAACCTTCTTGTAATCCCAAATTGTAAAACCTATCACTTCACTTCAACGCTGAGGAGGGCTTTCCGTGTCATCGCTCCAACACTTTGGAACGCACTCCCTCCAGAAGTTCGTGCCCTGACTAGCTTGCTGGCTTTCCGGAAGGCATGCAAGACCTTATTGTTTGAACAGGCGTTCGGCCCTTAAAACTGCAGGCCCTCTGCAGTTATAACTGCAGGCCTCTGATGCCTACTGCCATACGTTGTCAGGTTGCTTGTATTGCTTGTGTGATTTTTATGTATTTGCATATGTTTTTAATTGTGTTTTTACTGTGTTTTTACTGTGTTTTTTACTGTGGAAGTTGCCCCGAGCCGGATGGGAGTGGTGACGGACAAATCCAAATAAATAAATAAATAACAGACCTCACAACCTCTGAGGATGCCTGCCATAGATGCAGGCGAAATGTCAGGAGAGATTGCTTTGGGAACATGGCCATACAGCCCGGAAAACTCAGTGACTCTGGCCATGAAAGCCTTTGACTATACAAGCTTAAGGAATGTCCACAGTTGTAGTTGGAGAACTGATTTGCCATCAAACCAGCATGAAAATCTCCCGGAAAGTCATTCTGCATTCAAACATTCAAATCCAGAAGATTGCAGGTAATTGATTTTAAAGATATCAAAAAGCTATGACACATAAGGCTTTGGTACAGGCGTTTTAATACTGTTTAAATACAGTATTCCCTCGCTACTTCGCGGTTTGCTTTTTGCAGACTCGCTGTTTCGCGAATTTTTGCCTCCCAGTTTATGAATGGTTTCTGTTGCCCAGAGCGCCGTTCTAATCCTGCCTCCTGGCAACAATGGAGTGTGGAAGGGGGTTTCACCCACGCCCTTGGGAGAGAGGCAGCCAATCAAGAGAGATTGCAAAGCAAAGCAGAGATAGCTAGCCAAAAAATGTGTGCAATACCTTTAAATCTCTTCTCGCTTCTGCCTCACCCTCGGAACCTGATATACATATATAGTGTCTCCACTTCGCGGATTTTCACTTTTCGTGGGTGGTCCTTGAACGTAACACCCGCGATAAGTGAGGGAACACTATCATTAAAAAATTATAATTTGCCAGTGGAAGTACCTGGAATCCCAGAATTGGTAGAGACCCCAATACATCCATCTGAGGTTCACAGGGGCTTCCATTTCTGATCTCCTATACAAAAGGGCAATCCAACCCCATTCTTCTATGCAATCTATCAGTCTCTGCTTAAAAACTTTTGGAGAAGTAGTCTCCATCACACTTGAAGGCGGCATATTCTACTGCCAAACAGCTCTTCCCTGATTCCCAGTGTAATATTCCACATATGGGAACAGCATGGACCCATCAACTGGTGAGAGAACCATGTGACTAATTCATGCTTCCGCTTGCCCCACAACAGGGACTTGAATTTGAATTTAATCTTCTACAAGCCTATGTGTTAGTTAAGAAAATCTGCCATCTAGTGGATGAGGTTGGTACTTCAGACTTCAAACACAGACATATTTAAATTAAAAAATTAAATATGCATTACAGTGGGCCCTTGGAGCCCTTGGTGGTGCAGCGTGTTAAACCACTGAGGTGCTGAAATTGCTGACTGAAAGGTCAGCAGTTCTAATCTGGGTAGTGGGGTGAGCTTCCACTGTTAGCCCCAGCTTCTGCCAACCTAGCAGTTCGAAAACATGGAAATGTGAGTAGATTAATAGTAGATTAATAGGTATTGCTCTGGCAGGAAGGCAACAGTGCTCAATGCAGTCATGCCGGCCACATGACCTTGCTGGCGCTTCAGCTTTGAAATGGAGATTAGCACCATCGTCCGGAGTCGGGCACGACTAAACTTAATGTCAAGGAGAAACCTTTATCTTTACAGTGGGCCCTTTGGTTCCAGGGGGTTTGATTCCATGATCCCTTGTGGATACCAAAATCTGTGGATGCCTAAGTCTCCTTATATTTAAGGCTTGTCTAGCATTTACTTCGCGAACGAAGATTCTTAGGAAGGACTCATCCCATGCTTTTTACAAACACGTTGATGACTAAAAAGGCCAATCCGACCGGGGGAAGCCACAAAATAAAAGGAGAAGAGAGGAAGAAAGGGACAGGAGTAAAGAACAAACAAAAAACGAAGGAGGGGAAAAGAAAGAGCCCCCGAACAGGGGCACCTGGAAAGAAGTGATCAGCCTGGGCAAAAGGGGAGGGCTGATTGGTGCAAAGGGCAGTAAGGGAAAGAGCAGCAATCAGTTGGCAGGGGGATTTGACAGAGCAGTGCACCCATCCTGCTCTCCTGCCAAGTTTCATCTAGCCAAGCAGCCCATTCGCTAAATAATACTGCCAGTTCTGAGTAGGAGTCCAGACACAGGACAAACAACTATGTCTCTGAAGGATATTCTGAGAGAGTTGCAGAGGCTGGGACAAAAGCAGGACCTGATCCTAGAAAAGGTGGAAATAATGCTAGGGGGCACCAGAATGCGGTTCAGGAGCAACCACACTGGGTGAGAGATGAACAAACTGAAGAAGGGACCGCTATGCTGACGAATGAGTATGAAGTAGGAAAGGGAAAAGATAATGGCAAGGAAAAGGAATCAGCAATGCAAGGCGAATTGAAGGAGAGAGAAGAGAAAATATAGACCAAAAGCAAAAGCAAGAAGTATGGGAACAGCTGGAGTCCATTCAGAGAGCTAAAAATGCTGGGGCTGTGCCACAGAATGCTGTCAGCTTGACCACCAAGACTAGGATGTACATTGCCCTCCAGCAGAACCCCTCTCAGCTCCCAAAGAGGAATAAAACCAACGGAACTGGAAAGCACTTCAACAAAAGAAAAGCCAAGGGAACAAAGAGAGCCGAAGAGGGAAAGATAAACTACAGAAAATATGCCCTCTCCATGCAGTGATGACTACAAGCTATGGCCTCTGGAAACATGATCCCCCAGAGGCGGATGAAGGAGAAGCAGAATCCCCTAAAGAAAATGGTTAGATACGACCTCAGGGAAAAAGGAACGAACAGAACTAACTACCTAACCGACAAATACTAGCTAATGGTCATGGGCACTCTAATCACCTAATTGAAGGTTAAAAAAAAAAAAAAACTGAGGAGAGATAATAGAGATAATAGTAAAAAGATAATAGTTTCAAGGGACATAAGAAGACCTGACATGGACATACAACTAAAGAAGACGAACAGAAAGAAAGAAGTGACACTTTAAAGAATAAAAAGAACTGTATTAGATATGTCAGAATGAAACCAGGGCTCCTGGAAGATGGAACTCAGCAAGAATCCCCCTTCTTTTTCCTTTTCTTTCTATCCTATCTCACTACCCTTGCCCGGTGGTTTTCCCGCAGGATCCCGGTTCAATCCGTTACCCCAACACCTCCTATTCCCACCCCTTCCCTTCCCTAACCCTCCTTCCTTCCCCGACCCTTACCCTGTCCTAGCCCGAAAACCCTTTTCTATCTTTTATTCAGATGTAACCAAAACTTTCAATAAAAATTATTTATTTCAGGAAAAAAAAAAAAAAAGAAAAAAAAGGCCAATCCGAGATAGGCAAGTCCAGTTGCAGAAAGCACAACAGAAAGTCTCCTTGGGTGATGTTGTTTCCAAATTGTGGTTCTTTCTGCATTGTCATTTTTCTTCAAGACCCGTTCGGCGTGTCTTCTCGAAAGAGGCCGCAGCATTGTGGATAGTGCGTCTCCATGCCTCCCAATGTGAGGCCAGGGTGGACCATTGTTGGTGATCAATCTGGCCGAGCCTGGGATGTTGTTTCGGTGAGTCATATCTCTTTTTTCAGGTGCCTCTCTTGCACTGACCCGTGGCGAGTTCACCATAGAGTAGTATCTTAGGGAGGCGGTGGTCCTCCATCCTAGAGACGTGCCCTGCCCAGCGCAGCTTTTTCAATAGCATGGCCTCAATGCTGGTGATCCCTGCCTGCTCAAGGACAGCAACATTCATCACATAGTCAGTCCAGCGTACATTTAGGATTGTGCGAAGACAGCGCTGATGAAAGGTGACCCATGTTTCAGACCCATATAGGAGAATAGGCAGTATGATAGTTCTGTACACATTGATTTTGGTGCTTTGTCTCAGGTGTTTGTTACTCCAGACTCTTTTGTGAAGCCTTCCAAATGCATTGTATGCCTTTGCTAATCTGTGATGTATATGTTTATCAATCTTGGCATCTGAAGAGATTATGCTTCCCAGGTAGGTGACCTGCTGAACGGACTTAAGCACAGATTTGCCTATGCTGACGTGGGGATGATGGTGTTCTTCCTGTGGTGCGGGCTGGTAGAGAACTTCTGTTTTCTTCAGGCTGACTTCCAGCCTAAACGGCTCTGCAGTTGTTGCAAAGCAGGATGTTAGGCGCTGCAGAGCTGCTTCTGTATGGGCGACAAGGGCAGCATCGTCTGCAAAAAGCAGCTCATGGGCTAGATAGTTTAGAGCAGGGGTGCTCATTAGGTAGATCACGATCTACTGATAGATCACGTAGGGTGTCCTGGTAGATCGCAGGCAGGGCGGGAGGAAGGCTCAGTCCCGCCCTGCAGGCTCCCGACGCCGCCCAGGTGCAGAAGGGTTGACTGGATGGCCCTTGGAGGTCTCCTCCTATTCTAGGAACACATTGTTATTATTATTATTATTCAGAGGCTGAATGGCCATCTGTGAGGAATGCTTTGATTGCGTTTTTCCCTTATGGCAGGAGGAGGTTGGACTGGATGGCCCTTGGAGGTCTCCTTCTACTCTAGGAACCTGTTGTTGTTGTTAGTATTGTAGTAGTAATAGCAGAGGCTGAATGAATATTATCATCATCATTATTAATAAATTCAGGGGCTTATTATACTCACATTTAGTTGAATTCAGTCTCAAAATATATTATATGGCTCTCGCTAAAATAAATTTCCAAATATTTTGCTTTTATGGCTCTCTGAGTAGTGAGTAGGTAGATCATTTTGACTTGGTTGTTTTATAAGTAGCTCGCATGCTGAAAAAGTATGAGCACCCCTGGTTTAGAGTCTTCGTGCGAGCCCTCAGAAGGCTTAAGTTGAACAAGCTACCATCAGTACGATAGCGTATATATATATATATGCCGTCTTCTTCTTTGAGATTTGCCGTAGCCCTTTGGAGCATCATGCTGAAGAAGATTGTAAATGGGGTTGGTGCAAGAACACAACCTTGTTTCACTCCATTAGTTATTAGAAAGGGCTCCGAGAGAGCATTGCTGTATCTGACTTGACTGTGCTGGCCCTCATGTAGCAGGACAATCATTTTGAGGAATTTGGGGAGACACCCTAGTCGTTCCAGGATCTGCCACATACCTTTTCTGCTCACAGTGTTGAAGGGTTTGGTGAAGTAGACAAATATCACATGTTTTGCTCTCTACATTTCTCTTGCAGTTGTCTAAGGGCAAAAACCATATCTGTGGTGCTCCTTTTAGCTCTGAAGCCGCATTGGCAAAAGTTCTGCAATAGCAGGAACTAATCTGTTCAGGAGTATCCTTGCAAAGATTTAATGCACTATTGCATTATATACAATGGTGTAATAAAATGGCGATCCTTCTATGAAATATTGAAAAACTCAAGCGTCTGTGTAATGACGGGAGGCTGTAGCAGAGTATGTCTACACATCAGCATATTGATGCTTAGTGAATGACAAAATCAAGTTTGCTTTTTTGATTCCCCCTCCCCTCAAAGACTTGTATTTTTCTGTTGTGGATTTATTGAATTTGTGGATGCATAACACATTGACACAGAGGGCTGACTGTAATATGTATGAACAATGTTTCTCTGTTTTCTTTATTTTTCCCCCTGTACTTCTGAATAAAAATCACCAATAATAATGAAAATCTTTCAGGTATTGTATACTGTTAGGTTGTATGCATCCAACACTGTTGTTAACATTTTGAATTACATGCATATGAATGGGATTTTAGGAAATCGTTTTATAATGTCAGTATTAACGTATAGTATCTTGGGAGGAAGGTGGGATGTAAATTCAATAAATTAATTAAATTTAATTGGTGGTACAGCAGGTTGAACCACTGAGCTGCAGAACTTGCTGGCCGAAAGGTAGGCGGTTAAAATCCGGGGAGTGGGGTGAGCTCCCACTGTTAGCCCCAGCTTCTGCCATCCTAGTTCAAAACATGCAAATCTGAGTAGCTCAATAGGTACTGCTTCTGCTGAAGGTAATGGCACTCCATGCAGTCATGCCAGACACATGACTTTGGAGGTGTCTACAGACTAAGCTGGCTCTTTGGTCTGGAAATGGAGATGAGCACCACCACCCAAAGTTAGACATGACTAGACTTAATATTGGGGGAAACCTCCACCTTTACTTAACTCTAAGATCTTCCAGGAAGGCCCTCCTTTCGCTCCCACCACTGTCACAAGTATGGTTGGTGAGGACGAGAGAGAGGGCCTTCATGGGAGAGAACGCCCTTCCAAGGGAAATAAGACAGGCCGCATCCCTCCCCTTTCATAAGAGCTTGAAGACCTGGTGGGTTCAACAAGCCTTTGAGAATAAACAGTTCTAGCCCAGCCCCAAACATTGTTTAATATGGCCCTATACTTCCTATTACCCCGATCATTCCTTTAATAGTCCTTGGAAATGAGCAGCCACCTGCTATTGCTGTTAGCCTGTTATAGCACTGTACTCGATTCCCGGGCTCCTCATATTTTGAGTTTGCACTAGCCTTGGCCCAGCCATTTTAGTTGCTCTGAACAGGCAGGATTACTTTTAATATATATGTGTTATTTTGATAATTTTTTTGTTTTGTTAATTTTATGTTTATGTTGTTTACTCTGTATGCTTTGGTGATGTTACTTGGAAACTTCCCCGAGTCCCCTTGGGGAGATAGAGCAGTATATAAATAAAGTTATTATTATTATCATTATTGAAAATAGTTAAAAGTCTCGCTCCCTGAAAGGGGAAGGATTCAGTACATGTACCAAATATAAAACTTCAAACACATTTCAAGTAATTAAATAATGTTAAAGATAAATTTTATTTCAAGATAAAATATATGAACCACTCTTCCACTCCAGTGGAGACACTCAAAGCAGTTTAGACAAGACAAGAAATTATCATTAAAAACAAATACACAAACAGCAAATTATCACTGAGAGTAAATAAAGGAGTGATGTGGTCACTAAAAGTCAACAGGGAAGTCATGCTACCCCTCTATTCTGCCTTATCAGCACTACTACCAGCTGGTGCCAACATCCTGAAAAAAGTTGATATTGTTGATTTTCAATGCAAAAAAGCTTTTGATGGTACTCACAGATCAGCGATGCTATACCTGATGACCTGAGCCAGTGCTGTACTTCTGGAACTGCATAGCAAATTGTTTTCTTCCATGTTGACTGCAACCCAGTGAGGTAGATTTTGCTGACATCACAGTGGACCCAAGGCCAAGGTTGAGCAGAGAACACGATTCCAGTCAAGATGCAACTATATTTGGCGCTAAATTGTAACATAAGACAGAGGGAGAAAGAGTGTGACCCCCCCCCCCAAGCTGTTTTAAGGCCCTCCGAGGACCCTCTAAGCATTCTTTGAACTGAAAATGCCTTTCAACAAATGTTAAGGGGCATAGGGTCAATTTCTGTGTTCTTGTCACCATGCCTAGAAGGGATTTGCCCTATATACTTACTGTATGTAAGTCTAGAAATTTTAATTTTAAAAAACCAACCAAAAAGACTTATCCAGGGGTAAATGTGAGTATTGTACCTTAACTCTTATCAAAATAGGAACCATTCTATTTTATGAATAGAGTGGTGAAAGGTAAAAACTTAGTCCATCTCAGGAGAACCTAGAAGCACCAATCTCCTCTCCTCTTTCTGCTGTGATATTACTTCTGGTTTTTTTTTTAATGCTTTGGTGAAAAAATGACACTGATGCTTTCCCCTCTCTGTAGAATATGATCCTTGACTTACCCATGGGTTGCATCAAAAAATCCATAGTTTTGGCTCCAAAACATACCCACAGCTTATTCATGAGGTTGACTTATATACAGAGCCCCTGATGGCGCAGCGGGTTAAACCGCTGAGTTGCTGAACTTGCTGAAGGAAAGGTCAGTGGTTCAAATCCGAGGAGTGGGATGATCTTCCGCTGTCAGCCCCAGCTTCTACCAACTAGCAGTTCGAAAATATACAAATGTGAGTAGATCAGTAGGTACTGTTTTGGTGAGAAGGCAATGGCACTCCATGCAGTCATGCCAGCCACATGACCTTGGAGGTGTCTAGGGACAATGCCAGCTCTTTGGCTGATGATGAGATGAGCACCACCTCCCGGAGTCAGACACGACTAGACTTAATGTCAAAGGGAAACCTTTGCCTTACCTGACTTAAGTATATAGTAAAGGTAAAGGTTTTCCCCTGACATTAAGTCCAGTCGTGTCCGACTCTGGGGGTTGGTGCTCATCTCATCATAAACTAAAGAGCTGGCGTTGTCCGTAGACACCTCCAAGGTCATGGGCCGGCATGACTGAATGGAGTGCCGTTATCTTCCCGCCGAAGCAGTACCTATTGATCAAGTCACATTTGCATGTTTTCAAACTACTAGGTTGACAGAAGCTGGGGCTAACAGCGAGAGCTCACGCTACTCCCTGGATTCGAACCCGAGACCTTTCGGTTAGCATGTTTAGCAGCTCAGCGGTTTAACCCACTATGCCACCGGGGGCTCCACACAAGTATATAGGATATTGAAAAACAGAAACTGATCTGGAATGGTGTGGCCCTTTAGAGGTGCCAGCAGGATCTAGTGTGGCCCCTGGCAATTGCACATTTGATAGACAGGTTCCTCTTCTAAAGCACAGAAAAGATTTCACCATTTGCAATCCTAAGAGGGAGCCCGTAACACTCCCCCATTCTTTGCCCAACTTAGCCAGTCATTTGACAACCTATTTCAAGACCAATAGCTACTGCCTTGTGGACTAAGAGACTCAGGAGCACAAAATTCAGTTTTAATGCTGACCCCCAGACTGGATGCTTGCTGGCTTCCTCCATGGATGTGGAGCATCTTGTGTTGAATAAACTCTTTGCTACCATTACAGCTTTCCCCACATTTGGGACATATGAAGGATGTCTTTCCCATGTGGACCTTCTGGTGCGTAACAAGGTGGGAGCTCACCCGAAAGCTCCTCCCGCAGTCGGGGCATGAATAAGGTTTCTCTCCGGTGTGGATTCTCCGATGGATGATGAAATGGGGCCGCTGGCTGAAGCTCTTTCCACATTCTGGGCATGTATAAGGCTTCTCCCCGGTATGGATTCTCCGGTGAATGGCCAGGTTCATTTTGACACTGAACTTCTTTCCGCAGTCGAGGCACTCAAAAGGTTTCTCTCCAGTGTGAATCCCTCGGTGCTTTGCTAGGTGTGAATTCCGGCTAAAGCTCTTCCCGCAGTCGGCACACTGGTAAGGACGGTCTCCGCGATGGCTCCTCTGGTGCCTCTTGAGGGCCGAGCTCTGGATGAAGTTCTTCCCACAATCCGTGCAGTTGTAGGGCTTCTCTCCTGTGTGGATCCTCTCATGGTTAACCAGATGGGAGCTATACTTGAAGCTCTTTCCGCACTCCAGGCACACGAGGGATCTCTTAACCCGAGGGGTCTTTATTCTGATTTTCTGAGGGATTAAACCCTCTGGAACTCCATTTTGAGCCGGAAAAACTGAGGAATCTTTCTCCACAGATGTCTGACTGAGAAGATCTTTCTTCAGTTGAGGATTCTGAGAAGAAACTGGTTGGGACAGCTTATGGACTGCTGCATGGGCTTCTAACTGTGTGTGGCTTTCCAACTGAGGATTCTTCTTCTCATTCCTACACACTGTCCCATTTCCTGCAGGATGAGAGAAAGGGAAAGAATATATCATGTAGCTAAAAATGGCAGATCCTCTCAGATTCATGAGCCAAATGAAGGCCACAACCCTACCATCAACTTTGAGGACTGGTCGAGTTGTCTGAATGCCCGATTACCATTTCCAACAGCAGTTATAGAATCATAGAGTTGGAAGAGACCTTGTGGGCCATCCAGTCCAACCCCATTCTGCCAAGAAGCAGGAAAATCACATTCAAAGCACCCTTGGCAGATGGCCATCCAGCCTCTGCTTAAAAGCGTCCAAAGGAAAAGCCTCCACCACTCTCTGGAGCAGAGAGTTCCACTGCTGAACAGCTCTTACAGTCAGGAAGTTCTTCCTTATGTTCAGGTGGAATCTCCTTTCCTGTAGTTTGTAGCCATTGTTCTGCATCCTATTTATTTATTATTTATTTACTATATTTGCAAACTGCCCTTCTCAGCCCTCAGGCGACTCAGGGCGGTTTACAGAGGCAACGATTAGATGCCCAGGAACATCATAAAACAATACATAGTATAAAACCAAAGTAGTAAAAACATAAGACATTTGCGTCTCCTAATTAAAAACATTATCCATCTCGTCGTCCAGTCATTCCAAGTTCCTACTTATTTATTTATTTATTTATTTACAGTATATATATTCCACCCTTCTCACCCTGCAGGGGACTCAGGGCGGATTACAATGTACACATACATGGCAAACATTCAATGCCATAGACACACAACACATATAGACAGACAGTCAGAGGCTATTTAACATTCCAACTTCTGGCCACCAGAGGAGCTGTCACTTCACCGTCCATCTGCGACACTGATGAAGTACTTTTCCGCATTCCCCTATGTCTTTTACATTGTATTTTCAAATGCTTGCTCGAACAGCCAGGTATTGACTCTTTTCTGGAATGTTAAGAGGGAGGGGGCCAATCTAATGTCCCTAGGAAGGGCGTTCCATAGCCGAGGGGCCACCATTGAGAAAGGCCCTGTCTCTCGTCCCCGCCAAACGTAAGTCTCCAGGGCAGCGGAAAACAAACCTGTACCCTCCTCCCTATGACTTTCCCTCATATATTTATATATAGCTATCATGTATGGCTCTCAGCCTTCTCTTCTGCAGGCTAAACATGCCCAGCTTTTTAAGCCACTCCTCATAGGGCGTGTTCTCCAGACCCTTGATCATTTCAGTCGCCCTCCTCTGGACACATTCCAGCTTTTCAACATCTCCCTTCAGTTGCGGTGCCCAGAATTGGACACTGTGATTCCCCAGGTGTGGTCTGACCAAGGCAGAATAGAGGGGTAGCAGGACTTCCCTGGATCTAGACACTAGACTCCTATTTATGCTGGCCAAAATCCCATCGGCTTTTTTAGCTGCCACATGATATTGTTGGCTCATGTTTAACTTGTTGTCCACAAGGACTCAAATACCTTTTTCACACTTACGTTGAGCCAGGCATTAGCTGTTGAGCCAGGCATTCCCCATTCTATATCTTTGAATTTCATTTTTTCAAAGATAATCTTCATGACAAGATTACTTTTTTTCCAACTTAAGAATGGAAAACAGAATGAAAGAGACAATGAAATTGATTTAAAGATGGGCTTAAAGCTAACATGAAAAAAAAAATATGGCATAAACACTGGGAAATAGAAAGCCCTTGAACTTTCTAACTGGAGGTACTATGGTTTTTGTGGAGGCACAAATACAGGACAAAAGGGTGAAAAGTGCCAAGAGGAGGAAAAGGAATATCAAGCAAACCCTTGTCATGACCATCTTCCACCTGGAAATCCATGTCTTCAATGTGAAATCCATGTCTTCAACGTGAAAGACCATGCGGATCCAGAAAAGGTCTTCACAGTCATTTATTTATTTATTTATTATTTGCAATTATCGGTCGCCACTCCCAGTTTGGCTCGGGGCGACTCACAACAGTGAAATCACAAGATAAAAACACACTAAAAACACAATAAAAACAATAAAAACACAATAGAACAAATTAACTACATAAAATACAACTCAACAAGAGCTGTGCATATAAAATAGGGCAGATAACCGAGGGTCAGCAATCTTAAGCACCAAATGCCTGCTGAAACAGGAGAGTTTTGCACGCCTTCCAGAATGCCAACAGATCTGTAAGGGCGCGAACATCGGAAGGCAGTAAATTCCACAAAGTGGGGGCTATTATTGAGAAAGCTCCCCTCCTCATAGTAGTAAGGTGGTACATTTTGCAACTTGGGACCTCCAGGAGTTGCCCCGTCTCTGAACAATATGGGATCTAATACCAAGACTCTAACTCTGGAAGACAATCATACTTGGTCATGAGAGACTGCACATGAAGACAAACAACCATTGCTTGACCCACAGTGATCTGTGCAGGAAAAGTGCTCTGAATATCTTTGAAAGTTTGTTAGCCTTTGTAAATTAATTTGGATATTTTATGTTCACATTTTATGTTAGCTATAATTTTCAATAAGTTATGTTTTTATTTAAGTTATAGATGTCATGTTTAAGCTGTCCTCTTATGTGGGCTTATTCTGGGTTATTACATTTATACTTGTTATTGAGGCATTGAATGTTTGCCTTTTTGTTTGTCTCCCTGGGAAAATAGGGTGGGATATAAAATAATAATAATAATAATTATTATTATTAGCACAACAAGATGAGTCAACAGCAGAAAAGATCACTTTGCTGGCTGTTGTATTGGATCACACGTCAGACATTTAATAATAAAAATAATCTAGGATATATATCTCGTCTGCTGTTTTTTTTGTCAGATAATAGTAATAATATCTGACAAAAACACAGAATGTCACAGCAGACGAGATATATACGCCGATTATTATTATTATTATTATATCCTCAGTGATCAGTGAAATGTTCAGCATTAGGTTTTATTCACTAAAGGTTGAGTATCCTTTATACATAATGTTTGGGACAAGAACTGTTTTGGATTTTGGAACACCTGCATATATATATAGTGGGATATTTTGGGGATGGGACCCAAGAAAAAAAACAAAATGTATGCTTCAAATACACCTTGTACACATAGCCTTTAGAAACAACATTTTAAATAATTTTGTGCATGAAATGAAGTTTATGTCCATTGAACAATCAGAAAACAAAGATGTCACTATCTCAACTTTGGATTTTGAAGTATTTTGGAATTCCAACTTAGGGATGCTCAACCTTTATAACTAAAGATCAAAGTCACATAATTACTTCTATCAAAGCACGATTATTAATAGGCTAGTTAGGGAGATCAGTCCTGAACAGGGCAATTACCCTATATAGTCATGTATAGGTAAAACAAATAATTTAATCAACCCTCAAAAAATTGGGTCGACTTATCTATGGGTTACTGTACCTTAAGGTAAAGTTTCCCCTAGATCAGGGGTCCTCAAACTAAGGACCGAGGGCCAGATATGGCCCTCCAAGGTCATTTACCCGCCCTTGCTCAGGGTCAACCTAAGTCTGAAACAACTTGAAAGCACACAAGTACAACAATCCAACCTCATCAGCCAAAAGCCCAGTGGTACCTTCCTCTATCAACCCCAGTGGTCACTTCGATCTTCCCAAGAGAATCTCCTCCATATTCCGGGCCCTAGAGAAATCTGCCTCACTAGGCAGAGGGCTTTCTCAGCCTCTGCCTCAAAACTGTGGAACTCTCTGCCACCCGACATCCGAGCCATGCTTCACTGTCGCACTGAAGACTTGGCTCTTTGGCAGAGCATTTGATTAGTTGTTTTAATTGTAATTCTTTTAAAGTGTTTTATTGGTTTTATGTTGTAAGTCACCCAGAGGACCAATTGGTGGAGGGCGAGTCAGCAAGTAATAAAAATTGATTGATTAATCTCCATTTCTAAGCCGAAGAGCCAGCATTGTCCGTAGACACCTCCAAGGTCATGTAGCCGGCATGACTGCATGAGTGGTACCTATTGATCTACGCACATTTGTATGTTTTTGAACTGCTATGCTGGCAGAACCTGGGGCTAACAGCAGGAGCTCATCCCGCTCCCCGCATTTGAACCGCCAAACTTTCGGTCAGCAAGTTCAGCAGCTCAGTGGTTTTTAACCCACTATGCCACTGGGGTACCCCGCCACAGTACCTTAACTCTTATAAAAAAAGGAACCATCCCATTTTCTGTGTAAAGTGGTAAATGCAAGAGCTTAAAAGAAACCCTGACCCCCTTCTACTGTCTCCCCCATGACACTACTTCTGTTTTTTCTCTAGTGGCGGTTAGGGGAAGCTGAAACCTTGAGGTAGCATTGGTGCTTTCTTTTCTCTGTGGATTGAGCCGTGACTTATCCATAGGTCATACCAAAATATATAATTTTGGTCCCAAAACATACCTTTGCCTTACACACAAAATACTTGTACATAGGTATATATATTGTAATTGCACCTCCTTACCATTATGAATTTTCCGGTGTGTAATAAGATTGGAGCTTTGGTTGAAGCCTTTTCCACATTCAGGGCACTTGTAGCACTTTTCCCCCGTGTGGATCCTCCGATGCCGAATCAGAGCTGACTGGTAAACGAAGGTTTTTGAGCAGTCGAGGCAGGCGTAAAACCTCTCCCCCGTATGGATCCTCTGATGCTGAGTCAAGGCGGAGCTTTGGCTGAACCTTTTGTCACAACTGGGACAAATGTAGGGTTTTTCACCAGTGTGGATTCTCTGGTGTTGGGTGAGGGCAGAGCTCTGGTTGAAGCTTTTCCCACATTCTAGGCACTGATATGGCTTCTCTCCGGTGTGGATTCTCAGGTGGGCAGTGAGCGCAGATTTGTGGCAGAAGGTTTTCCCACACTTCGGACAAGAATCCTTTCTTTCTCCCACACCGGTGGGAGGACACTTCAAACCCTTGATGCTTCCATTCAAATGAGCTGTTTCTCCGGGTCTCTCCAGTATCTGATTATCTTGCCAATTTTCTGACTTTTGCCCATTATTATTGGCATCACGGCGAGGAATGCCCTTCTCTTGGAAATGACCCAATAACCTTCTACATAGTTCCATGGTCTCCAGACTCCTTTGCTGACAACCATCCCCTGCAAAGAAAAAATGTCATACCTTAAATCAGTGCTGTCCAACTTCTGCTGACCCAAGGGCCGGACTTTCTGGGGGCCGATCACCTGGGGGCCAAGTGGCCACGCCCCCGGCCACGCCCCCGGCCACGCAGCTCCGCCCCCTCTCCCAAAGCGTCACAATAGCCTTGGAAGCGGGCGATTTCGCCCACTTCCGAGGCTGTTGTGACGCTTTGGGAGAGAAGGAGGAGCCACGGGGAGCCTTCCGCGGCTCCGCCCCCTCGGCCAAAGCATCACAACACCTGTTGTGACACTTTGGGGGAGAGGGCGAAGCCGCGAGGAAGCTTCCGCGGCTCCGCCCCCTCGCCCGCAGGCCTGGATGGCTCGGCTCCGGGGAAGGAGAAGGAGGGAGGGAGGATTCCTCCTCCTTCCCCGGCGCCACGGCGATCGGTACACCAGCGGCGCCGGGAAGGAGGAGGAGGAGGGGAGGATTCCTCCTCCTCCCCTCCCGCCCCCCCGCCGCGAACCGGATCGCAGCGGCGGGGCGGAGAGAGGGACGGAGGGGGCAAGGCAAGGAGGAGGATGGAGCTGGCTCCCTTCCTTCTCCCTGCCCCACCTCCTCCTCCTCCCCCGCCGCTGCGAACCGGATCGCAGCGGCGGGGCGGAGAGAGGGAGGGAGGGGGCAAGGTAAGGAGGAGGAGGGAGCTGGCTCCCTTCCTTCTCCCTGCCCGCCTCCTCCTCCCCTCCCTCCCGCTCGTCACTGCGATCTCGTAGCGGGGGCGCGGAGAGAGGGACGGAGGGGGCGGTGCAGGGAGGAGCTGGCTCTCTTCCTCCTCCATGCCCCGCCTCCCCCTCCTCCCCCCCCCCCGGCCGCCATTTTTAAAAAAAAAAATTTGAATTTTTTTTTAAAAAAATTAAAAATGGCGGGCGGGGGCATAGCGGGGGCATAGCGGGGGGCGTGTCCAACAGGCTGGGGGCCGTGTACGGCCTCCGGCCAACAGTTGGGCAGCCCTGCCTTAAATAAAAACTGGAAGGGGAGGGGGTTGAAAAGGTAGAAGAGCAAAAATGGGGCTATACACTGTAAAAGTAATAGCAGAGTAATTTATTAGCAGCAGCATGACCCAGCCACCAGTAGCCTAGAGCCCTCTTGGAGAGATGGTGGTGGGGTATAAATAAAATTATTATTATTATTAAGTTATAAAAAGAACAAGAACACACAGACCAATGTTATATCTTCCATTGGAGGCTTTTCTTTCTAGTAAAATAATATGGTTACATTATTTACAACAACAAGGTTTCCACAACACAAATAAAGTTCTTTATACTTTATTTGCTTCCATGCTGGGCTTCTTTCTTATGCTGATAAACACCTTGACTCTCACAGAGCCCCTTCTCACACCGAACTTACACAGGAGCTTCACACAGTAGCTTTACACACAGCAGCCATCACACAGTAGCTTTACACACAGCAGCTTTCACACTGGAGCTTTACACATGAGGCCTTTTCCTACTGAGGTCTACTATACTGACCCCTACCTCACACTGAGGCCTTTCTCCCACTGAGGCTGACTGGCACTGACTAAGCTACAGACACACTTGCTTATATTGAACTGCAGCTTTCGCCGAGTCATTGCATCCTTTCAACCCTGTCAGTGCTTGACTCACATTTTTGTAATTAAAAATACCTAGCTAATTTTTAATATACCTGACAAGTTGTAGTTTTACAGGGCTTTTAGCTTTCTCTGCCAAAGGGTGGTTTGCACTAAAAGTTTTTGCTCTAGACTGGCTACTTTCAAAGAAAGGGTAGAGAAACTACTATTAAAAATACACTCAACTTCATCATTACAGATTATTTTAGCCTCTGTCTCACCTTGAATAATTTTTGTCAAGGGCAGTTTTCCCTGATGCCCCTGGAAATGCCATCTCCATAGTTCTTTCACTTGTCTGAGATGTGCAGGGATGCTGGACTGCACCATTGGAAGTCCTGTTCAGAATGAGGAAGAAAGCAATGCACCTACAATGAACTTTATTGAATGGAGCCCCCCGTGGTGCAGCGGGTTAAACCGCTGAGCTGCTGAACTTGCTGATTGAATGGTCGGCGGTTTGCATCCAGGAAGCAGGGTGAGCTCCTACTGTTAGGGTCAGCTTCTGCCAAGATAGCAGTTCGAAAACATGCAAACATGCTGTGAGTTTCAATCCAACAACATCTGACGGGCTGTGTGATTTCCACCCATGTTTCTTTTAACTATTTTTATTTCAAGGGGAAAAATCCAAGCAAAATACATACATATTTTTAAATAAAGAAAACTGAAAACTACATAACTACATACTATCTACTAGGCATGATTCAGTCTAGTAGGAATCTTCGTAATTCGGATTAAAATCGGAACAAATCCCCCTTTGAAGCAATATTGAAGCATTTTGGGAACCAGGAAGTATCATTGCCATTTCGAAGCCACTGTCACCATCTTTTTTCCGATTCAGGAAGTGAATTGGAAATGAAACAGCATTTGGAGGCAAGCAGCTGATTGCATGCTGGGATGCTTGACTCCAGCCAATTAGGGATAACAACTTCAGGAGGGAAGGGGTTTTGGCACAGCAGCCACTGCCCTTTAAAAAGGGCCGTGCGTGCCTCGTGGGCTCATTTCGAGCCGGGGACGTGAAGGCAGAGGGATTAGGGCAGGCTGCTCGGGTGGGAATGCTTTGCAAGGGAAGGACAGAGTTGGGACGGAACAAATAATTTCCTTGGGGAACAACACAAAATACCACTAAGGAGCCCCCTTTGTTTTGGGTTACACGTTATAGTTTTTGAAACTAGAAAACAACTTTAAAGGCCCCTTTCCTCTTCTTGGAGTTACACATTATACTTTCGGAAACCTAATCTTTTCCTTGGGGAACAACACAAAAAAGTTTGGAGGCCCCTTTTCTCTCCTTGGGCTTACACGTGGTACGTTGGGAAACTAGGAATCTACTAATCCAATCCTTTTCTTGGGAATCAACACAATAAAGCTTTCAAAGGACCCTTTCTTCTCCTTGGCGTTACAAGTTGTACTTTGGGAAACTAGAAATCTGATAATCCAATATAATCAACAAAATAAAACTGTGAACAGCCCTTTTCCTCTCCTTGGGCTGGCCAACGGTGGAAACAAGCAAATGTAATAAAGTAATTTAATGTTATGAGATAAATTCCATTTTCTTATATTCAGAGAAGTGTGCCCTAGACAAATTTGCAAAACAGATTTAAATAGATTTAAATTTTCCCAAGATAGATTTAGATAGATTTAAATTTTCCCAAAAAATCCTGGAGGCAGCACATTTCTTCTTCTTGTAATATTCCTTATTAGATTACTGAAATTATTTTAAAAATTGTCAAAGACCCAAGGATCTTCTAAACACGTTGAAAATTAGTATGCTGACAGAGGAGAATCTTTCTACCACTGTGGCAAGTTTTGTCAGTAGCGGTCTAAAAATGAGGGAAAGGGAATCCCCCAAGTTTTGCCTGTCCCATTTGCAGGTTTTTGCGCATTGTGCAATCACGCCCACCATTAACAAAGCATTTTGGAAATTTCAGAAATTTTGGGAAATTCTGACCTTTTTTCAGAAAATTTTGGAAATCATTTCAAAATCGAATTGCCAGCACCCCCTACATCCGAAACGAGTTTTGAACCATTTTTTCTTGATCAAACAAGCCTACTATCTACTACTGCAATATTACAACTAGCCAACAATTAAAAATAACAAAACAGAAAGAAAAAACAAACCACACAAATAAACAAACAAACTTTCCAAACAAGGTTATAACTTTGTTGGTCATCAGTCATTCTTATTGTGTTAGGATAACTGGTTCTTTCCATCTCTGTGCATAAACAATTATTGTGGCAGTTATCATATATTATAGCATTCTTCCAAATGTTCTTTCTAGAACAGGCATGGGCAAACGTCGACCTTCCAGGTGTTTTGAACGTCAACTCCCAGAAATCCCAGCCAGCTTACCTGCAGTTAGGAATTGTGGAAGTTGAAGTCCAAAACAACTGGAGGGCTAAAGTTTGCCCATGCCTGTTCTAGACATTCCCAAGAAATAAAACCGTAGCCTCACTGAAAATTTAACCTTAACAAAGTCCAGTATTTCTGGGCTTTCTGCAAGATCACCGTGCTAGTTTCCACCCGTTTTTAAAGGAGCCCAACTGCCTCTGAGCAGCTCAAAGTTTGAGTCCTATGAGGGAAAAAATGCAAGCAGAAAGCATACCCAACGAAGTCACATGCTGGTAGTTCTCCTGCATGACATCCCAATAGAGGGCTCTTTCATTTGCATCCATCAAAGCCCATTCCTGCCGTGTGAAATGCAGAGCCACCTCCTCAAAAGCTACCTGCATGTTGGGGGAAAAAACACCTGTAACTCTTAAAATGTGCCAAACTGCAATCGATGCCACAGTACCAACCATAATCCTTTCACTAGCAAACCTTCTGGCTTTCTTCGATATTCAGATTTAACGGAGCTGCAGTGGCACAATGGCTGAACTGCTGACCTGAAAGTCGGCAGTTCAAATCCGCAAGATGGGATGATCTCCCATCTGTCAGCTCCAGCTTCCCAGGCGGAGAGATGAGAGAAGCCTCCCATAGGATAGTAACACATCCGAGTGTCCCCTGGGCGACGTCCCTGCAGACAGCCAATTCTCTCACACCAGAAGCAACTTGCAGTCTCTCAAGTCGCCACTGACATAATTTAAAAAATCACATTATAAAAAATGCAAAGGCAATAAAAGTTACTGTTGCCAGAATTTCTCGAGGAAGACTTACGAGCTTAAAAATTATAAATGTATGAGACAGTGTGGTGGAGTGGTATGAGTTCTGGACTTTGGAGACCAGAGTTCAAATCTCTTGTTCGTCTATGGAAACCCATTTGGTGACCTGGGGCAATTCACAACTCCCTCTAAAAAAAACTTGGCAAGAAACTCCAATGATAGGCTCGCCTTAGGGTTGCCACAAGATTGCTTCCAAAATTGGGTGGAAAAGATATAATGGAAACTCATTTTCTTTCTTTCGTCTCTTTTATTTCTTGCCTTCCCTTAGAATACCACGCTTCCCAAAAAACCAAAATGCCTACCTGGGGAAACTCTGTGCCGTTAGAAAAACAGGACATTATCAATGGAAGCTGGGATGAACTGCTGTCTGTCAAACGAAGAAGGATTTCTGAAAATGACAGAAGAGACTTTAGTTGTGGGATAATTTGACATTCCATAGTCTTTGTTCTATAAAAAAATGCAACACAACCTCAACTTCAATATTAGTACATTGCCTTCAACTATTTGGCTCATAAATTGGAGGAAGCTTCTATAATCCCAGGATAACACTAATATCCCAACTGAATACAGACATTAATTCAATACTGGAGATATAGTTAACCACAGTTTATATTTTAGTAAAGGTAAAAGTTTCCCCTGATATTAAGTCTAGTCATTCATGTTTTTTCAAATTATAATCCGGCCCTCCAACAGTTAGAGGGACTGTGACCTAGCCCTCTGTTTAAAAGGTTTGAGGACCCCTGCCCTAGACATTAAGTCTAGTCATGTCCGACTCTGGGGTTGATGCTCATCTCCATTTCTAAGCCGAAGAGCTGGCATTGTCCGTAGACGCCTCCAAAGTCACGTGGCTGATGTGACTGCATGGAGCACTTCCCGCTGAAGCAGTACCTATTGATCTACTCACAAATGCCTGTTTTCAAACTGCTAGGTTGGCAGAAGCTGGGGCTAACATGCTGCTCCCCAGATTCAAGCCACCAACCTTTCGGTCAGCAAGTTCAGCAGCTAGGTGGTTAACTCACTGCACCACCAGGGGTCCCCATTTATATTTTAGGATCCAGTTAAATCCAAGTGTGACTAAGACCGAGAAATAATAATAATAGCACTTTATTTGTATTCTGCTCTATCTCCCCAAGGGAACTCAGAGCGGATTACAACATACGCAGATAGGCAAATATTCAGTGCCTTTAATATGATGGGAAAAACAATGACAAATACACAGAACAAAGGTAGAGGCTTCTGGAGGTGACCATGAGGAGGTGCTCTTTTTCCATTTCCAAGCCGGGGAGCCTGTTCTCTGTAGACACCTCCTGATCGTGTTGCTGGCATGGCTTCATGGGCACCTTTATTATCTTCCTGCAGAAGCGGTACCTGTTGATCTACTCACATTTACATGTTTTCGAACTGCTAGGATGGCAGGAGCTAGGGCTAACATTGCAAGCTCACCCTGACCTTCAGTCAGCGGTTCAGCAGCACAATGGTTTAACCCACTGTGTCACCCATAATGGGTTAAACAGAATGGGCTATACACAGGTAACACAGGTAGCAAAACAGGTTTCATTTTCAAAAGATGCCAGTGCCAAATTTGCCCCTGTTCCAGCGGGATGTTTGGATGTCACCATGCCATTTGTATGATACAGCAAGATGGCTGCAAATAGAAAAACCAGAACAGTGATAGTAAAACCTCTCTTCTCTCCCTCCACCAAAAACCTTTGAGTCTTGTTGTCTTTTTAAAGAGGGACATAGTGCCTTTGGGAAGTCCGGGTTTTGTGTTCCTGACTGACTGACTGACTTTATTATTTCTGAGTCGCCCTCCACGTTAGTGCTCCGGGCAACTTACACACAGCAATTCCATAATTAAACGAGTATTTAAAACTAGATTAAAATATTCAGTGGTTAAATGCAGGGGCCAGGCTCTGGAGCCTTTTCCTCTAAGAAAAGGCTCCAGGAAAGAAAGAAGGATGCTCACCCAATGAAATCACATGCCGGTAGTTCTCCTGCAGGATGTCCCAGTAGAGCGCTCTTTTGTTCGCATCCAGCAAGGCCCATTCCTGCTCAGTGAAATGCAGAGCTACCTCCTCAAAGGCCACCTGCATCTTTAAGAAAGAGGCAACACCTTTCATTCTGAAAGCAAACTCAAATCACATTTGCTTACTTAGAGTTCCCAGGACTTAAGCAAAAGGCTGATGAAGAATTACATAGGTCTCCTGCTAATGAAAGGTTGCAAATGCCTTCCACAATCAGCCCCATTTAGCACAAAAAAGGCAAGTTGAAGTTGTTATTGTTGCTGTGTGCTTTCAAGTCATCTCAGACATATGGCACCCCTAAGGTGAACCTATCACAAACCTGGGAGGATTTATTCAGAATGGGTTTACGCCAGGAGAGAGTACTTCTAGAACATGGCCATACAGCCCAAAAAACCTGCAACAACCCAATGAGTTAACCCTTTGCTGAACTGAAAGTGTGTGATTTGCTCATGGCTACCCAGTGGGTTTCCATGGCTAAGCAGGGACATGAACTCTGGTCTTTCAGGGTCCTTCCACACAGCCATACAACCCACAATACCAAGGCAGAAAATCCCCCAAAGTCTGCTTTGAACTGGGATATCCGAGTCCACACTGCCATATATTTCAATTCAAAGCATATAATGTGTGATTTTATTCAGATCTGTGGAAAGGGCCACAGATTCCTGGGGTACATCTACTATACTGTAGAATTAATGCAATTTGACCCCACTTTAACTGCTATGACTCAGGATCTTTCTACACTGCCATACAAAATCCAGATTATCTGCTTTGAATTGGATTATATGGCACTATAGACTCATATAATCCAGTTCAAAGAAGATAATCCACGGTGATCCAAGCTACGGTCATCTCAAGGCTGGATTACTGTAACGCGCTTTACGTTGGCCTTCCTTTGTCGGCGACCCGGAAGCTCAAGTTGGTGCAGAACACTGCCGCCCGGCTCCTGTCTGGAACCCCAGCAGGCCGCCACATCACACCTGTTTTGCAGGATCTGCACTGGCTCCCAATCGAGCACCGGATCTCCTTCAAGGTGTTGGTTCTTACCTTTAAGGCCTTGCATGGCTTGGGGCCAGCGTACTTGAGGGACCGACTCACCCCACACTGTCCCCCGAGATCACTACGCTCCGAGGATGCTAATTTGTTAGAGATACCCTCGGCGAAATCGGCTAAACTGACATCTACTCGCTGGAGGGCGTTCTCCGTTATAGCCCCTACGCTGTGGAACGCCCTCCCGGCTGGAACGCGGGCTATAAAGGACCTGCTCCCGTTTAGACGCGCCTGCAAAACTTATTTGTTTAAGCAGGCCTTCGGTGAGTAGGTCCTGCCCATGTTCCGCTTTAGCCGCTGTCCTGGGGTGTCACGCTATCTAATTTCTGAACTGTACCTGGGGGTTTTGTATTTTGCTGTTTTAACTGTTTAATTGTCTTAGATGTTTTATCGCATTGCTTGTGTGTAGTTGTACCTTCGGTTCCTGTGAGCCGCCGCGAGCCTCAGGGAGTCGGCGGCATAGAAACCCGAATAATAAATAAATAAATAAATAAATAAATAAATAATAAATAATCTGGATTTTTTTTCTGCATCAGAAGTCAGAAGTGACTTGAGAAGCTGCAAGTCATTTCTGGTGTGAAAGAATTGGCCGTCTGCAAGGTCGTTGCCCAGGGGACGCCCGAATGTTTTGATGTTTTACTATCCTTGTGGGAGGCTTCTCTCATGTTCCTGCAAGGGAGCCAGAGCTGACAGAGGGAGGTAATCCAGCTCTCCCCGGATTCAAACCTGCGACATGTCGGTCTTCAGTCCTGTCGGCACAAGGGTTTAACCCATTGCGCCACTGGATTATCTGCTCTGATAATATGTCAGTGTAGAAGGGGCCTGTTTGAAGACATAGACTCCGTTTATTTATTTGGCACATTAGTGCACATGTGCCTGTGGGCAACATGATAGGAGCATGCACACTAAGTGAAAATGTTGCAAATGGCATTGAAAAACCATGTTCTGGCAACAGCTAACATTTGTGGCTTTCATCCAACCAACACACATTCACAATTACAATGAAACATTAGTATGGGTATTTTTTCCCGTTTCTGATTAACAACAAACCAAAAATTATACTTTTACAAGGATTTAAATAAATAATAATAGTAATTTTATTTATTTATTTATTCAGATTTCTTGTCCGCCACTGCCGGGTGGCTCGGGGTGGCTCACAAATCGAATGGATTATAACACATAATACATTTAAAACAATTTAAACAGCACACATTGAAATTAATATATACTAATAATAATAATAATAATAAAAACTTTATTTGTATTCCGCCTTATCTCCCTGAAGAGACTCAGGGCGGATTCCAACATAACAATGGCAAATATTCAATTCCTGCATAAAACTCACGATACTAACATAAAATCCCAGAAAACCCCCACATATAAAAGTAATGTTAAAGCCTAACATCAAATTAAGACCTAACATCAGTAAATTAAACCTGACATCAATAAGTTAAACTACACGTAATCAGACCAAATTCTATAATACAAATCTAAACATTCACATTAGTAAATAAACTTACATCCCTCTACACCACTATAAAAGTGTACAGTGTTACCTCACTACTTTGTGGTTTGCTTATTGCTGACTCGCTGTTTCGCTGATTCAAAAAAAATTTAAAATATATATCATTTTGCTGTTTTATGGGGTTTTGCTGCTGCTGCTCTCCAAGGCGCTTTCCCTCCTCAGTCCTTCCTTCCTCCCTCCAGCCTTGAAGGTCCTTTCCTTCCTTTCCTTCACTTTATGTTAAGTTTATAAAGACTTAAAATAATGTATAACTACTAAAATAACATATGAATATTAAAATAAATAGAGTATCCCTACATCCCGCGGTTTTTCACTTATTGCGGGAGGTCTTGGAATCTAACCCCAGCAATAAGTGAGGGAACACTGTATTGTGTTGGAAATTGAACAACAAAGCCATATTCTAGGTCAGAGCTTTCTAAACATTTCATGTTGTTAGTGACATACTTTTTAGACATGCATCATTTCGTCGCAAAGAAATTCAGTTTTACTAGCAAACCAGAGGTTAAACCAAACCCTTGTTAAGAGACACAGGCCCCTCTACACTGCCATATAAAATCCAGATTATCTGCTTTGAAATTGATTATATGACAGTGTAAACTCATATAATCCAGTGCAAAACAGATAATGTGGATTATCTGCTTTGATAATCTGGATTGTATGGCAGTGTAGAAGGAGCCACAGACAAACATAAATCATAATGACAAAATCTAAAGGGACACAATGTATCTCATGAAAACTTTTCATTTATATTTTCAAAAATATATATTGACATATTTTTTACTGACATATTTTTTCAAGATTTTTGTCATTTATTGCTGCATTCATGCAACACACCTATGTACTGAAGCCAACATACTCATGGGTTGCGACACACGTTTTGGAAAGTTTTGTTCTAGAGAGACCTCCAAATAGCCTTTTTCAGCAGACCTGAAACTGAATTAACTTGTTAATGTAAACCTAGCTGTAGATAATCTTTCCACTCTCAGGTTTTTGGGCTCACTGGCTTACAAATATATCAAAACAATAGAACTGCATTGCACAGAAAACTGCTTACCTTGGTGCCAGTGAAGCCCAAGATTAAATTGTGCTATCTGTCAGGATTGGAAGCACTCCTAGAGAATACAAAGAAACATCTGTACCAAAGACCACAATAACACTCATCTGGATTTGAAAGTGAAGCAGGGTCAGCTCAGGTTAACACTTGCATGGGAGACTACCAGGGAACATTGAAGATTTCTTTATGGGACTTGAAAATACTCCTGCCTAAATGTTTGAAGAGCTACTACCAGAATTGACAATACTGGACTACACAGACCAATGGTTCTACTCCTGATATAAGACATCTCCCTATGTTGCTGCTATTATTATTTGAAACACAACAAGATTAGTACACAGCAAACAAGATCACTATGCTGGCTGTTGTATTGGATCACACGTCGGACACTTCCCAAGTGTCTAGGACTATATGATGTATCGGCGAATAATGTGTACAGATCTGATTAGGGTGGCCTTTTGAAGCTGACACATGGTAATTGTGTCAGCAACAATTGTATTTAAGTGCAGACCATGGTCTTTAAGAACTGCACCCAGTGTGCCAATCATTATTATTATTCAATACACTGTCTGGATTAAGATATCTCTTTATGTTGTTGCTGCTGCTGTTGGTATTCTTCAATACACTATCTGGATTGAAACTTGGCAACCCATCACTTCGCTTTCAGAAAAATTGTAGTGCCTTGTCTCATACCATAAGTGGGAGGAAATATTTAACAACTAAACATCATCACCCCAAATAAGTGGATAAGTAAAGAGTTTGCTTAGAGAATCACAGAATAATAGATGTGGAAGAGACAACATGGGGCATCTAGCACAACTCCCCGCCATGTAGGAAAAGCACAAGCAAAGCACTCCTGACAGATGTCCACCCAGCCTCTAAAGAAAGAGAAATGTCATTTCCCAATGTTCTATTACAAATATCACTTAAGCTGCATTGACACTGTATTTATTTATTTATTTACATCATTTATATTCCGCTCTTCTCACCCCGCAGGGGACTCAGGGCGGATCACAATGCACATATACAGCAAACATTCAATGCCATAGACATACAACATATATAGACAGACGAGCTACACAATTGGTCGAGAGCTCACCCCAACCCAGGCAGGCCTCAAACTCATGACTTTCTGGTCAGTAGAGATCTTATGCAGCTGACTCCCAGCCAACTGCGCCACATTCCCAGTGCACTGTAATATTAATGCAGTTTGACACCACTTTTACCGCCACAGTTCAATGCTTTGGGATCATGGGAGCTGTAGTTTCATAAAGCCTTTAGCCCTCTCTGCCAAAGAGGGCTGGTGCCTCATCAAACTACAACTCTCGGGATCCCGAAGCACTGAGCTATGGCATTTAAAGTGGTGTCAAACTCGCAACTTGGATGAAATGGAGCAGATGATGCATTAGGAGAATTGCAGCACAAAATAGGGTAAGATAATTAGGTACAGCTGCATCTGGCTGCTCTAAATGAATTCAAGTCTCCTGGGTCAGATGAACTGCATCCAAGAATATCAAAAGAATTTGCAGAAATAATCTCAGAATCATTGGCAATTGCCTTTGAGAGTTCTGAGAGCAGAAAATAGTCTCAGGGCCCTTCCACACTGCCGTATCACCCAGAATATCAAGGCAGAATAACCCACAATATCTGCTTTGAACTGGGTTATCTGTGTCCATATTGCCATATATCCCAGTTCAAAGCATTAGGTAAACCCCCACACTGTTCTCCTTTCAGACTCCAGAGGGAATTGAAGACTTGGATGTTTAGATGGGCTTTTGAGAATGTCTCCCTCTGCAAACCATCTAGGACCTTAAGATCATCTGGGGAGGCCATGCTCTCGGTCCCACCACCACTGCAGTCACGTTTGGTGGGGACGAGAGCTAGGGCCTTCGCCGTGGTGGCCCCTTGGCTGTGGAACTCCCTCCCTAATGAGGTTAGATCCACCCCCTCCCTTCTGACCTTCCAGAAGAAACTTAAATCCTGGTTATGGGATCAAGCATTCACAGAATAGTTGTTTTATTGGGAAGACAAGATTTTATTGGACTGTACTTGGGCTGTTTTGGACGACAATCTTAATATGGTGATTTTAATCTGGTGAACTAGTTCTAATATATATTATAAAAACTATTTCAATGTATATGGATGTATTTATTATGTTATTTATATCATGCTTGGCTTTGAATTGTTGTCTGTTTGGAAGCCGTTTTGAGTCCCTCCTCGGAGGTCGAGAAGAATGGGGTATAAATGCCTGAAATATTAATAATAATAAATAGTAATATCTAGCCTCAATGGTCCGCAATTAATGACACAGCACTGCACTTTCGTCCCATGCCCTTGTTCATTAGCAACAACTTGAACTATCCTATTTGCTTGTTTACAGTTGGCCATGTTTCACAACAGTTTTCACCATAGGTTATTGGGTGCTGTTTTGCGTTTAAATTATGGTTTTATATGTTACTAGCTGTCCCCTGCCACACATTGCTGTGGCCCAGTCTATGTATATGTGTTTTGTGTGTGTGTGTGTATGTGTATATATACACAAATTTGTGTCAGCTCCACTGGCTGCCTATGCAATTCCGAGCACAATTCAAAGTGCTGGGTTTGACCTTTAAAGCCCTTTACGCTTCTGGCCCAGCTTACATGTCCGAACCTATCTCCCCATATGTGCCACCTCGAAATTTAAGATCTTCCGGGGAGGCCCTACTCTCGGTCCCACCTTCGTCGCAAATACGTTTGGTGGGGAGGAGGGACAGGGCCTTCTCAGTGGTGGCCCCTCGCCTGTGGAAATCGCTCTCCAGCGAAATTAGGTCAACTTCTTCCCTCCTTTCCGTTGGGAAAAAGGTAAAGACGTGGCTCTGGGACCAGGCATTTGGTCAGATACTGTGTAGAAGGTGGACAATAATGATGACAATGTTATGTAAATGGATTAGCTTGAACAACTTATGAATGCGGAACTCGGACTTTGTGTTTAGTTATGGATATTCAATTTGTTTTAATCTATTTCAATGTATTTAAGATGTATTGCTGTTTGTATTGATTGTTCATTTGGCATCAAATTGTAGCCTTTTGTTAGCTACCCTGAGTCCCCTTCGGGGGTAGAGAAGGACGGGTTATAAATGATTGAAATAAATAAATAAATAAATAAATGTGTTTGCATCTATATATGTGGTTTTGCACATGAGTTGCAATATTTTTGTTTGGTTTTTAAGCCCCTTCCACTGTGTTTTTCAGTGTTTTTATGGGTGATGGTCACTCATTGGCCTGATAGGTGTATTGTGTCCAAATTTGGTGTCAATTTGTCCAGTGGTTTTTGAGTTATGTTAATCCCACAAATGAACATTACATTTTTATTTAAATAGACTAGCAGTCCCCTGCCACGTGTTGCTGTGGCTCAGTCTGTGTATATGTGTTTTTGTGTGTATATGTGTGTATATATTTGTTTATATGTGTATATATGTGTGTTTGTGTCTATATATGTGGTTTTGCGCATGCATTGTAATGTATTGTTTATTTTTTGGCTTTTTAAGCCCCTTCCACTGTGTTTCTCAATGGTTTTATGAGTGACAATCACTTGTTGGCCTGATAGGTATTGTGCCCAAATCTGGTGTCAATCTGTCCAGTGGTTTTTGAGTTATGCACCAGGACTTTGTGGGGAGGCTAATTTAACTGATTTATGAGGCCATAAAAATCTCCAGGAAGTATGCAAAGAATGAGGAAGCGACAGCTCCCCTGGTGGCCAGAAGCTGGAATGTTAAATAGCCTCTGAGTGTCTGTCTATATATGTTGTGTGTCTATGGCATTGAATATTTGTCATGTATATGTACATTGTAATCCGGCCTGAGTCCCCTGCGGGGTGAGAAGGGCGAAATATAAATACTGTAAATAAATAATAAATTATGTTAATCCCACAAACATTACATTTTTATTTATATAGATTGGTTATATTTTTTATTGTACTGTGTGTTTATTTTACGTGTTGTTTTTGGCACATTGTGCCATATGTAAGCCACCCTGAGTCACTTCGGGGAGATGGAAGGGGTTTTTTTTTTTACAAAAATAAAAGCAGAAAATGTGGGATTTTATAAATCTGAATAAAAGGGAAGAGGATCCAAACAATTGCCACCCAGCCATTCCTGACATCAACACCAGGAAAGATCCTGGAGCAGATCATTAACCCATCTGTGAGCACTTAGAAAGGAATGCTGTGAGCACTTGAGAGTCAACATGCGCTCCTTAAAAACAAGTCATACCAGACTAATCTTATCTCTCTTTTTGATAAGGGTTAAAAGCCTGGTAGATGAAAGGAATGCCATGGATGTAGCATATCTTGATTTCAGTAAGGCCTTCGACAAGGTCCCTGAGATATCTCTACAAACAAGCTAATAATAAAATGAGGGCTGGACAAGGCTGGTGTTTGGCAGATTGGGAACTGGTTGAGCAATGAACCCAAAGGGTAGGAGGGCTCACCAGTGTTTCCTTTTCATCCTGAAAAGAAGTGATTACTTTATTAAAACTGCAAAAACTTTGATTTTGTGGGACATCCTGTAGCACATTTTGTTATAGTTTGTCAACAAATATCTCATTGACCACTTCATCACACTAGATAATGAATCCACGTTAAATCCAGTTTCTGCCTCCTGCGGATTTCTGGGATTTGTAGTTTAGTGATGCTTGTTAAAGGCTACTCCCTCAACTACAAACCCCAGAATTCTGCAGATGACAGAAGCCAGATTTAAAGTGAATTCAATCTCTAGTGTGATGAGGTCATAAGTCTCAACCAATTCAACATAGTTTATAACAGCAACAAAAGTTTCTAGAGTATGACAAACTACTTTCAAAGTTAGTACAGCATAATTAAAGGGGAAATAACACTTTCAAACCAGGAACGTATTTTTTAAATTCATACATAGTGTTATTGTTCTGTTTAAAAATTCAATTTCTCTTCAGCCATCGTTTCATTCACAAATAGCTCTCTCAAATAAACAACATAAATACAGGTTAAGCATTATTTGTGAAATCTGAAAAATTCCAAAATACAAAATTGTTCCTCCCAGTAGCTTTTTTTTTTCCGTGTCAGAAGCAAATTGAGAAATTGTGGGTGGCTTCTATCATGTCCCTGCATGGGGAGCTGGAACTGACAGAGGGAGCTCATCTGCGCTCTCTCCGGATTCGAACCTCCAACCTGTCGGGATCCACAGTAGCTGAGAGGCTGACAACTTTGCTTTCCCAATTATTCTAGGTACATTCATTTTGCTTCATACTAAATATCACGGGTAAAATTACCTTCAGGCTATGGATAAGGTGTATATATGAAACATTTGTGGATTTTGCATATAGAAATTAGGACTCCGCTTCAAGATTATACACTACGTGAAAATACAGATATTCCAAAATCCAGAAAAATCCAAAATACTTCTAGCCCCAAACATTTCAGATAATAGGTTCACAATCTATAGTAACATGGACTTCATCTACATTGCCATATAATCCAGTTTATGAATTCAGATTATCCGCTTTGAACTGGATAATATGGCAGTGTGTAGACACTCATATCACCCAGTTCAAAGCAGATAATCTGGGATTTTGGCCTGCATAAATAGGAACCTAGTGTCTAGATCCAGGGAAATCATGCTACCCCTCTATTCTGCCTTGGTTAGACCACACCTGGAATCACACTGTGTCCAATTCTGGGCACCACAATTGATGGGAGACAAGTTGGAGTGTATCCAGAGGAGAGCGACTAAAATGATCAAGGGTCTGGGGAACAAGCCCTATGAGGAGTGGCTTAAAGAGCTGGGCATGTTTAGCCTGCAGAAGAGAAGGCTGAGAGGAGACATGATGAGAGCCATGGATAAATATGTGAGGGGAAGTCCTAGGGAGGCAGGTTATCTAACGCCCTGGAGACTAGGACGTGGAACAATGGCTTCAAACTACAGGAAAGGAGATTCCTCATCTGAACATGAGGAAGAACTTCCTAACTGTGAGAGCTGTTCAGCAGTGAAACTCTCTGCCCCAGAGTGTGGTGGAGGCTTCTTCTTTGGAGGCTCTTAAACAGAAGCTGGATGGCCATCTGTCGGGGGTCCTCTGGAAGCAATTTTTCTGCTTCTTGGCCGAATGGAGTTGGACTGGATGGCCCATGAGGTCTCTTCCAACTCTAGGATTCTATGAATCGAAAACTGGATGATATGGCAGTGTAGATCCAGCCATAACTGACCAGTTCTCAGAAAAAAAGAATGTGATTTCTTGTGACCATTGTGTATTTCCAAATACAGGTATTCCAAAATCTAAAATCCCAAACACTTCTGGTTCAAAACATTTCAGATAAGAGACAGACCATGAGTCTATGGGAGGAAAAACATTGCTAAAAAGATTTAAATATTTTGAATTATTTGTTATTTATTTATTTACAGTATTTATATACCGCCTTTCTCACCCCTGGGGGGACTCAAAGCGGTTTACACATAAAATGACAAAATTCAATGCCTTACATTGAATTCAATTCCAATACAAACCATTACAATAGTAAAACCACAATAAATCATAAATCATAATTAAAACAATACACCAACAAGCATTAAAACAATAAAACAGTCTCGTCAGTCAAATCGCTGTTCCAGTCAATGTCCCTCTAAACTGCTACGTACATCTACTGTCTGAAGGTTCTACTGTTCCAGAACCATGATTTTAATTTTTTTCTAAAAGCCAGGAGGGAGGGAGAAAATCTTACCTCATTTGGGAGTGTGTTCCATAGGCAGGGGGCCACAGCCGGGAAGGCCCTGTCTCTCGTCCCCGACAGACGCATTTGTGCTGTTGACGGGAGCGAGAGCAGGGCCTCCCCGGATGATCTTAGGTTTTGAGGTGGGACATAGGGGTGGATGTGTTCGGACAAGTAAGCTGGACCAGAACCATATAGAGCTTTATAGGTCAAAACCAGCACTCTGAATTGGGCCCGGAGATGGACCGGCAGCCGGTGGTGCTGGCATAGCAATAAAATACACAGCAATAAAATAAAAAATAGTGCACCCACCCAGTCGAAATCTCCCAAGGTGGTTTTGATGTATTGTCAGAGGCCTCGTTTACACTGCTATATAAAATAATCCAGAGTATTCACTTTGAACTGGGTTGTATAGCAGTGTAGACTCCTATAGTCCAGTTCAAACAAGATAATCTGGATTGTTTTATATATGTCAGTGTAGATCCAGCCAGGGATAACTGATCAGAAGAGGGACCAACGCTGCTCTAGAGTACATCTACACTGTAGAATTAATACAGTTTGACCCCACTTTAACTCCCAAGGTTCAATAAAGCTTTTTTTATGTTTTAATATTTAACAGTGATTGTGTTGGTTGTCGTTGTAAACCACCCTGAGCCTTCTCGGGAAGGGTGGTATATAAATTGAAATAATAAATAAATAAATAAATAAATAAATAAATAATACAGTGGAATCATGGGGATTTGTGGTTTTGCTAAACCTTTAATCTTTTCTGCTAGTGTACACCGCTCAGGGTTGCATAGCATTCAGCCATGGCAGTTAAAGCGGTGTCAAAGTGCATTAATTCTACAGTGTAGATGCACCCCCAGCTGCCATCCAAACCGAGAGCACTTCCCTCCCTCCTTACCTGCTTTTCTGTGTTTTCCTTCTTCCTTTTCCCCTTGCAGTCACTGGATCTCCCCTTATTTTGAACATCAAGGAAAACTGGCAGCAAGATGGTGCTGCCTGCTCCTCTTGCACAATGACTACTGGGTCTTCCCAAAGGAGCAAGCGGGCAAGTAGCAGCCCCCGCTTTGGGCCAACCCCGCCTCCGAATGCGGAGGAGCAAGCGCAGAGGGCGCCGCCTGCCCAGCAATGCTGCCAAACAGCGACTCCTGCCGGCTGGACGCCGCACTGCGCCTTGATGCTCTGTTATATACGAGGGTTGAATGAAAAGGGTATGGATGGGAATCTATATAAATGAAAATGTAATGTCAGTTTGTGGGATTGACATATAACTCAAAAACCACTGGACGAATCGAAACGAATTTTGGACACTATACCCCTAACAGACCAACGAGTGACCATCACTCATACCCACCCCTCCCCCCAAAATAGTGGAAAGCTAAATGATGAAAAACTAAATGACGAAAAGCAACGAAAAGCTAAATGAAAATGCAGAAAAAAGAGAAGGAAAAGGGAGAGAAGGAAGGGGAGAAAGAAAGAAAGAAAGAAAGAAAGAAAGGGGAGAGAGAGAGAAGGAAGGAGGGAGGGAGGGAAAGAAGAAGGAAGCATGGACGCAAAGAGCGAAGGAAGGAAGGAAAGCGGAAGAGAAGGAAGAAAGGAGAGAAAGCAGAAGGAAAAGAAAAATGGGAAAGGAAGGAAAAGTAAAGAAGGAAGGAAGGAGAAAAAGCAGAAGGAAAAGAAAAATGGGGAAAGAAAGGGAGAGAAGGAAGGAGAGAAAGCAGAAGAAAAGAAAAATGGGGAAAGAAAGGAAAGGTATAAAAGGAAGGAAGGAGAGAAAGAAGGAAAAAGGAAAGGATGGAAACGGAGCGAAGGAAGTAGGGAAAGAGGAAAAAAGGGAGCAAAGGAAAGAAGAAAAGGATAGAAATATAAAGCGAAGGAAGGAAGGAAAGAGGTAGAGACAGAAAGAAGGAAAGGGAAGGCAGGAAGGAAAGAAAGAGGAAGCAAAGGTTGGCTATAGCAACGCGTGCTGGGTACAGCTAGTATTTTAATAAATCAAATGCAGAAATAATCCTTAGAATGTGCTCTTTAACTACCACTATTCACTTTTACACATAATAACCAGACAATTGGATACATTTCTGCCAATGGGACTGAGAACCTCTGGACCGCAGCCTTTTCAGAAGGCGCTAGGATGGTTGGGCACCTAATGAGCCAGACCAGGATCTGAGAATATCTGTGATCTCTGGGAAGGGGAAACTTGGTGGTAGCCGCAGGCCAAATGCGAGAAGAAGGGGGAGTCATATGAAGACTCGCCCTCCTTCTGACCTGCGTGCCATCCCTAGGTACTCTGATGACAGTGCTCCAACTATCTCCCCTTCAACTCTGGTATTAATGAACGCTAGGTCAATCAGGAATAAGATTAGTACCATCAGAGACTTCTTGTTGGAAACTGAGGTTGATTTAGGTTGTATTACAGAAACCTGGCTGCAGGAGGGAGATGAGGTCCTCCTGCAAGAACTTACATCACCGGGGTTTGTAATTAATCACCAGAGGAGGACAGGGAGAGGGGAGGGGTGGCTATTCTCATCCAAGATAAATTTTCTTCCAGAACAATTCCAGTGCCGAACATCTCAGGTGTTAAATGTGCCGGCCTAGTGTAGGATTTACAGAAGAGTGTAGCCTTTCTGCTGGTGTACCATGCACCTAACGCACCAGCAGACAGCCTACCAAAACTGCTGGAGGCCATGTCGGACTGGGCCTTGAGGTTTCCCAGGCTAATTGTTCTGGGGGACTTCAATGTCCATGCCGACTCGGCCCCCTTTCCAAGAGCAGCGAATGACGTAGTATTGTCCATGGTGACCGTAGGACTCTCAATATGTCGTACTGGGCCCACTCATCAGGCTGGACATACCCTGGACTTGATCTTCGTCGCTGGAATCCAAGTGATCCTAACCTCATTTACTGAGGTTCCATGGTCGGACCACTGTGTTCTGGAAAGCCGGCTTGAGTTGGCCATTCCTCCTTGTAAGGGTGCCGAACCAATTTGGGTTTGCCCGAAGAGACTTATGGAACCCACAAGGTTCCGGAATGCTCTGAGGGAATTGGAGACTGTCAGCATCTCGATCGAGTCGTAAGAAGAAGCATGGAACATCGGTCTCTCTGCTGCTCTCGACGGGATTGCCCCTAGACGCCCTCTCCAACCTCACAAAAATGGATCACCTTGGTTTATCAAGGATCTACGATCAATGAAGCAGGAGAAGAGACGGCTAGAGGACGTGTGGCGGAAGCATCGCAACGGAGCTTCGAGATCAGCTTATAAGTTGTTTAAAGAAACTTGTGAGCATGCTATCAGAGAAGCAAAAAATATATACTATGCTTGCCTGATAGAGTCTGCTAGCTCACGCCCAGCCCAATTGTTTAAGATTATTCGGTCTTTAATGACGGTCCCTACTGTACCAAATTGTAATGATCTTGCCCTATCAGCTGAGGCTTTTCAGAGCATTTTTGCATACAAGATCTCATCACTCCGCCGTGATCTTCCTGCCACGATTGATACAGTGAGGAAACTCAAGACTCTACAGCCTCTCGATGGGCCTACCAGTTCCAGCTGCTGGACGCAGGGGCGGTCGATAAGATAATGGCTGCAGCTAGACCAACAACATGCTCCCTCAACCCGTGCCCTTCCTGGCTAATTAGATCTTGCCTGGAAGGGTTACGTGGACCTCTGTTGAAGATAATAAACAGCTCCCTTGAGCAAGGAGTCCTTCCAGAAAGTTTGAAAGAGGCGATGGTAAGACCACTGCTGAAGAAACTGGGTCTAGATGGCCCGGTTCCCTCCAATTACCACCCAGTTTCGAACCTACCATTTCTGGACAAGGTGATTGAGAGGGCAGTAGTGGATCAGCTGCAGCAGTTCTTAAGCGACTCAGCCGGATTAGATCCCTTCCAGTCCGGCTTCCTATTGGGCATGGGACAGAGACCGTGCTGGTCGCTATCACAGACTGGCTTTGCTGCCAGTTGGACCAAGGGGGATCAGCGCTGCTCATGTTATTGGATCTCACGGCAGCATTTGACACAGTAGATCATGCATTATTGATCCACTGCCTAGCCATTACGGGAGTTAGGGGGGTCTGCCCTTAATTGGGTGGCCTCCTTTCTTCAAGATTGGGAACAGCGAGTGGAGGGGGAGGGGTGGTTTTGGAAAGGGTCCCCCTTGAGTGTGGGGTCCCCCAAGGGGCCATCCTATCTCTTCTGTTATTTAACATCTATATGAGCCCACTGGCCCAACTGGTGAATGGCTTTGGTCTGGAGTGCCATCAGTACGCTGATGATACCCTACTTGTGCTGAGGATTGAAGGCCGGCTGGACTCTGTACCTGATTGTTTCCATCGGTGCCTTGAAGCCGTGACTGGATAGTTGCGGGCCAGCAGGTTGAAGGTGAACCCGTTGAAGACAGAGATCCTTTGGCTAGGTCACCCGCGGGAGCTCCAGCTGCCTGTTATGGATGGTGAGGCGATTTGCCTGTTGTCCCTTGTAAAAAGCCTGGGGGTCCAATTGGACCCTCTGCTCACAATGGAGGCTCAGGTCTCCGCCGTGAGCAGAGCAGCATTTTCCCCCCTGCGCCAGGCAAGGCGGCTGGCCCCCTACCTCTCTGGTAACAACCTGGCCACGGTGATCCAGGCCACTGTCATCTCGAGGCTAGACTACTGTAACACCCTCTACATCGGCCTTCCCTTGTCGGTGATCCAGAAACTCAAGGTAGTGCAGAATGCTGCTGCTCGATTACTGACTGGAGTGCCTCTAATGGGTCACATTACACCAGTCCTACAGCACCTGCACTGGCTTCCCATTGAGTACCAGATTGCTTTCAAAGTGTTGGTACTAACCTTTAAGGTCTGCCTCTCCCTGCATATTTCCCAGAGATCACGGCAGTCCGAGGATCAGAATCTTCTAGAAGTTCCATCCATAAAAACTTGCCGCTTGTCATCCACGAGAGGCATGTTGTGGAGTTATGAAGGTGGAGGCATTACTTTTCATTCAACCCTCGTATACACTAGAGCTAGCCAAACATTTCCTCTTTTAAAGAGACATGCATCATTTCGTGACACAGCCATTCAGTTTTACCAACAAACCCTCGTAAAATTGCATTTATTTTAAAGTTTATTAAAATCATTATTTCTTTAATTTTTGCCAGTTGCTTGAGAAGATTGGTTACTTGAGTTCCAGTTAACTGAGAATCTATTGTATCTAGTCTAATTTATACATTTTAACCCTCTAAAATTTACCCTTCCTCCCATTAAAAATTGACTTTCCTACCTTCCAACCTAGATATAGTAAATGCAAAATTAGTTATCATCCTGCTATCATACTTATGCAGTTAGCCACCCGCATTCGCTGGGGTTATGGAAACAGAACCCCTGTGCAAATAAAGAAATACTTTTCTGGAAATTTCTACATCTTCCAGCAGAATGGAAGATGTAGAAGACAGTGACATCTCCAGCCCTTCCCCATTTTGGATATCAGCCAGCAACGCCAACTACTTAAATCAAGGAATAGTTTTCTAAGATCTACAGAGACACTCGCTGGAACAAATAAGCAAGCTAGAGTCCAAAATTGGCAGTCATTATCAATCAATGACTGATACCAAATGAGAGACTCCCTCATGGGCACCCAGAAAACAGGGTGACTTGGAAGGCACTGAACAGACTCTGGCACCACCCCCTTAAGAAATGGGGCTACAAGGTGGAATCCACGACATGGAAGTGTGGGGAAGAGCAAACCACAGACCACCTGGTGTCGAGGTAGACAGAAGCTAATTAAACACCTGCAGCAGGGAATTCCGCAGTTCCTTGAGGCCCCTTTTCCTCTCTTGGCCCTATCGCATGGGAAAGATTACCAGCAAAACAGCCTTTTCCTCTTACATCTGCCTCTGCCTGTGTACAATCCTCCTCTAACATTGTAGCCATTTCCCCAGAGAAAGCCCCTTAATAAAAGTAGCAACATCAGTTTCCCTCTGCAAATACTTTGTATCTCTTTCTGCCTCACTATCCCAAAACAAAACAAAAGAAAACCTTTCCAGGCGGCAGAACTCTGCGAGCCTGCCCAGGACGCCATTTCTGATGTCCCAGGAACGGGGGATCCATGTCTGTTTCGACCCATTGACTTCCATTGGATTCACTATCCACGAAAGTAAAGTTCAACTGATTGGCTCCATTTCAATTTCATATTTTTCCTATATTAATTCTGCACCTATCCACCACTTCAGATTTTTCATTCTGACCTTTTTCTCACCCGGAGGGGACGATCCGTTTCTAGCATTATATTCACACAAGCCAAATTCCCACGCTACAGCTAGGACAAAGGAGGGGGCGAAGAGCATGCCTTTTGACCTAGTTCACACGGAGGTTGTCATGAGAAGATTTCCCATGCCAGAAGCCTATGTTTTCTGGGAACCTTGGGCTGTGTGTTGGCCCAGGGACAGTGGAACCTTATCAGGGCTGGCCTCTCGAGATCAAGGGTGGCCCAGGTCGGAATGTATAATTTCCCCAAGTACCATCACGGGATTTTCGGTTTTCCAAGTACCAGAGACTCTTTTTGTGAACTGGAACAAGGACTCTTTTCCCTCCTGAATTCAAGGACCTTTCTCACTCCTTCCTGTTGTTTCCCTGGACTGCTGGATCCTCCAAAGAGAGCAATGCCTGATCATTTGCCTCTTAGGATCTTTTTCTCTATTTGGGCTACAGAGGAACAATGTATAGTTAGTTGCAAGATGGTGTCCCTTTGTCCCAATGTTTGTGTGATTTTCCCTTATATCATTTTTTCCCATTGTTGTTACTTTGTGTTAGAAAACCTTACTAGAACCCCGCACTGGGAGCCAGGAGGGCCGCAGTTTGACCAGCCATTACATTTCAAACTGGCCATTATTTTCCCATTGCATGACCATAGGGGTAGATGCCAGTCCTTTTCTCAGGGTCTTTCCCCTGGGGCCCACTGGGATCTACTCACCCATGACCCTATTAAGTTCTGAGTTTAGCCTATTAAAAGGGTCACGGATATTTCGACACAAACAGCCAGATTTCATAACATAGCTATCCCTGTGAGGGATCAGATCCCCATAGATGGCCACAATAAACTTGCTCAAACCGGCCACCTTACAGAGAAACCAAAATCTCTGGTGATCGATGTTTGCCAATAACAGGAAGCCACTGATCTGGGACCAAAACCAAACCATTTATTTTCAAACCAAAACAATAGCATGGCAGGCTAGTAGGACGTGACAAAGTCCTCGTTTGCCCCAAGGACATATTAGCATATCCTAATCCCATCACCAAAGCCCAGTTTTGTTGTTTTTGCCATTTGACCCGCCTCCCTGGCTTCTCATTGGCTGGAATGCAAGAGGCACTAGCTTGTGATTGGCTGAGAGGAACCGCCCGGAATTCTGACGCTTAGCTGTTTACAATGTTCCAGCCTATCAGCTGAGAGGGCAGGGGCGGGCGCCAAATTTGAATCTGTATGGACTAAGAGAGTATAAAATACCATGTTTTGCCAAATAAAGTATGTCAGCTTGCGGAACTCAGGACTTTGCGGTTGTCATCCTTTCTCAGCTGGGACAGATCTTCTCTTGGTAGGCACGCTTCTGGATCTTGGTGAGACATTTGATTGGGTTGGGGGAAAACTAGCACTTCCAAAGGTCCGCCAAGGTTTAGTATCAAAGGATCCTCGCTTTTAGGGGCTTTTCAGGCTCTTGGCCCCATCTGGGCAAGGCCCCCTAAATTTCTCGGTACCACACCTACTCTACTACAATGGAACCTGAGTCCTGCCACATGGAGGACCTTCTCATAGTAACACCAGTGGCACTCCAAGTGGCCAGCTACTGGTCAAAGGACATTTAATAGAATGTCATTTAATAGAATACAATACAACTGTTTGGTTTACTCCTGATACGATAAAAAAATAAAGCACAATGATCTGGTCACCTTCTGCTGAAATGCCACATAGGCAACAGATAAGGGGATTAAGCAATTGCTTCACCATCCACCCCCTTGGTGGTGTTTTGGTGATTATCTGTGTTAGACTTGATAACAACATTCCATTAAAGTCTGAGGAAGAGCTCCAAGGTAGGACACAAGCTGTATTTAGAAGGGTTTTCCAAAAAAAATCCCCCACCCACCCACCTTTAGCCCCATAAAGATATTTCTGTGTTGCCACTATTGTTATATTTTTCTGCATGGCCAATATAAGCTACCCCTGAATGCATCTTAGTGCTGTGATTTTTCAAGTGGGTGATTGCTGTGTATGATAAGTTGCAGTTGCTTTTGCATTGTCGAAGGTTTTCATGGCTGGAATCACCGGGTTGTTGTAGGTTTTTTGGGCTATATGTCAGGAGATAATGCTTCTAGAAGAACATGGCTATATAGTCCAAAAAACCTACAACAACCCAGTTGCTTTTGCATTTGTTTATTTGTTTCAAAGGGATACAAGATGCTAAGGTTGGTTTTACACTGACCATATAATGCTGTTCAGTTTGTACTGCATTATGGGGTTCTATGCCGACCAAATAATGCAGTTCAAACGGCATTATATGATCAGTGTAGAGCCAACCTGAGAACTGTAGCCAAACTGTAGCCAAGTAATAGTCTTTTAAATAGTGTGTGTGTGTGTGTGTGTGTGTGAGAGAGAGAGAGAGAGAGAGAGAGAGAGAGAGCGCTGGGCACCCCATTATTTCCAGAATGAAGACAAACCAATGGTGAGTGCCCTTTGGGTTTGGCTGTTCAACTGCCTAGATCACATGTTACTAGCTTCTTTTTTGTAAGAATGTAGTGTGTTAAACTGCTGAGTTGCTGAACTTTCTGACTGACAAGTTAGCGGTTTGAATCCAGGGAATAGGGTGTGCTCCTGTGGCTAGCCCCAGCTACTGCCAACCTAGCAGTTCAAAAACATGCAAATGTGAGTAGATAAATAGGAACTGCTTTGGCAGGAATGTAATGGTGTTCCATGCAGTCATGCTGGCCACATGACCTAAGACGAGTCTATGCCAACACCAGCTCTTCAGCTTAGAAATGGAGATGAGTACCATCTTCAGGTGTTGGACACAACTAGACTTAATGTCAAGGGGAAACCCTTACTTTATAGCTTCAAATATAAGCTATGTAGCATTCCTTTCATCTACCAAGCCTGTGACTCTTATCAAGAAGAGAGATGTGTGGCATGACATGTTTTTGAGTAACCCACATTGACTTTATTTATTTATTTATTTATTTCGTTCGGCTTCTATGCCGCCACTCCCGGCGGGCTCGGGGCGGCTCACAACACTAAAAAAACACAGCGCAAAACAGCAACAAAATAAAAACAGAGCATAAAAACATCATTAAAATGTCACAATAAACAACAACAGTTAAAAACGACCTGGGATAAAAGTCGCTTTCTAAGTGATTACGGATTGTCTCTGCTTTTAAAATCTTTCCTAATCAGGCTGTTGTTGTTTATTCATTCATATAGATGAAACTTGGTCATCTATACGGAAAAACAATATAAATATATCTTATCTTGGTTAGACTCCTTCCAGTCCGGCTTCCGTTCAGGGGATGGGATGGAGACGGTTCTGGTCGCCATCACAGACAAACTACGGTGCCAGCTAGATCAGGGCAGATCAGCGCTGCTTGTGTTATTGGACCTCACAGCAGTGTTCGATATAGTCGATTACGATCTCTTGACTCACCACCTTGCCGGGGCCGGGGTGAGGGGGACATTTCTAAATTGGTTGTCTTCCTTCCTCCAGAACTGATTACAGTGAGTGAGGAGGGGTGAGGTTGTCTCCAGGGGTTCGCCCCTACTCTGTGGGGTCCCCCAGGGGGCAATCCTCTCCCCTCTATTATTTAATATCTATGTCCGACCACTTGCTCGGCTGGTTCGTAACTTTGGACTGGAATGTCATCAGTACGCTGATGACACCCAGCTCATCCTGGGGATGGAAGGCCGGCCCAAATCTGTACCCGATAATTTCCATCATTGCCTTGAGGCCGCTACTGGATGGCTGCGAGCCAGTAGGTTGAAGGTGAATCCAGCTAAGATGGAGATCCTGTGGCTTGGTTGCCCGGGCGGTAGGGAGATCCAACTTCCAACCCTGGATGGCGTGACGTTATGTCCGTCGCCATCAGTTAAAAGTTTCAGTGTCACTCTAGACTCTCAACTGATGATGGAAACACATATCTCCATCGTCTGTAGAGTAGCGTTTTCCCATCTACGCCAGGCAAGGAAGTTGGCCCCCTACTTGTCCCGTCGCGACTTGGCTACAGTGGTCCAAGCCACGGTCATCTCAAGGCTAGATTACTGTAATGCTCTTTACATTGGTCTGCCTCTGTCGGTGATCCGGAAACAACAACTGGTGCAGAACACCTATCCTGCGTGAACTGCACTGGTTGTGCAGTGGAATGCCGGATCACCTTCAAAGTGTTGGTTTTGACCTTCAAGGCCTTGAATGGTCTGGGACCAATGTACCTAAGGGACCACCTCATCCCATATTGTCCCATATTGGTTTTTGGCTCTTCTCTGAAAGATCAAACGTTTCCAAAAAGTTATGATCTCCAAATGGTTATGAAAGCCATTTCACAAAAACCATGGCAATTAAAGTGGTGTCAAAACTGCATTTATGGGAGTTGTAGTTGTACAAAGTCTTTAGTCTTCTCTGCCAAAGTCCCCTTTTATACTTCTCTAAGCTTTCCGGTCTTCTCATGATGTGGCCAAAGTACTTCATCTTTTCCTCTAATATCCTTCCCTCTAATGAGCAGTTGGGCTCTTTCCTGAAGTATGGACTGGTTGGATCTTCTCGCAGTCCAAGGCAGTCTCAGAATTTTTCTCCAGCACCACAGTTCAAAATCATCTATCTTCCTTTGCTCAGCCTTCCTTATGGTCCAGCTCTCACATCTATATGTTATTACAGGGAATACCATTGCTTTGACTATGCGTATCTTCGTTGCCAGTGTGATGTCTCTACTCTTCACTATTTTATCGAGATTGATCATTGCTCTCCTCCCAAGAAGCAAACATCTTCTGATTTCCTGGCTGCAGTCTACATCTGCAGTACTCTTAGCACCTAGAATTACAAAGTCTGTCACTGCCTCCATGTTTTCTCCCTCTGTTTGTCAGTTATCAATCAGCCCGCTTGCCAGAATTTTTTTAAATGTATAACTGCAACCCAGCTTTTGGACTTTCTTCTTTCCCCTTGGTTAGAAGGCTCCACAGCTCCTCCTCACTTTTGGCCATCAAAGTGGTATCATCTGCATATTTAAGGTTGATAGTATTTCTTCCAGCAATTTTAACTCCAGCCTTGGATTTGTCAAGCCCCGCACATCGCATGATGTGTTCTGCATACAAGTTGGATAGGTCAGGTGAGAGGATACAGCCCTGCCATACTCCTTTCCCAATCTTGAACCAGTCATAAGCCAAAGCCTGGAATGCCCTGCCGGAGGAGGCTAGAACCATACGGGAGCTCGCCCCCTTCCGCAGGGCCTGTAAGACCTTCCTTTTCAAGCAGGCCTTTGGTTAACATATAACGCCTCTTGCTTTCAATCGACTTATGACTCTGTCTTACCGTTTTTTGTCACTTGGTGTAATTTTAACAATGTTTTAATGATGTCTTTTAGTATCATTTTTGTTATTTTTATGGTTATAGCATTGCTTTATTTTGTTCGTGAATCGGCATGAGTGTTGCCTGCCGATCACTATGTATGTCTTGTAACCCGCCACGAGCCCTCGGGAAGAGGCGGAATACAAATGCAAATAATAAGTAAATAATAAATAAATAAAGGAAACAGTGATGGAGAAGATATGCCCTCTTCCAGAAAATTAGAATCATTGTAGGTAAATTTCAAGCGAAAATGTGCACGATCAAAAACAAAGATGGCAAGGTACTATCAGAAGCTGAAGAGATCAAGAGAAAGCGGTGAGACTATACAGAAGATCTGTATAGGAAGGATAATCACCCTGCTCCTGCCATTTATCCAGTACAAGACAGCGGGCCTTTTCAGTTGTGGCCCCTACGACCTGGAACCTACTCCCTAGCCACGTCCGGGCAATTCGGGAGCTTGGTCCTTTCCGAAAGGCCTGTAAGACTGCCCTCTTCAGGCTAGCATTTGGCTAGCCAGAATTGTAGTTGGCATATCATCATCTGAGCTAGGAATCAAATCTATGGGCACTCTGGCTGTGTATCGGGTTTTTATTGAATTTTGCTGTATGTTTTATTGTATTTTTATTGCTGTTGTGATCCGCCCCGAGCCTGCAGGGAAGAGCGGAATATAAAATTGAAGAAATAAATAAATAATATTGAGGATAGTTTTGACAGTCTGGTGAGTGAATTAAAACCAGATATCCAAAACATCTGGAGGACCCAAGTTTGCCCATCTATATAAATAAAAATGTAATGTTCATTTGTGGGATTAACATAAGTCAAAAACCACTGGACAAATTGCCGCCAAATTTGGCCACAAGACACCTACTAATCCAAGGAGTGACCATCACTCAAAAAATATGATTTTGTAGTTGATGGGATTTATAGTTTACTTACAATCAAAGAGCATTCTGAACTCTACCAATGATGCAATTGAACCAAATGTGGCACAACAGGGCTCCCATGACCAAAAGAAAACACTAGAAGGGTTTGGTGGGCATTGATCTTGAGTTTGGGAGTTGTAGTTCACCTACATCCAGAGAGCACTGTGGACTCAAACAAGGATGGATCTGGACCAAACTTGGTACAAATATTCCATATGCCCAAATATGAACCCAGATAGGAGTTTGGGGGAACTAGACCTTGACATTTGAGAGTGGTAGTTACTGGGATATTTAGTTCACTTACAATCAAATAGCATTCTGAACCCCTCGAACGACAGAATTGGGGCAAACTTCTCACACAGGACCCCCCCCCCCCCATGACCAACATAAAATACTTAAGGCCATCCAGTCCAACTCCCTTTACCAGGGCAAGAAAATGTAATCAAAGGCCTCCTGACAATGAGCCATCCAGCCGTAGGTATAGATTAGATAGATATACATGATTCACACGCACAGACACAGATGTGTCAGAGATTTGAAAGGGACCCCTAAAGAAGGACAATGCTGTGTTGCCTGTTCCAGAGTGGGCAAACCGGACAATCTCCAGATCAACACTGACGGAGAAACAGCAAGGAGTACCGTTTACCCACAAGCAGAGAGAAATTCCATGTGTTCCAAACCAACCCTTCCCCGTGACTTTTTTGTTCGCCAGGCTGGGCCACGGCATCACGTGGCCGGGGGCGGCTAGGACCTGAGGGAGAACAGCATAAGCGGCACTGCGCATGCGCCACTGAGCTGTGCAAGGGTGCCTTCTCTCCTTGGCCACGAGGGGGCTCTGAGTTGCCTCCCGAGGCGGAAGTGGCCCCTTCTTATTTCTTCCTCCCTCTCGCTCTCCCGCTCGCTTTGTTCCGCCAGCCGGAATCGGTGACGGCTTCCGGTCTCAGCAGCTGCTCGGCCACCATATTGGGGTTTGTTACAGGAGTCGCCTTGGCCGCCGACAGAAGCAGAAGCTCGGCCGCCTTATGACCTTCCTCGCCGCCCAGAGAGAGAGGGGGGGAGGACCCTTCGGAGGAGAGGGCCGCGCCTCCCTCGAGCCACCGCAGGCCCTGGGCCCGGGCCAGGCCGAGAAGAGTTAGGAGGGCGAGTGGCGGTGTGTTGACAGCCCGGCTATAACGGGGCAGGGAGAGGGAAGGGGTGGGTGGGGCTGGCCGCAGGAGGAGCAGCAGGAGGAGGAGCGGGAGCCCGACGAGGTCTGCCAGAGGGGGCTGGGGCCTCACCGAACTACAAACCCCGTGCCCCATAGCATTGAGCCATGCCAGTTGGAGTGGGGGCAGGCTGATCTGAGTCGAAGTAAAGGGAAGGGGAGCCCTTTGCTGTGGGCGCGGCCTTCATGCCTCACCCCTTCCTTTTGGGGAAGAATTCGGAATAAAAGGGAGAGGCCGTGGGGTGGACAGAAGAGGAGGAGAAATATCAGGGCATATATCTGCTTGAATATATATATATATATATTACACTAGACTCTGCTAATTGGCATTCCTGGGAAGTGACAGATGCTGAAGCAGGCCTGGGCAAACTTGGGCCTTCCAGGTTTGGGAGTTGAAGGAATTGTGGGAGTTGAAGTCCAAAACACCTGGAGGGCCCACGTTTACCCTTGCCTGGGACAAATGTAGCTTATGGTTGCTATTAAAAATAGTCCAACTCAGAGCTTTCGAAACCATGTGTGTGGCTGCAGTGGGTCACGCAAATGTAATTAGAAACTTCAGAGTCTGTATGAAATAAGCAAAAAAACTTTATTTATATCCCACTTTATCTCTTCATACGAACATTCAAAGCAGCTCACAATCAAAAACACTACAACTTAAAATATGCAATAATAAAACAGTAATTGTATATTATATATTCTCAGTAGTAATTATATTTAATACATTCATAATAATTATGTTACTAATAACTTAATTTTGGTATCCCGTCACCATCTCCCCGAAGGGACTCGGGGTGGCTTACATGGAGACAAGCCATGAATTGAATGCGATTTATGTGGGACTTTTCCCACCTACGCCAGGCTAGATAGCTAGCTCCCTATCTACCCAGGAGCGACCTAGCCACGGTGATCCAGGAAATGGTCATCTCAAGACTGGACTACTGTAACGCCCTCTACATTGGCCTTCCTTTGTCATCTATCCGAAAACTCAAGCTAGTGCAAAATGCTGCTGCTCGACTGCTGGTGGGAGCATCAGCATGAGAGCACATTACACCTATTCTGCAGCAATTGCACTGGCTACCAATAGAGTACCGGCTTGCTTTCAAGGTGTTGGTGTTAACCTTTAAGGCCTTGTATGGTCTAGGGCCGGTGTATCTGAGGGACCCCCGAGATCACTATGCTTGGAAGAGCAAAACCTCTTAGTAGTTCCATCCATTCATTCCTGCCAGTTGTCTACAACCAGATCAAGAGCCTTTTCCGTAGCGGCGTCATCGCTATGGAATTCAATGCCAGACGAAGTCCGTGCCATTAAGGAACTGGCCCCATTTTGGAGAGCCTGTAAAACGTCCCTTTTTAGCCAGGCTTTTAACCTAAATGGCTCCTGAGGAAGACGTCAAATTCTTGAGTCCTGTATAAACTGTTGTTTTTATGCTCTGTTTTATATTGTTGCTGTTCTTAAATTGAATTGTTGCTGTTTTATACATTGATTTTATGTAAACCGCCCGAGCCTGCTGGAAGGAGCGGTATACAAGAATGAACAATAAATAAATGAGGTATCTTCCAATTCAAGGATTATATGATTCTATAAGCCCAGTGAAACACAGATTAAAATATAATGCAGTAAAATTTACAAATTAGTATTATTAGTATTATATATTATATTGTATTATTATTACTGTTATATTGCATTATATAATAATATATGTATATACAATATATTATTTTATTAGCATAGCGCAATATTTGTATTATAAATTACTATATTGTACTATACCACTATACTGCAATATTATTAGTAATATTACATGCAATATATAATTTACAATTATGTTGTATCAATGAAAGGTTTACATGAGTTATGTTGCATCCTCATACATTTTGTTAGGACACTGTATGTGTTCGTATCTCATATAAGAGTTTGGTTTGATCTCTAGTTTGCTAGTCAAACTGAATTGCTGTGTCACGAAATGATGCCTGTCTAAAAAGTGTGTCACTGACATGAAATGTTTCGAAAGCTCTGTCCTAAATAATACTATACCATAAACGTTATATTAATATTGAAATTGTTTAATTTTAACTTCTTGTCGTACAATGTTTAGTGTCGTAATTTAATTTTGCTTTTCTTGTTTAAATATTTATGGTTATTGTCTTTGATACTGGCATTCAATATTTACCTTGTTTGTTGGAAACCACCTTGAGTCTTCACGGGGAGATAGGCAGGATACAAATAAAGTTTTAGTATTGTTATTATATAGTAATTAAATATAGTAATGTAATCTCTATTTAAAGTATTATTTCTTCAACTTCTTTCCCTGGTTGCTTGAGTCTGCTGTATATATGTATACAGCAAGCATCCACTTAGCTGACGGGCTTAGGACCAGAGTGCTATTAGAAAGTGGAGTAGTCAGAAAGGGTAAAACAGTTTATTGTGGCTTGCAAATGCCCTTTGGCTGCTTAAAAACAAAAATAATATGCTTTTGAAAAGAACTTTTGCATGCTTTCAAAAGTGCTTATGGGGGTGTCTTCTCTTTCCATAGACAAGCTTTGAGATGGCACATGTGATCGCAATGGAGCTTCATAGGCAGGAAGAATGACAAGATTAATTGAACTTGTCTTTAATTTGCTGAAATAATGAAGTGTCAGAAAGCAAGGTGGGGGAAATCCGTGTATATATTCATTTGCACCTTGACAACTGCTTCTAGCTTTTGTAGACACATCTTCTCTTCCTTTGCCCGAGGAAGGGGGAGGATGAGTCATAACAGCCTTCACAGCAGTTGCATGGCCTGACATCATCTTTTCCTCTGGTTGTGGCTTAGACAATCCACTGAACAGACCAAAGAGTGAAGAAGGGGAAGAATGATAGAATAATAGAGTTGTTTAAATATTTATGGTTATTGTCTTTGATACTGGCATTCACAAGGACCATCCAGTCCATCCCCCTGCCATGCAGGAAAAGCACAATCAAAACACTATAGAAGGAAAGAAGTAAGGAACGAAGAAAGATGACTAAGGTAGCAAAACATTCTTACAGAATCTGGATCCAGGGCTCAGCCTGTTAGAGACAGACTTGCCTTAAAAACCACACTACTTACTTGTGAAATAAGGAGTCCTGTCAATCTCTGAAGGACTATGCACATTCATTGCTTTCATAATTGGAAGCTTGAAGTGTTTTGCTAAATTATTCTGTGGGTGTGATAAATTGAGAGACAGAAATCTGGTTTAAGCAGGGATTGTGACAGTCCGAGAAGGAAATAGATGGGAAGAAAGTGCAGCTCGAGACAGCTCTTCTATTAGCAAAGCTCATTCACAAAATATTTGTCTTGGTGCGCAGGTGAACTAGTTGAAAGTAGGTCAGTCTTGTTTTTTCCCCCTTGTGAAATTGTAGATTGACTGGGTCACTGTATATCCTGAAGGCACCAGATCCTGTCTGATCTCAGAAGCTAAACAGGGACAGATCGCGTTATTAACTGGATGTGAAACAGCCATGGAAACCAGGTACTGTAGGCCAGTTTCTTGGGACGACTGGCAATTCTATTTTTTTGCCCATGGGCAGCAGTGGTTTCTTTCTATTCTGGAAGCAAATGTCAGTGATGCAGGGCAGGTACTGGTCCAGGAGTCATCACTTTGAGTAGGAAGGCAATGGCCAACCACCCCTGTGTATTCCTTAAGAACATAAGAAGAGCCATGCTGAATCGGACCTCAGCCCATCTAGTCCAGCATTCTGTATCACACAGTGGCCCACCAGTTGTACACGGGGATCTCGAGCAGAAGGGAGGGCAAAACCCTGACCTGCTCCCGACCCCACAACCAGTACCCAGGGAAATCCTGCCTACCTCAACCAACTCCGAGGTGGCACTTGAATGTCCTTTTCAGTAACTACCGATACACTTGGTATCCATGAATCTGTCTAATCCTGCCTTGAAGTTGTTCAGGCTGACAGCTGTCACAACCTCTTCTGGAAGTGAGTTCCATAACCCAATGACCCTCTGGGTGAAGAAATATTTCCCTTTATTAGTCCTAATTTTCCTACCTTGGAGCTTCAGGAGTGCCCTCTAGTCCTAGTGTTTTGTGACAAAGAAAATAATTTTCTTTATTCACCTTTTCTATCCCATGCATGATTTTATACACTTCGATCAAGTCACCTCTTAAACGCCGTCTTTCAAGGCTGAAAAGACCAAGGCGTTGCAACCTGGTTTCATAAGGGAGCCGCTCCATCCCTTGGATCATTCTTGTTGCCCTTTTCTGTACCTTTTCCAGTTCCGTTATATCCTTCTTAAGGTGCGGAGACCAGAATTGTACACAGTACTCCAAATGTGGCCTTACCATAGATTTGTAGAGAGGTAATACAACATTTGCTGACCTATTTTCGATTCCCTTTCTGATCATGCCTAGCATAGAATTTGCTTTTTCACTGCTGCAGCGCACTGGGTTGACATCTTCATTGAGCTGTCCACCAAGACCCCAAGATCCCTTTCCTGGTTTGTCTCGGAAAGCTTTGACCCCATCAGTTGATAAGTGTAGTTGGGGTTCTTTGCCCCGATGTGCATGACTTTACACTTGTTTAGGTTAAAATGCATTTGCCACTTTGTTGCCCATTCACTCAATTTCGAGAGATCTTTCTGGAGCTCTTTACAATCAGTTTCATTTTTAACTACCCTGAACAATTTAGTGTCGTCTGCAAACTTTGCTACCTCAGAATTCACTCCTACATCCAGATCATTAATGAATAATTAAAAAGTAACGGACCCAAAACTGAACCTTGGGGTACGCCACTTCTCACCTCTTTCCACCCAGAGAAATGTCCGTTTATTACCACCCTTTGTTTCCTACAGTTTAGCCAGGTTCCAATCCAGGACAAGACCTGTCCCCTGATTCCATGGCTGAAGAGCTTATTTAGGAGCCTTTGGTGAGGACTTTGTCAAAAGCCTTTTGAAAGTCAAGGTAAACAATATCAATTGGGTCCCCTTTATCTATGTGTTTATTTACACCCTCAAAGAATTCTAACAAGTTAGTAAGACATGATTTGCCTTTGCAGAAACCATGTTGATTTTCTTTCAGCAATGCCTGTTCTTCTATGTGCCTAGTAATTTTTTCTTTAATAATGGTTTCCATCATTTTGCCTGGAACTGAGGTCAAACTGACTGGTCTATAATTTCCTGGATCACCTCTGGATCCTTTCTTGAAGATCGGTGTTACATTTGCCTCCCTCCAGTCCTCGGGTACAGTGCCTGATCTTAGAGAAAGGTTATATATCTTAGCTAGAAGTTCAGCAATTTCACACTTGAGTTCCTTAAGAACTCTGGGGTGGATGCCGTCTGGACCTGGTGATTTGTTGACATTTAGTTTAGTAAGGCATATGAGAACATCCTCCTTGTTTATCTCTATCTGTTTTAATTCTTTTAATTCCCTCCCTGAAAAAACTGACTCAGCTGAAGGCATATGTTGTCTGTCCTCCTGTGTGAAAACGGAGGCAAAGAAGTCATTTAGCCGCTCAGCAATCTCTTTGTCTTCGCTGATTTTCCCTTTCTGGCCATTGTCGTCGAGTGGCCCAACTGCTTTTCTAGTTGGGTTCCTGCTTCTGATGTACTTAAAGAAGTTTTTGTTGTTTTTTTAATATTCTTTGCTATGTGTGCCTCAAAATCTCTCTTGGCTTTCCTGACTGTTGCTTTGCATTTAGTTTGCCAGAGCTTGTGTTCCTTTCTGTTCTCCTCGGTAGGAAGAGCCTTCCATTTCTTAAATGAGTTTTTCTTCTTTCCAATCACATCTTTTACTTCGTTTGTAAGCCATACTGGTGTCCTTTTGGACTTTCCATGCCTCTTTCTTTTTATTGGAATGCATTTTAGTTCGGCCTGTTTTAAGGTATTTTTAAACAGTTTCCAAGCATTTTGGAGGGATTTGATTTTTTTACTGCTCCTTTTAGTTTGTTCTTTACAATTTTTCTCATTTTGGTGAAATTCCCTTTGTGAAAATTTAAGGTCTCTGTGTTAGTTTTTACTGACAGTTTGCTATCCAAACTTAAGTTGAAGGTTATTGTGTTGTGGTCACTGGTACCTATGGGCTCAGTTACAAGGACATCTTGAACGAGATCTTGTTCATTAGTTAGCACCAAGTCCAGGATCCCCTTTCCCTGGTTGGTTCCATGACCATCTGCTCAAGGGAATAATCAGCTAGCATGTCGAGGAACCTTGTCTCTCTTTCATGCGTAGAACAAGAATTTGGCCAATCTATTTGGGGATAGTTGAAGTCCCCCATTATGACTAATGTATTTCTTTTTGAGGCCTGTTTAACTTCATTTTCCAGATAGCAGTCTGCCTCTGGAGTTTGGTTGGGAGGGCGATAGCAGATCCCTAGTGCTAGATTAGTTTTTGTCCTGGGACTTTTATCCACAATGTTTCTGTAGGTGAGTTTGAAATTTCTTGAAGTTCTAATTCATGAGATTCTAGCTCCTCATTTATGTACAGGGCCACACCGCCACCATTTTTCCCTCTCCTGTCTTTCCTGTACAGTTTATAACCTGGAATCTTTGTGTCCCATTTGTTTTCCTCCGTCCACCAGGTTTCTGTTATGCCAATAATATCAATATTTTTTTTCCTTTGCCAAATATTCCAACTCCCTATTTTTGTTCGAAGGCTTCTAGCGTTTGCGTACAGACATTTATATTTATTTCTCTGGTGCACTTTCAACTTTGGCTGTTTGTGAGCATTTGTAGAAGGCCTACCATGTCCTACCTCTCGACTACTACTATCTATCTTTTCTGTTGACTCAGCCATTTGTGTATGGATTTCGTCCTCCATACTTGGCATTTCACCCTCTCGAACCGGAAGCTGCCCAGCTCCTGTCGACTTTCCCCTAGGAATCAGTTTAAAAGCTGCTCTGAAATCTTTTTAATATTAGTCGCCAGCAGTCTGGTTCCATTTTCGTTCAAGTGTAACCCGTCCCTTTTGTACAGGTCTGGCTTTCCTGAAAATGTTCCCCAGTTCCTAACAAATCTAAAACCTTCCTCTCGACACCACTGCCTCATCCACGCATTGAAGCTCCTGAGCTCTGCCTGTCTGGCTGTCCCTGCGCGTGGAACAGGTAGCATTTCGAGAATGCTACCTTTGAGGTCCTGGACCTTAATCTTCTACCTAGCAACCTAAATTTGGCTTCCAGGACCATCCGCTTAGCCTTCCCAATGTCATTGGTACCAACGTGTACCACGACCACTGGCTCCACCCCAGCACTATCTACCAGCCTATCTAGATGCCTCGTAATGTCCGCGACCTTTGCACCCGGCAGGCAATTTACCATGCGGTCATCACGTCCATCACAAACCCAGCTTTCTATGTTCCGGACAATCGAATCACCTACTACAAGAAGCCCACCTCCTACCACCCGTCGAGAAGTATCTTCGGTGCACGAAGATATGGGCACAGCCTCTGAGGAAGGGGTCCCAACTGAGGGAGCCGGTCCCTCTTCCTCAGACTGATGTTCTCCCTGCCCAAGACCCCCATTTTCCAAGGCAGCTGGAGGGCTGCTCATCATGGAGTGGGATGCTCCTGTTGCATCTCTGGAGATCTTATCCTCCAGCCTCACTTCCTCTCTGTGCTTCTCCAGGTCTGCTACCTTGGCTTCAAGGGAAGAAACACGTTCCCTGAGAGCCAGGAGCTCACTGCAGCGAACGCACACCCAAGACTTCTGCCCGGCAGGCAGGTAGTCATACATGTGACACTCAATGCAAAACACTGGGAAACCCCCCTCCCACTGCTGGCTGGCTACCTCCATTTCTTATTAATGTTTTTTTGTAGATTAACTGTTTTGTTGTGGTCTTAATTTACTTAATTTAATTTTTTACAAGTCTTTGGATATTTCTTCTCCAACTTGTTACAAGTTTATGCTCTATCGCGCGCCGATAGGCGCGCGGGCTGCTAACAAAGACCTAAAGCAATACTAGAATCTAAGCCACAAATTTACCCCAGGAACTTACCAGTGCTCCTTTCTTTCTCCTTTATTTATTTTCTGTTTTATTCCTTATTTGAAAGTAGTCTGCCTGATGTGCTTTTCACAAGGACAGTTAGCTGAAAGCCCTGCAGGTCACTATAGGTCAGCCTGCTACTTGAAGGGATACAGAAACATTCATTGGGAGGCTGAAGTGATTAACAGTTGACTGGTTTAAGTTTGTCTCTTGAGAGTTCAAGGCAGGGTGAAAAGTAGCAACTGATGTTACAGCAAGAATGAGACTCATTGTGGAATGATGGTGAAGGAATATGTTCTTCTCATCTTCCTGTTGAAAAAGTTGTTAATGTGAGATAAATTAACAGAGAGCAAAACTTTACTTTTGTGCTTGAGTTTGGACTGTTCCAAAACTTTGTTGTACATAGAAAGTTAACAATACAATTGGCTGAAGCTGAAACTGGGAAAAGAAGGTGGAGTTTGAAATTGTTTCCAGCTGGGAAGGAAAATCTTGTAAATATGTATAATCTTGGTGCAGATTGTATTTCTTTCAAGGGAATTCTGCAGAATAACAATTAAATGTTGGGTTAAATTATTTTCATTTGTTTCAAGTCAATTCCAGCTTATAGAAACCCTAAGGCAAACCTGTCATCTGGTTTTCTTGGCAAGATTTGTTCAGAGTGTGATTTGCTCAAGTCACCCAGTGGTTTTCCATGGCCAAGCCTTGGTCTCCAGAATTTTATTTCATTCTCTTTGAGTTAAATGCAGATAGATAAATCAAGTACTTACAGGGCTATGCCTGTTAACTTGTGAAATGTGACACTGATGCTATATCGAAAGAGAGAAATGTAGTAATATTGCTCAGAGTGATAAGAGGAGTCTTATTTCATGATTACTGACTTGTGACAAGTAACTATTAAGACAAGAGATCCTGAGATTGCTTTAAAAATAGCTGGTAGCTCAAGAGGAAAGGATTATATCGTGATAAACAAATATGATGATATGAAAGCTTGCCATATCAAAATGAGAAGGCTACAAATGAGCTAAAGTAAGCTGGGACTGTGATAGCAGGTTGCTGTTGTCTTACTGTTGCATTAATTTTGTGTAATATGTGTATTATGAGACATCTACATTTTAGAGCCCCTTATGTACTTCTAAGAAATTCTAAGGTTTTGATATCACAATAGTGTTGCAAGCAGTAAAAATAATCTGTACTTGGGCAAGTCCCAGTTAACAATCACTAGAGACTGATTTGTTTGTGGCGAAAGCTTTCAGAGCCAACACCCAACTTGCAAATATGACACAGGAAAGCATTTTGCCTAATTTTCTGTTGTCAACCCTGTCTTTGATGGGTCTGTCATGTCTTCTTATAGATTTATGTGTTTTAAACTGATTTACTTATTTATTTATTTATTTATTTAAAACTTTTGAATTCCGATCTTCTCACTTCCGTAGAGGGATTAATGTGTTTTAACTGATGGTATGGGGTTTTTTTTGCTTTTGGAAGGCTTCACAAAAGAGTCTGGAGTAACAAAGACCTGAGGCAAAGCACAAAAATCAGTGTGTAGAGAGGTATGGTACTGTCTATTCTCCCATTTGGGTCTGAAACCCTGGCTAGACCCCTTTCAGTTCGGCTTCTGGGACGGAGACGGTCCTGGTCTCCATCACAGATCAGCTACATTGCCAGCTGGACCACGGCGGGTCGGTGCTGCTTGTGTTATTGGACCTCACAGCAGCGTTTGATACTGTCGATTACAATCTTTTGACTCACTGTCTTGCTGGGGCTGGGGTGAGGGGGACAGCCTTGAATTGGCTGTCCTCCTTCCTCCGGAACTGGTCACAGCGAGTGAGGATGGGCGAGGTGGTCTCCGAGAGCTCCCCCTTAAATTGTGGCATTCCTCAGGGGGGCATACTCTCCCCTCTATTATTTAACAGCTATATGCGACCACTTGCTCAGCTGGTGCGTAGCTTTGGGCTGGAATGTCATCAGTATGCTGATGACACCCAGCTCATTCTGAGGATGAGGGGCAGGCCCAAAACCATTCCCCCATAATTTCCATCTCTGCCTCGAATCCGTTACTGGATGGCTGGGAGCCAGTAGGTTGAAGGTGAATCCAGCGAAGACGGAGATCCTCTGGCTGGGTCGTCCGAGGGGTAGGGATGTCCAGCTTCCGACCCTGGATGGTGTGCCGTTATGCCCGTCATCTTCAGTAAAAAGCCTTGGAGTTCTTTTGGACTCTCTGCTGTCAATGGTGGCGCAAATCTCCGTTGTCAGCAGAGTGGCATTTTTCCATCTTCGCCAGGCTAGGAAGCTGGTCCCTTACTTGTCTCGACACGACTTGGCCACGGTGAGCCAAGCCACGGTCATCTCAAGGTTAGACTACTGTAACACTCTCTACATTGGTCTGCCTCTGTTGGTGACCCGGAAACTCAAGCTGGTGCAGAACGCCGCAGCTCGGTTGCTCGCTGGAGCTCCTGCGAGCTGCCGCATTACACCAATTCTGCGGGAACTGCACTGGCTTCCTATTGAGTACCGGATCACCTTCAAAGTGTTAGTCTTGACTTTTAAGGCCTTGTATGGTCTGGGGCCAGTGTACCTAAGGGACCACCTAACCCCATACTGTCCCATGAGAACACTTAGATCTGAAGACTGGAATCTTCTAGCCATGCCCAATGTCAAACAATACCACCTAACTTCAACACGAAGAAGGGCGTTCTCCATCATCGCCCCAGTTCTCTGGAATGCACTACCCCCGGAGGTCCGGGCCTTACGTAATCTGTTGGCTTTTCGGAAGGCCTGCAAGTTGACCCTATTCCGGCAGGCCTTTGAGTTGTAATGTGCTATCCCCTAGGACTTGTGTTATCTCTTAGGAATTGTTTTATCCTTGTGGTTTCATTGCTGTTGTAGATTTGTTGTTTTATTGTGGTGCTTGATGTAAGCCGCCCCGAGCCAGCTGGGAGTGGCGGCCAATAAATCTAACAAACAAATAAATAAACATTGGTCACCTATCGCCAACACCTACAACTCCTCGAATGCTTTAATCAGCGCTGTCTTCGCACAATCCTAAATATATACTTATATAAATATATGTGTATACTGGACTGATTATGTGACGAATGTTACTGTCCTTGAGCAAGCAGGGATAATCAGCATTGAGGCCACACTATTGAGAACACAGCTGCGCTGGGCAGGGCACGTCTCTAGAATGGAAGACCACTGCCTCCCAAAGATACTACTCTATGGTGGCGCAAATACTACTCTATAGTGAACTCGCCACGGGTCAGCACAAGAGAGATATAAGGACTCCCTGAAACAACATCTCAGACTCGGCCAGATTGATCACCAACAATGTAGAGACGCACTATCCACAAATGCTACGGCCTCTTTCAAGAAGTCACGCCGAACGGGTCTCGAAGAGGAACGACAACGGGTCTCGAAGAGAAACGGCGGATCAGAGAGCTATCCGGGACATGCCCCAGTTCCTGACCGCACTGAAGACCTGGCTCTTCCGAAAGGCTTACGGCTAAGGACACCCTCCAGACTTAGCCTGAGTTACTGGAACTATTTTAATTAATTTTCCTATTCTTTTAGCTTTTAACTATTGAACTCTTTTATGTGTTTTATGTGTAAGTCGCCCGGAGCACTGACGTGGAGGGCGACTCATAAATAATAAAATCAATCAATCAAAATCAATCAAGAAAGAACCGCAACTTGGAAACAACATCACCCAAGGAGACTTTCTGCTGTGCTTTCTGCAACTGGATTTGCCTATCTCAGATGGGCCTTTTTAGTCATCAACGTGCTTGTAGAAAGCGTGGGATGAGTCCTTCCTAAATCTTCGTTCGCGAAGAAAAGCCTAGAAGAAGAAGAAAGGTTGATTTATAATATATTACTCGGCACCTCAATCTGTAAGGACAGGTGGAGAATAAATGTTACTGCTATAATATTTTTATAGCAGTGTTCCTCCCTGTGTTGGTATTTCATGCCACAGGGATTGAGATCCCAATCTCCACCTAAACTTGGTGAACAAAACTGTAAGCATGTATGGTGTTGTGATTAGAGCAGGGATGGGCAGTGTGCAACTTTCTAAAATATGCTGAACTATATAGCAAGATTTGATGATACCAGAGCCCAATAACAGCTGAAAGTTGTCATGATGAGGATGCCTAGGATCTGCCATAGTACAAAATGTGTAGCCTGGGTCTACTATATTCCTTGAAAATGTTATATATATATCTTCTGCTCAAGATGTATTACTATAACATATTTACTATACTTTATATTGAGCTAGTTGATGGGAAGTAGAATAGTCAACTGAATGTTATAGTTAGTGGGAATCAGGACCAGTTAGCACCTAACACCTGGAAGATAAGGGAGGGAATTCTGGGAGGATGTGGAGCTGGGAACTAAGGCCGTGCCTTACGTGAACTGGTGTTCAGGCAAGTTGTATGAAGTTTATTAGCCAATTACCAAAAGAACACAAAGGTCTGACAGATGGATATTGTGGGCCAATGACACTGTAACACATGAAATGTTGGAATGCTAAACCTATATAGAGTGTGTACTTATAACAAGCCTCAGTCCTGGTAACAATAGTGCACAAAACCTGTACTGTGTTTTCAATAAAGTCCTTCCGTTCTTCAAAACTGGACTTATTTTGAGAGACAGATTAGGTCTGCAGCTGATAGAAGGTCATATTTTGTCCAGCCCAAGGTTGACATGTTGGACTGAAACCTGGGAGCCCCAGGCTGAGCCACTTGGTTGTGAAAGCGAGGTATTGATTGAGTAGCCATTGGGTTGGATCCCCTACCTTAAAGGGTCTTGTGATGATTTTTTAAAAAAAGGAAGTCACTATGAGACCATTAGGGAAGAAGTGGAATTGATGTGTAAATAACTCATATTTTCTGCTATATTGAGGTAGAGAGATTTAATAGGCTTTTTCTATTGTCTCTTTCAGGGTCTGACATTTCTTGAGGGCTTTGTAACTAACTCAAAAGAGAATTGGGGGAAGCAAAGAGGATCCCCAAGTGACATCATGGAGGAGAATGGTGAAGATGTGGCCTCCCTGGGTAAGGATCTATTCACTGTTGTTGTGAAGTTGCAGAACTTTTACTTCTTAGAACTAGTGCTCTTCTGCTGGATGCAGTGGGTCCTCGGGATCTGTGGGATCCAGATCTGCAATTTTCAGCAAGCATGTATTCAAATGTTTAAAAGCAATGCTTTTGGATTTGAAAAGACAACCTGGCAAAATGGCACTACCTAAAAGAATCCCACAGCTTGTGTGACTGTGGAGCAGAACAGACAACTCCACATTTGTATGCTTGTCCACTGTGCCCTGCCTCATCTACGGAGGAAGAATTGTTGGAGGCTACAGACAATGCCATTGCTGTTGCCCGTTTTTGATCAAAAGATATTTAGCCACTCACACTCCTTCTATTTTTATCTGTTTTATACTAATTTATGCAATGCTTTTAATACGAAATAAATAAAGCAAGCATGTATACATGCTCCAGTTCCATGGTATGGGGCATGACTGTCCATGTTTTTTTTTTCTTGTTATCACTATCACTTTCTAGCTTGTTGTAAGTGTTGCTCCTGATTGCAGTATTCTGAGTGGGTTTGATTGTTTGTGGATTTGATTTAAATGTTCTCTCTAGGAATATCTAGGTCCGTGAGTGAAATTCTGTGGTCAACTTCCAGCAGAAAACATAGAGCTATCCTGGAGAGGTGTTCTCTCAGGGGGGAAAAAATCATTTTATTCATGACTTTTCTGCTTTCATGGGGATCTTCTACCCCTAATCTCAGTGAATGTGGGGGCCTGACTCTAAATTTTAAGTAGTTCAGTGCCAAGATTGTTTCTCCCAGTGAGCCAATTTTGAAACCTCAATCTGCAAAAGAATTCTTAAAAGAGTATTATCCAGAATGACTTCTGGTATTTCTTGTCCAGTACTATAGCAGTTGATGATGTATTTAACACAATTAGACTTAATGTCAGGGAAAACCTTAAGCTTTTACTATAGCATTTGAAAAGACAAAAGAAAGAGAACGAAGCGGAAACATACCTCTAAGAAAAGCCAGGTACTATCTGCCCAGATTACCCTTTTCTAAAAGGAAAACCTGCTCTTCTGAGTGCTAAAAGATCCTTGCCTGTTATGCGTCTTGAACAGGGAGGGTAAATGTCCCAAAGCATTCTGAAAGTGAGAACTGTAGAGATGTACTGCAAGATTGTATCAGATCTCTAAACTGATAGCATATTCACATAGCTCTAAAGTTCCTATGGTTCCCTTGCATCTATACTATAGAATTAATGCAGTTTGATGCTATTTTATCGTGTCTCAGTGCTATGCAATTGTGGGATTTGTAGTTTGGTGAAGGACCAGCACTCTTTGGCAAAGAAGACCAAAAACCTTCAAAAACTACAACTCCTATTATTCCATTGCCTTGAGTTAGGACAGTTAAAGTGGTGTTCAACTGTATTATTTCTGCAGTGTAGATGTACCCATAGAGTGCACCTGAAGCATTGTAATTTTCAGAGGTTGATTATGTGAAGCTGGAGCAAGTGTTTAGATTTCTAGAGATTTAACCTAAATTATTGATATTGACACTGGGAGTTTTAATATGAAGCTTTGCATGGCACTCTTCCATGTTTCAAAATATTGATAGACCCGTAATTGCTTTTGCAGGAGCCCAAATTCCTGGGCCTTTGGCAAACCTTCCAGGGTGCATCAAGTCCACACATTGACTTTTTGTTAGATAGCTGGAAATGCTGTGGGGTGCCAATAGCATTGTTGACATTCTACTAAGAGCACATCAGTTGCATCATAATAATTGTACACTGGATGGCTTTGTGTGCTCCACCTTCAGTTATGAAGTTGAAGCAGTGAGAAAGTCAGATATGACCCTGTTCAAATAGCATTACAGTACCTGGCTTAGTAATTTGTTCCCTGGGGTCCTATGTTCTACCTGCTCACTAGCTGGCCACAGTCTGTCATCTTTATGAAAATAATCTGTCGGATTTCTGACCCCTTTCCATCCTTCATTCCTTTACTACACAAACATGGACTTTTCCTATGAGCCAAAAATCCCCTTGTCTCTAAACCACTATTTATCTTGGTTCTGCCACTCTGTAGCCTGAGCAGAATATACATAAATAATAATTATTATTTTATACATAACAAGATTAGTATGCAACAAACAAGATCGCTATGCTGGCTTTTGTATTTGATCACATGTCGGACGCTTCCCAAGTGTCTAGTACTGTATGATGTATCGGCAAATAATGCACTGATATCCTCCTCCTCCTCCTCTTCTTCTTCTTCTTCTTCTTCTTCTTCTATTTCTGCATAGTCAAGGATCAAAGCTAGTTCTCGGTGGATCTGGTTCCTTTGTGATGCTGAATGGCTGTCTGGTGGATCTAATGCTGACTTAAATCTAGGCAGTTCCCAGTAAAAGACTGGGTTAAGCAAGCCCAACCCTCTTTGAGTTCTAAATTCTATGGGTAAAATTATGTATCAGGTCATGAGATCCATCAGGAGAACTGTGGGGAAATTGGTCTTCCTTATCTATCGTTCCTAGCAACCCAGAATGACCTTAACAGATTGGAGATCTTGATCCAAACTGACAAAATGAATTTCAGGATGGATGGCACCTGGCTTGAAAACCGTTCATATGAAAGGGATCTAATAATCTTTGTAGACCATAAACTAAACATGAGCAGCAGCTACAAAAGCCAATGCGATTCTATGCTGCAGCAGTTTTTATATAGCATCAAGATTGAGGGAATTCATATTTGCACTGTCTTCTGTTTTTTCAGACCTCATGTGGAATAACTCTGTATCCAGTTCTGAGCCCCACAATTCAGAAGGAGGTGTACAAGCTGGAAGGTGTCCAGAGAAGGACAACCAAAATGTTCAGAAGTTTTGAAACCAAGCCCTATAAAGAATAACTTTGAGAGCTTGAGATGTTTAGCTTGGAGAAGTGAAGTTGAGAGGGGACATGATAGCTATGTTTAACGATTTGAAAGGATGTCATGTTGCGAAAGATGCAAGCTTGTTTTCTGCAGCTCTAGGGCTAGGACACAGAGCAATGGATTTGTGTAGGAAATGCAAGAAAAAAGATTTCACCTAAACATTAGAAAGAACTAATTGATGAAACAGCTGTCCAGCAGTGGAATATGCTGCCTGCAAATGTGGTAGTGTCCTTTCATCAGGAGGTTTTTAAGTAGAGGCTGGATGACCATCTGTCAGAAGTGTGTTGATTGTGTCTGTGCATATTTGTGTTAGTGATTTATGGCATTTGGGTGACTTCCAGCAGGAACATGCAGGAAAATGCACAATTTTAACATATTTCATGCTGCTTAACTGGAGCAGGAGATCCTTAATCTTCATCACTGAAGAGCCATATCTGCTTGCTGGTGTGACTCTGCTTCAGGGTCTCCGCTTCAATCTACCTCATTCAAGAAGTCATTCTTTTAATTGGCTTATAGCTGGGCAGGTCCATGCTTGGTTATTGTTTGGATTGAGGAATATTTCAATGTTTGCCTGCTTAAATAATCTGGACAGAAAGTCTCCTTTTTTGGCATTGAATTTCAAATGCCAATTATTCAGGGAACATGTTAGTAACAAAGTTTAAGTAAACCTCCCATTTCAATTGGTTTCTAAAAATATGTAGCCTGAATTATGTACTTTATTCAGTTGATGTTTGACATCAAATTTGGATTCCAAAGAGAATCTGTGCGTTGTCTATAATGATTCATCATTCAATCACGTTTCCAGCCCTCATAGTTTCATTCAGTAAACTGAGTCACTGTATTATCGAATGCTTTCATGGCTGGAATCACTGGGTTGTTGTAGGTTTTTCAGACTGTATGACCATGTTCTAGAAGCATTCTCTCCTGATGTTTCGCCTACATCTATGTCAGGCATCCTCAGAGGTTGTGAAGTGAGACCTCACAACCTCTGAGGATGCCTGACATAGATGTAGGCGAAACGTCAGGAGAGAATGCTTCTAGAACATGGCCATATAGCCCGAAAACCTACAGCAACCCAACTGAGTCACTTGTTGTCCTTTCTTAATGATGCTCAGCCATATTTTCCCATTGGTAACTTCAGACATCTAAAATATTTGACTTTTAATTTTGTCTGTTTTTCTTTTCCCCCCAAGCGGCCTATATTTCCACAGATGGCAGTTATACAGGTGAGTTGTTGTTCCTTTGCATGTTGGTCAGGCAAAGCTAAAAAGCAAATGTTTGGAAATCTGTTCTTGAAACCATTCTGTGATTGGAATGTATTATGGAAAGAGTGGTTGTCTTTTAAAATTACTACCGTATTTCTTTGATTATAAGGCACCACCGATTATAAGATACACATTAATTCCAGTACCACCAACAGTAAAAAAAAAACACCAACCTCTTCATATATATGCACCCTCAATTTTAAGTTTATATGTTTATATGGGAGGAATGTGCATCTTAGAATCAAAGTAATACAGTATTATTTTTGTTTGCCCAAGGGATTAGATTAGGAGGGATATTGACTATTTACCTCACTTCACACGTTACGCTGGACACGTGTATCACACTGTTGTCACATATCTTTTTTTCGCATGTCAGAATGCAGACTCCCGTGTCATTTTCTTGAGGTTACACGTGTTTTCTTTGCAGGCCAACTTGCGGGAGCAAAGATGCGAGACACGTGTCTCTCGTAACGTTTGTGTGAGATGTACATGTTGCAGCAGGGGAATTGCCAGCGTGATCATAGAATGCATTGTACAGAGCATCCCATCTCTCTCTATCTGCACTCTTATCATTAGGAGCTTCTTTGCTACACCCCTTCCCTTACTAGTGGTCCTTTTACTCCACCCAAACATTTCCTGCTGCCATTTAAAAAATATCCCACTGCCAATCTCACCGTGTCATCCCTGGAGCACACCATGTTGTCTGATACCCTTCCAGAGACCGTGTCGATGCCGAATCATGGCACAATGATGGCTTCTTCGCAGGGTTCTTCCTCCGCCACCAAATCCAGGCGTCAGCCTGTTTGGACCGATGAGGAAACCCGGGCCTTCATCCAGGTGTGGGGCGATGACGCTGTCCAGGGAGCCCTGGCATCAAACTACCGCACAGTGGCACAGTTCCAGTGGATAGCGGATGAAATGCGAGCCCGGGGTTACAACAGGGACTGGGAGCAGTGCCGGGAGCGTGCCAAGGTGCTTCGCCGTGGCTTCAAAGAGATAGTGGACGGGAACAGCAATGCTGGACATGGGCGCCGCGTCTGGCCGTATTTTGAAGAACTTAACCGCTTCCTTTGCATCAAGCAAAATCTAGTTGTTCCACGGCTTTCAGGGAGCAACCCCAGGCCGCCTGTTGATCGTCGGCGACGGGAGCACCGGGAAACTCAGGATGCAGCCTACGAGCCACCGCTATCAGTTGGGAAAAATGACAAAGGGACCTTTGAAGAGCCCGACGGGGACTGTCTACTATTGCCTGAGTCTGCCGGATCACACCAGAGCGAAGCTAACATGGACAATCAAGTTGCTTCTCCAGCAGGAAACTCTGACCTATCCATGGATGGCAGTGTTGGCCCAGGCACTCCCATAGATCCTTTGCCACCCAATGACTCGGTTACTGGTGAGTTTTGTCTGGGTTTGTAGCTTATTTAAGGGATTTTGTGAAATCTGTTTCAGTTATTAATGAACAGCATCTAGTTCTCTCTATGGTGTAATTAGAAAACAAAGCAAGACAAATTGGTGTGTTCTTGTAAGTGTTAGTCTGAAAAAAATTAGAAGTACGGCTTGTAGTGGGAACAAAAGGGTGCTATCAAGTCTGTAACCTACTTGGATGGTAGGTGAAGGCATATATATGTGTGTGTGTGTTTTCAAAGTCACCATTGACTTATATTGACCTCATGAATTTCATAGGGTTTTCTCACACAAGGAAGACTCAAAAGTGGTTTTGCCAGTTCTTTAAAACATAGCCTATTAGCACCTGGTCTTCTCCAAAGGTCTGATGGGATCTGATGCCTTCAGGGAATTTGGGCTCTTTAAAAGTCGTGCAATGTCTGGTGAAATTTCAGAAGTTCTGACAGGACTTCCCTTGGTATGGAATCAAGCTGAATATCTCTTTCTTCATCTGCCTTTCACCTGTCTGAATAAAGTTTATTTTTTCCCCTCATTAAGTCAATTACTGATGACAGACACTGTTTTAGGACCATACTGCCCTCTCGGGGTGGAAAGAGTAGTAGAGTTGGATGTTGTCCAAAACTATGGATGACATCTCTCAGCGGTTTCATGTATATTTTAAACAGCATGGGGGACAAAAGAGAGCCCTGGGGAAATCCCTAAACCAATTGCTAGGGTTTCGAACAGGAGTCCCTCAGCACCACCTTCAGGGTTAAATCCACTCCCACCTCACCCCCGCCAGGAAGGAACAAAATCACTGTAAAATAGTGCCTACCAGTCCCATCCCAGCAAGACAGCCCAGAAGGATACCATGGTTGATGTTATTGAAAGCCACTGACAGGCCCAGTAGGAACAAACAGGGACATACTCCCCCTGTCCAGTTCTTTTTGTAGGTTATTCACCAAGGCAACCCAACGTTGTTTGAGTAGGCTTATTAACAAAAGACCCTCCTCATAAATCTATAGCAGAGTAACTTATTAGTATCAGCTTGACCCAGCACCAATAGCCAAAAGTGATAAAAAGAACAAAACCACACAGAACAGTGTTTTTTCTTCCTTAGGAGGCTTTTCTTTGTAGCAAAATAATATGGTTGCACCATTTTCAAGAACAAGGTTTCCATAACACAAATAAAGTTCTTTATATTTTCTTTGCTTCTACGTTGGACCTCTTTCTCATGCAGGTAAACAGTTTTGCTCTCACAGAACTTACAACAAACTTACACAGGAGCTTCACACAGTAGATTTTTACGCACAGCAGCATTCACACTGGAGCTTTACACATGAGGCCTTCAACCTGGGGCTTCTCTCACTGAAGCTTTCTTACACAAGGCCTCTCACACATTGAGGCCTACTAACACTGAGGTTTACTTCATACTGAGGCCTCTTTCAGACCAAGGCCTACCTCACACGGAGACAAACTAATACTGAGGTTTTCTCATAGACTGAGGCCTCTTCATACTGAGGGCAACTAACACTGAGATGTACTAAGCTACAGGCACCCCTGCTTATATTGAACTGCAGCTTTTGCTGAGTCATTGCATTCATTTAACATTTTCAGTGCTTGACTCACATTTTTGTAATTAAAAATACCTAGTTAATTTTTAATATTTCTGACACCAAAGCTGTTTCTGTCTTCTAGCCAGGCGCAAAACCAGATTGAAATGGACCTAGATAGTCATCATCAGTCTGTGTCTGACTAGGGGGATGAAGCTAGATGTTGTTCTGCTCTCCATCAGCAACAGTATGGCTGTGGGAGGGTAGCTGTTGGAGCAACATAGTGAGTCTCAGGGGAAGCATAAGGTGGGATTCTTGCATATGTGGCTAATAGAATGCCACACATTGCTTCACTGAATCTATTGCAGTTGGGTTAAACAGCAGGATTCAAGCCGCCTTAGTCTGTCTCCTCTGTGTCATTATGCATTGCTAATTCGGCCTACTCTTCTGCTGTTTGTTCCTCCAGCACCAAATCTACGTCCTCGACCGCTGACAGCCGCTGAGCGAATGCGGAATCTTCGTTGCCGGCAGAGAAAGAGGCGGGGCGACACATTGAAAGAACTAATGGAAGTCACCTCCCAGGCCACTAGCGAACTTGTTCGGACACTCTCTGACCTCACACACAAAGAAGTAGCCTCCTTTGAGCGTGCTTACAAAGAGGACCTTGCAGCTCGCAAAGACGAGATGGAGCAGAGTGCCGAGGACATTGGGAGGCTGGTCAGTGCTCTGGAATCCAGCGATCAGACTCTGAAAGAGCAACTGAGCAGCCAGACCAGCGTCTTGCAGGGCATATTGGAAGTCATGAAAGACATACGGGGCCGAACGTCCTACAGTCCCCCTTACCCATCACAGTATTACGATTTCCCGGGCCCGAGCATTATGCACACGGGTGGGGGAGCGTCCTCAAACGGCCAAGAAATGCCCTGCCCCTCTCCTTCCAGCCTTGCGTTCACTTCCCAGCAGCCGGCCACCAGCAACGGAGACATCTCCCCCAGGAAACGGATGAAATAGATGAGAGAGGCACTGTTTCTCTGCCGCCATTGTGGAAACCATCCTTCCAGCTCTTCTCTGTTATTGTTATGACATATATATACATATTGCTTTTGTTGCTGCCTTTCTTAATTGCATAGGTAGAACATGTTCTCACCACATTATGTGTGTTGCCCCACAACTTTAAAGTTGTGAAAATGGCTGCCAGCAGTGTACATTTAGGGGTTTTTTTTGGTTTATTTTTATAGCATACCTACATTAGTTCCCTTTCCATCATTGTTTTCCAGAGGAATGCAGTGTTTGATGTAAAAGTGAAACTTTTAAAAAAATACACTTAATACATTACCAGGGACCTGTAAAAAGGTAATCTTTTAGGAGTAATAAAGCTGCACTGTTGTTCCAAATTTTTCCATATGTGTTCTGCGATAGTGCTTCGGGTTCATAAGCACTACCATTGTACTGGGTTAAGTAAATATCCTGTTTGAGTCAGCCTTTCCCTCTTAACCAGATCCTACAGAAAGACTTAAAGTGGAGGTATAATATGGACAGTATTCACCCTTGTTATGAGCCCCAAGCATCTAGTCATTTCTTTTTTTTAAAAAAAAGTCTATTAAATTTCACAAATTACAGATTAAAAAAGAGTAAGTAAGGAAAGATAAAGGAAATTACATAGAATCAATAAAAGGAAAGGAAAACATTTAAGTGTAAAGAGGTGCTCGGAAAATTTGAGTCGGTGGGTCGTACGAAACCATCAGCATCTAGCCATTTCTGAAAATGGAACTGGCGACCACTAGCTGCCAATGCTTGCATTCTAGTGCATTGATTAAACCCTTCAGAAGGCCACTTGTGGTAGTGGCAATCAGGACTGGTACTTACATTAGGAAATAAAATCTCCACCTCAGGCAGTAAATTTGACATACAATCCTCTCTCACACACATTCCCCCTCCCCCAAACAACCAAAAGAACCTATGATGTTCCCTTGAGATACCATGTTGGCTACCCTAGCAGTGCTGTTCTCCCTCTATTTAGTTATGACCAGCAGTCTATTTGGAAAGCAGTACTTGGCCACATAAAATAAAACAATGGCCTCTACAGCTGTCTTTATCATGCCAAAAGCAATTTAGGAATACAGTTAAAATGTATAGAAAAAACACAAACAGTTAAAAACATGACATTATACTAATTTTTCTTTGACCAGAAGTTGGCCGCTTTAAGTAGAGTTCTCTTAAGGATTGACATTGTCCAAATACCTTCTTTACATTTAAGGAAAGTGGACAAAGTGGCCCTATGTATACTGACAATTTTGGTAGCAGCCTTTTTTATCCTGTCTCAGGCTGCAATCTTATGGTGAGGCATTTGAGTCTCAATAGCTCTAAACCAGTGGTTCCCAACCTGTTCCCAACCCTAAAATAAGCTCCGTGGCTCTAGATTATTGAGTATGGTTTTCTGTGGGTGAGCAGATGGTGACTACTGGATTACATATGTTCTGTATCATAAACTAGAGCTCATGTGGTCTGTCCAGTGCAATTTTCTGAATCAGCACCCCAAATAACCAAACTGAATCTAAAGCTGACGAAAAACGGATTCGTAACCCTTTTGGTACTAAAGTTGGAGGGTGGTCCCTGGTCAAGTGGTCCCTAGTTTTAAAAAAATGGTTTGGAGCGACTGCTCTAAACAGCAAACCTTGCTGATTTAGCCCATGAAGTGAAGAAGTGGCTGTCTTTCATTTCAGACAGCAAGACACTTTGTATTGCCTAACAATTCTACTGTATACAATTGGAATAATAAGAGTTGAAAGAGACCACACGAGCCACCCAGTCCAACCCCATTCTGCCATGCAGGAAAAGTACAATCGAAACACCCCAACAGATTGCCATCCAGCTTCTTCTTAAAAGCCTCCAAAGACTTCATTACAATCTGTGGCAGAGAGTTCCACTGTTGAACAGCTCTTCATGGCCAGGAATTCCTTTCTAATGTTTAGGGTAATTTGAACCCATAGCTCTGAGTCCTAATCTCCAGGGCAGCAAAAAACAAGCGTGCTCACTCTTCCCTTATGACATCCCTTCCAATATTCCAGCATAGTTATGTCCCCTCTCAGCCTTCTTTTCTCCTAGCTAAACATAGCTCTTTAAGCCATTCCTCATAAGGTATGGTTTTCAGACCTTTGATAATGTTAGTCACCTTCCATATTTACAGGTTTGACTTTGCAGATTTGATTATTTGTGGATTTGATGAAGATGTTATTCTAGGAATGTCCTCTGGTGCAAGACTGGAGTCAACTTCTGCTAAAAGTTGGCCTTACAGTCATGCTGGAGGATATAAAGATTCCTAGAGAGAATGCTTACTATGAACCTAGCTCCTCCGGTGTAATTCTGTGGTCAACATCCAGCAGAAGCTGACCATAGAATCTTGTTGGAAGACCAAGAGATTCCTGGAAAAATGTTCTCTCAGTTAAAAAAATGTAACAGTGTTTTTATTTGTGGATTTTTCACTTCTGTGGGGGTCCTTTTCCCTATCCCCAGCAAATGCAAAGGGTTTACTGTATTGTCCACGGATGTATTTCAACAGTAAAAGATGCAGTGTATTTCCAAGATTGTATTTTTGTTTATATTTTGTTTGTTCTTATACTTTCCATTTGCCATCTCTTTCATCTTACAAAATTTATTACGGTCAATGACCAGCATAAAAAATGTACAAACATCAGGCTGTACAAACATCAGGGTACACACACATGTACAAACACATGTACACAAATGTACAAACGTCAAGGTACACACAGGCAAAGTTTAAAACCCAATATTGAATAAGAGAGTTAAAATGGTTTTAAATATTTAAATGCAAAATGACAATGGTAAGACCAAAATAAATATTATAACTTTCTAAGACTGTGACAGCATCTTGCGCCGACAAGCTTTTGCTGCTGCACAGAATGGTGACCTTGGGGCGCTGGTCAGACAAGAGATTATATCAGGGCTGTCCAACTGGCGGCCCGGGGGCCGTATACGGCCCCCCAGGCCCTTCCCTCCGCCCCCCCTAAGCTTTTTAATAAAAAATAAAAAATGAAAAATAAAATAAATAATTTTAAAAAATACCTACTTCCGGGTTTGGAGCAAGTATCGTGAGAATACGCAATCCACACGGGATTTCGCTGTCAACGCGAGATCACGCCGGCGTTGACAGCGAAATCCCATGTGGATTGCATATTCTCACGATACTCTTCGGCTACTCTACTACTGGATCGCTGAGGCCCACAGACTCGATTAGGACCTTCTTCGACTCAGTCGGTCGTCGCCTCTCTCGTTGTGCGGGTACTCCTGGATCCTGTGCGTTTGGAAAAGGTAGGCCGAAGCAGGGGGCTCCTCATTCCCTCCCCCATCTCCCTCATGTATTAAATATAAAATTAAATATATTTAAAGATGAAATAAGGGAGATGGGATACATTAAAATAAGGGGGGAGGGGAGGATGGAATTAAATATATTTAATATTAAATAAAAATAAGGGGAGAGGGGAGGATGGAATTAAATATATTTAATATTAAAATAAAATAATTTAATATCCCTTCATTTTATCTCAGTAAAAGATTATATTTGACTGTATGGATGCCCCTTTTGAATTCCCACCCTGCATTTAATGTTAGTAAAAGATTATATTTGACTGTATGGATGCCCCTTTTGAATGCCCACCCTGCATTTTATCTCAGTAAAAGATTATTTATTTTTATTTATTTATTTAATCAATCTTATATTCCGCTCCTCCCTGCAGGCTCGGGGCGGATCACAACATAGAATAAAACATGCTGCGTGTGACAAACTTGCAGCCATACAATAAAAACATAAAACACGAGACAGTTACAGAAATAAAATTCAAGGGGTTACGATTCCTTGAAACTCAGGTACAGAACCACGCCAGACAGGCCAGACTAATTAAAAGCCAGTCTGAAGAGGGCAGTCTTGCAAGCCCTTCGAAAGGGGGCAAGCTCTGGGATCGCTCGGGTATCCTCAGGAAGGGAGTTCCATAACACCGGGGCCGCCACAGAGAAAGCTCTCTGCCTGGTTGTGGACAGATGGCAGGAGCGGATTGATGGCACAAGTAACAGATTCTGTTCTTCTGAACGGAGTGATCTCGAGGGAACATACGGGGTAAGGCGGTCTCTCAGGTACACAGGCCCTAGACCGTGTAAGGCCTTAAAGGTTAAAACCAACACCTTGAAGGCAACTCGGTACTCAATAGGAAGCCAGTGCAGTTGCCGGAGGATGGGTGTGATGTGCTCCCTCACTGGTGTTCCCACCAGCAAGCGAGCAGCGGCATTCTGCACCAGCTTGAGTTTCTGGATTGTCGACAAGGGAAGGCCAACGTAGAGGGCGTTACAGTAATCCAGCCTCGAGATGACCGTCGCTTGGATCACCGTGGCCAGGTCGTCCCTGGACAGGTAGGGTGCCAGTCGCCTAGCCTGTCGTAGATGGAAAAACGACGTTTTGCTAACCATGGAGACCTGAGTCTCCATGGATAGCAAAGGGTCCAATTGGACACCCAAGCTCTTTACAAGGGATGACGGGCTAAGTTGCTTGCCATCCAGGGTAGGCAACCAGCACTCATCCAGCCCAGGGCGACCGGGCCACAAGATTTCCGTCTTCGACGGATTCACCTTCAGTCGGCTGGCACGCAGCCATCCAGTCATGGCTTCAAGGCATAGGTGGAAACAATCGGGTACGGTGTCCGGCCTGCCGTCCATTCTCAGCAGAAGCTGGGTGTCAATGCCGATTGACGACCTCCGAAGACCTGCCGGCGTTTGCAGGTTCGTTGTTGGTCGAATTCGATATTTCAGCCGTCCTGCCCCCCCTCCCCCGAGATGTATAAATACATTTAAAAACATATTAACTACCGTATTTTTCGCACCGTAAGGCGCACCTGCTGATAAGACGCACCTAGATTTTAGAAATGGAAAATTGGGGGAAAAATGTGGGCTGTCTACTATATGGGACACTAATATGGAGGGGGGGAAGGCGCTGGAGCAGAGGGGGGCGGCGATATACTCACGCTATATTCGCCCCGGCGGCTCCCAGCAGCTCCGGCTGCGCCCACAAGATGGCCAAACTCCCGCTGCCGTGTCGCCGCAGCCAGTCGGCGGCACGGAGGAACGGGGGCGGAAGAGGGGACTCACGGGGCGGGAGGGAGGGAGGGAAGGAGGAGGAGGCCGCAGCGCCTCCGCAGGGCTCCCTCCCTCCGGCGAGGCCTTTCTCCTCTTCCTCCTCGGCAGAGGCGCGACGGAGTGATGTCACAAAGATGCGCCTCTGTCTTCGGGCCCTTACGGGGGCACTGCTGCTGCTACTGCGTCTCCGGACAGGCCCGAAGCCAGAGGCGCATCTTCGTGACGTCACTTTGTCGCGCCTCTGGCGAGGAGGAAGGCCTGTAAGGACGGCCGGAAGAGAGGCCGGAGGGAGGGAGGAAACTCTTCCTCCTTCCCTCCCTCCTGCCCCGTGAGTCCCCTCTTCCGCCCCCGTTCCTCCGCGCCGGCGACTGGCTGCGCGACACGGCAGCGGAGTCTGGCCATGCGCGGGCGCAGCCGGGAGCCGCCGGTGGGGGGGGGCGTGAATATAGCTTGAGTATATCGCCGCCCCCCCTCTGCTCCAGGGCCTTCCCCCTCCCTGCCTGCATCTTCGCTCCGTAAGACGCGGCTGATTTTTCTCCCTACGTTGGGAGGAAAAAAAACTGCGTCTTATGGTGCGAAAAATACGGTATATGTATTACTGTGTTAGAGTGTCATTTTGTGTCATTTTGGTTGGTGGTGTGCCCCAGGATTTTGCAAATGTAAAAAGTGTGCCGCGGCTCAAAAAAGGTTGGGAAACACTGATCTAGACCAGTGTTTCTCAACCAGTGTGCCGTGGCACACTAGTGTGCCGTGAGCGATCATCAGGTGTGCCGCGAGAAAAGCTCTCTGCCCCCCTTCCTTCCCCCTCCTCCTGCCGAACTCCTGCTGCTTGGGAGGGGGGGGGGAGGAAGGGCCGGGCGGTGGCGGCAAAGAAAAAGAAGAAGGGGCTGGGGCACCGCCTCCTTCGGCCGTTTCCCCAGCCAGCCTCCAATCCGCCATGACTCCCACCATGACTCTCGCTCTTCGCTCGCTGAAGCCGCGCGGAGGAGGAGCCCCGTCCACTGAAGCCCGTCCACCACTCATGCTCCTCCTCTGTGGGAGAGCTGAAGCCGGGGGAGGGGGCAGGGCATGGCGCCCTCCCCCACCCCCCGGCTTCAGCACTCACACAGCTTCACCAGCCTTGAGGGGGCAGTGCCAAGCCAGCAGTGGCAGAGCCAGCACAATGCTGGCTTGGCACTGCCCCCCTCAAGGCTGGCGAAGCTGTGGGAGAGCTGAAGCCGGGGGGGGGCAGGGCATGGTGTGGCCTGGCTCCTCCCCCTCCCCTGGCTTTGGCACTCCCAGCAACTGCTCCCAGCAGGCCACCATCCCCCAGCCTTTCTTTACTGTGTTAAGAGTGTCATTTTGTGTCATTTTGGCTGGTGGTGTGCCCCCGGATTTTTTTAATGTTAAAAGTGTGCCGCAGCTCAAAAAAGGTTGGGAAACACTGATCTAGACTCCAGTATAAACAACTAGAGCCTTCTTTTAACACAGAAAAAGGTTTGTCCCCTTTAATATAGGAAAACAGAGAAAATACAGAAGTGAGTCCATAATGAACTACAGCATTTTGTCATTAATTTCAACAGAGAATGAGAACAGGCGAAGGAGGAGGAGAAAGATAAGGAGATATAGAAGGAGAACAGGGGGGAGGAAGAGAAGAATGAGAACAAGGGGAGGAGGATGAGAAAGGTATGGAGATACAGAAGAATGAGAACGGGAAGGAGAAAGATAAGAAGATGGAAGAAAAGTGAGAAAGGGGAGGAGGAGGAGAAAGAAAAGGAAAAGAATGAGAACAGGGAAAGGAGGTGAAAGAGGTGAAGAAGAATGAGAAAAGGAGGAGAAAGAGAAGGAGGAGAACAGGGGAAGAAGGAGAAAGAGAAGGAAAAGCAGAATGGAAACAGGAGGAGGAGAAAGAGAAGAAGAATGAGAAGGGCAAGAGGGGAGAAGAGAAAGAGAAGGAAAAGAAGAATGGGAGTAGGAGGAAGAGAAAGAGAAGAATGAGAACAGGGGAAAGGAGGTGAAATCCAGGATGAGGCTGAGAATGGCTGGGGATAGTGGGAATTGTCATCTTGGAGAAGGTGGAGGACTACAAACACTGGATCAAAGGCTTATTGATTCCAGATGGACGACTTCCGGATGCTCTAGTTGTAATGGGGGGGGGCTGTTTGATGGGAGTTGCAATATTTCTGCCCCAGTTGTAAATGGGGATGATGGAAGTTGCAATCCTTCTCTATTTATATTGAAGCCCCCCCCCCCCCCAAACACCTGGAAGACTAGAAACATTGAAAGCAAAGACTTCTCAGTCCAGAATGAGAGAGAGAATGACTGGGGATTGTGGGAATTGTTGTCATCCACCTGGAGAAGGCGAGGTGGAGGAGCACAAACACTGAATCAAAAGTTTCTCAATTACAGGTGGACTATTCCCCATCCCCTAGTTGTAATTGGGGGTGATGGGAGTTGCAGTCCTTCTGCCCTAGTTGTAACTGGGGATGATGGGAGTTGCAATCCTTCTGCCTATTTGTAACTGGGGATGGTGGGAGTTGCAGTCTTTCTCTATTAGGAGCTGGTGTCCCAAACTCCTGGAAGATGAGAGTTTTGGGAAAGGAGGGCAACTCCCATAGGCTTGGCCCGCGTCCTGGGATGCTGGGAGTTGCAGTCACTGGGGGGCGGAGGAGGCGGGCGGGGCTGCTTGGCTGCGCGGGGCCAGCAGAGGTCCCTGGACTAGTCGCCCTGCGACGCTGGCGAGAAGGCCGCTCTCTTGCCTCGCCTTCCTCGGCTGTGCAGCAGCTTCCTTCGCCTGAATTAGAGAGCGACAGGCACAGAGAGAGGGGGTGGGGTGGGGGGGAGAGAGGGAGACCATTCCAGCTAGAATCCCATTAACTCCCTTTGCGAAAGGAAGGAAGGAAGGAAGGAAGGAGCCCATGCCCTCCTCCTGCTGCGGGAACAGAGGCCAGCTGCTCCTCGCGGTCTCTCTTGTCTGGTGAGTCAACCCAAGCGGGCCCTTAACTAGGCTGCCCCCGGGGCCCTTCTTGCCCAGCCAAAGGCCACCGCGGCTTCCCTCTCTCCCCAGTGTCGCCCAAAAGGCCGTTTGGGCTTCCTCCCTGGGATCCTTCTGTTCAACTGTCAGGTCTAAAAGGGATCCAGGCCGAACAAAGGATCCCAGGAGGAGCGGACGCCTAACTGTCCTGCTCCCAGACAAGGATCTCCTCCTCCACCACCTCTCTCTCCTTGTTTTTCCCCCCTGCTAGCCCTCCTTCTCTTTGACCTCCTTCTCCTTCCCCTCTCCTCCTCCTCCTACCCCTTCTCCTCCTTTCCCCTCTTCTCATTCTTCTTCTCCTCTTCCTGTTCCCATTCTTTTTCTTTTCCTTCACTTTCTCCTCCTCCTTATCTTTCTCCTCCTCTTCTCATTCTTCTTCTCCTCTTTCACCTCCTTTCCCCTGTTCTCATTCTTCTTTTCTTTCTCCGCCTCCTATTCCCATTCTACTTTTCCTTCTCTTTCTCTTCCTCCTCCTCATTATCTTTCTCCTCCTCCTGTTCTCATTCTTCTTCTCTTTCTCCTCCTCCTGTTCCCATTCTTCTTCTTTTCCTTCTCTTTCTCCTTCTTCCCCTGTTCTCCTCCTTCTCCTCTTTTCTTCTTCTTCTTCTTCTCCTTCTTCTTCTCCTCTTTCACCACATTTCCCTGCTCTCATTCTTTTCCTTTTCTTTCTCCTCCTCCTCCCCCCGTTCTCATTTTTCTCCCATCTCCTTATCTTTCTCCTTCTCCTTCCCCTGTTCTCATTCTTCTGTATCTCCATATCTTTGTCCTCCTCCCCCCTTGTTCTCATTCTCCTCCTCCTTCTCATTCTCCTGTTCTCCTTTTATATCTCCTTATCTTTCCCCTTCTCTTCCCCCTGTTCTCATTCCCCTCTTCCTTATATTTCTCCTTCTCCTCCTTTTCTCATTCTTCTTCTCCTTCGCCACTTTATCCTCCTCTTTCACTTGTTCGCATTCTTCTTGTCATTCACTTTCTCCTTCTGTTCTCCTTCTTTTTCTCCTTATCTTTCTCCTTTTCCCTTTCTCCTCCTCCTCCAGCTCCTCTTTCACCTCCTTCCTATTCTTATTATTTTCCTTCTCTTTCTCCTCCTCCTCCACTTGTTCTCATTATTCTTTTTGCCTCCCTTTTTACCTCCTCCTTCACCTGTTCTCAATCTTCTTCCCCTTATCTTTCTTCTTCCCTTCTCCCCCATTCTCTCTTCTCTACTCTTCTTCTCTCCCCTTCTCCTCCTTCATTTCCTTGCCCATGTCCTTATTCTTCATCTACCCCTTATCTTCCTTCTTATCCTTCCTGTTATTCATTTCCTGCCTCCTTCTTCCTCCTCCTTCTTATTCTTCTTCCTTTCATCCTCCTTATTTTCCCCTTCCTTTCCTTGGACCAACAATGTTTGAGATTAGTGGTTATTTTTCTTTTAATTTTGGAATATTTACATAGATGATATGACCTCCCCCATATTGGTTTTATCCACATCCATCCTCTCTAAGCATTTTCTGTGTTCTGCTGCACAACTGTGATATTCTTGGGTATAAGTCCTTCATTTGAAGTGGCCTATTTTTTGTATTGTTGTACAGTAGAGTACAATACAGTATTGTTGCTTATCCAACCTTCGCTCATCCAATGTTCTGTATTATCCAACACAGTCTGCCTCCTGCCCAGATCCACAGCTGTTTCAATACATTATGATGTTTTGGTGCTAATTTTGTAAATACAGTAATTACTACATAATGTTACAGTGTATTGAACTGCTTTTTCTGTTGATTTGTTGTAAAACATGATATTTTGGTGCTTAATTTGTAAAATCATAACGCCATTTGACATTTAATAGGCTTTTCCTTAATCCTAACTTATTATCCAACATTTTCACTTATCTAACGTTCTGCCAGCCCATTTATGTTGGATACGTGAGATTCTACTGTATATCTGTGCAAAGTCTGGGAAATTATACTCTGTGGATAACAACAACAACTTTATTTTTGTACACAGCCTTCATCTCCACGATGGGACTTGGTGCAGCTTACACATGACACTAAGTGCCTAAAACAACGCACAAAACAACGTATAAAACAAACACACAGTACAATAAAAAGTAGAAAACCAATAGCATATAACAATTTAAAATTTAATGTATCCCTCCCTATGAACCTTCCAGGAATTTGAGATCATCTGGGGAGGCCCTACTCTCGATCCTGCCTGCATCACAGGCACGTTTGGCAGGGACGAGAGACGGCCTTCTCAGTGGTGGCCTCTCGACTGTGGAACTCCCTTAAGCGGCTGAGGGGGAAAAGGAAAGGGCCTGAGGCTAAGGATGCTTGCCATAGATGCAGGCGAAACGTCAGGAGAGAATGCTTCTAGAACATGGCCACACAGCCTGAAAAAGCATGGGAGATAGAATGGAACCTTGCAGGACCCCACAGGTCAATGGCCAAGAATAATCTTCTCTATATAAATAAAAATGTAATGTTCGTTTGTGGGATTAAGATAAATCAAAAGCCACTGGACGAATTGACACCAAATTTTGACACAATACCCCTACCAGGCCAACGAGTCACCATCACTCATAAAAACACTGAAAAACACAGCAGAAGAGACTTTAAAGTCAAAAACAAAAAATACATTACAATGCATGCACAAAACCACACACACACACACATATACACAAATATATACACACACAAAACACATCTACACAGACTGGGCTACAGCAATGTGTGGTAGGGGACAGCTAGTATTGTACATAATAAGGTATCTTGAAGATGGGACCCAAATCTAAACATGACATGGATTTATATTTTATATACACATACACTTGCAAGTGATTTTACACATGATATTTTTAGTAATTTTGTGTGTAAAGCAAATCTCGTTGAACCATCAGAAGGCAAAGGTGTCACTATCAGAGCCACTCAAATGGGTACTCTTGTATTTTGGAACAGTTTATATTCCTGGATAAAAAGTACTCAACCTCTTCTGAGTATACTGATTCTGCCTATAGGTTGTACATGTATTAACATTTCTCTCCTGTTGATTTATGTACAACAAACCCATAAAATGGGACATATTTTAACCTTTAAGAGTTGGAGTTAGGGCTGAATCCAAAGAAATGAATGGTCCATTTTGTTTGCAGGGCTGCTAGGAAAATAATATGCAAAGACCAACCAGACCCCTCAACCTTTGAGGATACCTGCCATAGATGTGGGCAAAATAGCAGGAGAGAATGCTTCAGGCAGACAAGAATCTTTCTCTCACCCTGGACATTCCACAGAAACATAAACCTCTCTTGCCTAGATTCCAACAGACTTTACAACCTCTGAGGATGCCTGCCATAGATGTGGGTGAAACATCAGGAGAGAATGCTTCTGGAACATGGCCATACAGCCTGGAAAACTCACTGCAACCCAGTGGTTCCGGCCATGAAAGGCTTCGACAACACATTCAACCAACCTCTGTTGCCTCAGGCCAGGGGTGCTCATTAGGTAGATCGCGATCTACTGGTAGATCGCGTAGGGCGTCTTGGTAGATCGCAGGCAGGGCCGGAGGCAGGCTCCCGGCGCCGCCCAAGTGCTGCTGGCCCTGGGTTATCTGAGGTCCTTTCCACACAGTTGAATAAAATCCCATGTTTTCTGCTTTGAATCAGATTATATGGCAGTGTGGACTCAGAAAACCCAGTTCAAAGCAGATATTGTGTTATTTGTTTCACATTTTTGTAGTGGGTAGGTAGATCAATTTGACATGGTTGTTTTATAAGTAGCTCACATGCTGAAAAAGTGTGAGCACCCCTGCCTTAGGCTCATTGGAGGAAAAGAAGGACACAACTCATTCCAAAATTACATTGCAAAATGAAATAATATTCTAGAACCAGGCGAGAGGAGGCTATAACAAAGATTTTGCCTGCTCTTCAGCTTCAGTGTTTTGACACAAGCCTTACATTATTTTGAAAAGCAAGTTCCTAATCCTCATGGTTGGAGAGAGGAATGTAAGTACATAGAGGTCATGCATGTGGAAAGAAAACAAAGGTCAGTTTGCAGGAGAAAGCAAGCAATGCCTTGCCAGAATCTGCAGAGAAATGTGTAGGGAACAAATAAGGGAAATCTGGAGGTATGTGTTACCTTCCTAGCCACACAAAGGGTGCTTTCATTGCTTATGAGCGACCATGGATGCATCTATACCCCCTCGATGGACTGTCACCTTGTCGGGGCTTGCGTGTTCCACTCCCAGGAGTGGCCACGGGGGAGGTTCCAGACCAAGCACAGTCCGAAGACCCCAATGGCGGAGTAGACGGAGGACAACATGGTACATGTTGCAACGGCTGTGAAGGTGGAAGAAGGCTGCAACAGATTGAGAAGCCACGGCCGTGGTGTTAACCATGCCACTATGGGACCTAATTCTGTGAAGACTGTGTTGGTCAGTTGTGCACTGACCTCCACACATTAAAAAAGTCCCATGGCGATCAGCAAGTGGCGACGGGGGCAGGTCTGTGAAATCTGGAAGCCCCTAATCACAGACTGGCACATGGGCGGTGGATATGGACTCAATCGTTCTATCTCAAGGTCCAAGGCAGTTGAGTAGTTCAGCAGCTGTATCCATGACTGAGCAACCCTTTTTAGGATCCACATGGGGAAGGAGCTAGAAAAGATGCCCTATATATAGTCTGTCTCTCTTATCCCTGACTGGACTGCTGTGTCCAGTGGGGTCACCACCATGCAGCCAAAAAAAGAAAAATGAACTCCGGAACATGGCACGTATGGACACTGATGTATAACACTGACAGTGAATGCCTCGAACGCAGAACTGCTATTATTGCAAGGGAGCTGGGATGCTTTAACATCGACATAGCAGCACTTCAGGAGAGCAGAAGGACAGCTGAAGGAAGAAGGGACTGCCTGAAAAAGACCAAAGAATGCATGGAGTTCTGAAAGCAATTTCAGAAATGATCTGGTGAAGCATCTGACCGAAGCACCCACTGGCATCAACAAAAGACTCGCAATCTTACGAATTGAACTTGCCAAAAACCATCAGGCAACCATCATAAGTTGCACCAACGCTAGATGCTGATGAAGACATCAAGGAAAATTTTTACTCTCAGCTGGACACCATCCTATCGGAGATACCTAAGGAGGACAAAATCATCCTCCTGGGGGATTTTAATGCAAGAGTCAGACGAGACTTTGACCTGTGGCCAGGGACCATAGGAAAAGATGGGGTTGGAAACAACAACTTGAATGGCATCCTGCAAATGTGTTGAACACAACCTTGTCATCACCAACACGCTCTTCCGCCAGAAAAACAAGTTCAAGACATCATGGAAGCATCCTCCCGGTCAAAGCATTGGCACTTCTTAGACTATGTAATCACATGTGCCAGAGACTACTGTGACGTGCTTCTCACAAGAGCCATGACAGGTGCTGATGACTGCTGGACAGACCACAGACTAATCCGATCCATGATGGCTATCAAGATCGCCCCCAAGCGCAGACTCCAAGGAAGAAAGACAAGGCACAAAATGAACATCCAAGTCCTTCAGGAGCACTCCAAATGAGTCCATCTACCCATAGAACACCCTGAAAATGTTGAGGAACATTGGAACAAACTGAAGACCTCCATCATCACAGCCTGCGAAGAAACTATTGGATATCAAACCAAGAAATATCAAGATTGGTTTGACTAAAATGACGAGATCCAACAGCTAATTGACAAGAAAAGGAATGCCTTCCAAACATGGCAGAGAGACATCAACTGTACTGCTAAGAAAAATATCTACGCCAGTGCAAAAGCTGAGGTCCAATGAAGAACAAGAGAACTCAAGAACATCTGGCGGGCTGAAGAAATCCAACATCTGGAAGATACCAATAATGCTCAGGGATTTTTCAAAGCCACAAAGGTCATCTACGGACCAAGAAACCATGGCATACAGCCTCTACGCTCATCAGATGGAACCAAACTTCTGAAGGACAAAAAATTCATTGCACTATGTTGGAAAGAACACTACCAAAGCCTCTTGAATCACAGCTCCAATGTGGCCGAAGAGGTTCTCTCACAAATCCCACAACAACAAACCAGGGATGAGCTTGCAGCACTGCCTAGTTTGGAAGAAGTCAGCAACAAAAAAATAACAAAGCCAGCGGACCTGATGAAATCTTTAAAGAGGGAGGACCTGAGCTAACACAACATCTCCACCAGCTCATTGAAAACATATGGGTGACCAAGAAAATCCCAGCAGATTTCAAGGATGCCACTATCATCACCCTCTTCAAAAAAAGGGGAAAGAACAGACTGCGGAAACTATCAAGGTATCTAACCTCCGCTGGGAAAATCCTCGCAAGAATCCTTGCAAACCGCCTTCTACCCCTCTCAGAAGACACCCTCCCAGAATCCTGGAATGGCTTCCGCCCCTCCAGAGGAACAGTGGACATGATCTTCACTGCACAACAGCTCCAAGAAAAATGCAGGGAACAAAATCAACCACTGTACATGGCATTCATTGACCTTGCAAAGGCATTTGACACAGTGAATCGCAGTGCTCTCTGGACCATCCTCCAAAAAATCGGGTGCCCTAACAAATTTGTGAACATCCTGCGGCTCCACCATGATGACATGATGGCAGTGGTCTTGGACAGCAATGGCTCCCATTTAAGGTGGAATCAGATGTCAAACAGGGATGTGTTATAGCCCCAACTTTATTCTCCATATTCATCGCTATGATACTTCACCTTGTTGATGGGAAGCTTCCCAACGGACTGGAAATTATCTATTGGACAGATAGCAAGCTATTTAACTTCAGCAGACTGAAAGCCAAAACCAAAATTACAACAACATCTATTATAGAACTCCAGTATGCTGATGACAACGTCATCTGTGCTCCGCCATAAACTCCGCTGGACTGGCCATGTTGTCCGGATGCCCAACCATCATCTCCCAAAGCAGCTCCTCTATTCCCAACTCAAGAACAGAAAACGGAATGTTGGAGGACAGGAAAAGAGATTTAAAGATGGGCTCAAAGCCAACCTTAAAAACTCTGGCATAGACGCTGAGAACTGGAAAGCCCTGGCCCTTGAGTACTCCGGCTGGAGGTCAGCTGTCACAGTGCTGTAGAATTTGAAGAGGCACAAATGGAGGGCGAAAGAGAAACATGCCAAGAGGAAGGCACGTCAAGCCAACCCCGACCGGGACCGCCTTCCACCTGGTAACCAATGCCCTCACTGTGAGAGAAGTTGCAGATCAAAAATAGGGCTCCACAGTCAACTACGCACTGCCAGTGCAACGAACCTGGAAGACCATCATTCTTGGACGAGGGTTCACCTAAGTAAGCAAGTACCAGGCATGGGCCAGCTTGGGCCCTCCAGGTCTTTTGGACTTCAACTCCCACAATTCCTAACAGCTTCAGACCCCTTCCTTCCCCCTCCCCCATCCCCAGCCATTTAAGTGTCTGAGGGGGAAAAGAAAAGGCCCTGAGCCTGTTAGGAATTGTGGGAGTTGAAGTCCAAAACACCTGGAGGGCTCAAGTTGTCCCATGCCTTCTTGCACTTTCTGCTGCCGCACCACTCTTATAACGTGCGGCTTATTGTGATATTTTAATCTGTTGTTTTTAATTGTGTTTTTAACTATTTACCTGTGTTCTGTTGTTTTATGATCATGCTGTGAGCCGCCCTGAGCTATTGGGAGGGGCGGCAGACAAATACAAATAAATAAATAAATATTGATGGGTTAATGCAGTTTGGCACCACTTTTCACTGCCATGGCTCACTGCTATGAATCATGGCCCGTGTATGTTTTATTTGGTTTTACTGTTTATGTGTAAATCGCCTGGAGCATCTTGATGGAGGGCGATTAATAAGAAATAAATTGATGATGATGATGATGATGATGGAGGTTGTAATTTGAAGAGGCACCAGCATTCCTGGGCAAAGAAGACTAAAGACCAACCTCATTCTGCCATGTAGGAATACACAATCAGAGCATTCTTGGCAGAAGACCATCCAACCTCTGCTTTAAAACATCCAGAGAAGAAGACTCCACCACACTTTGAGAGGCAGCATCTTCCACATCCTTTCAAGTATTTAAACATGTCTATCATGTTATACATTAGTATATACAGCAAGTGAAGTAACTTTCCCACTTTTCAAGAACTTAGAAGCCAGTTTTAAAAGTGTTTTGTGTTTCTTATTGGATGCCATTCTTGTTCATCTTAGCTATAGTTAAGTTGGTACAACTAATAATCGCATTTAAGTGGTGTACAGAAAGACAAGTGGGATTTTTTCCAGAGCAAAAAGAGTGCACATGATCTTATGATCAGCTTCAGTTCTTACTCTTTTTAAGAAAGCTCTGTTACTTTTTCTCTGTTTCCCCATAGCTTTCCCTATTTTCAGCATACGCTTGAAGCCTGCTTTTTTCATTGTGTAAGTAATGTATTTTAAATTCCTCAAAAACATCTGTAGCAACACAATGATCAATGTGTGATCAAATACAAAAGCCAGCATAGTGACCTTGTTTGTTGTGTGTAAATCTTATTATGTATCAAACAACAACAACAATAATAATAGAATGCAGGCATGGGCAAACTTCATCCCTCCCTCCAGGTGATTTGGACTTCAACTCCCATAATTGTTAGGAATTGTGGGAGTTGAAGTCCAAAACACCTGGAGGGCCAAAGTTTGCTCATGCATGTGTTGAGGCAAAATTGTTGATGATGTTATATATGCAAAATTTCAAAATCTCATACATTAGAAACAGAACAATTATGTACATTAAATCCCTCTAGACAGTTTACAGAGATTATCCTTGTTCTTATATTCGAAGAATTCATTCCTTACGAATACCATTCCTTCCTTTCTTCCTTCCCTCCTCCTGCTCCCCCTTCTCCTCCTCCCTCTACTACCACTTCTTATTCCAAATGCCATTTCTTGTGGTAGACAAATTGGACTTGTAACTTGGTGAAGAACAAGACATTGAATTTTAGAGGGAACTTGGAAACTAATTTTGAAATCATACTCAAAGGTTAAATAATGTCGTTGTGGCTTACTCCCAGGTGAGTATACAGTATACACATACTTAGGAATAAAATGCAAAAAACAACAACAAAACAACCATAGTTTAATACAACTCTTTATAAAGTTAATAGTAATTAAATTATTTCATTGCAGTGATAATTCACATAAGGGGCCACAGTGGCACAGTGGGTTGAACTGCAAAAGTGAGTAGATCGATAGGTACAACTTCAGCAGGAAGGTAACAGCGCTTCCATGCAATCATGCTGGACACATGACATTGGAGGCGTCTACGGACAATGCCGTTTCTTTGGCTTAGAAATGGAGATGAGCACCACCTCCCAGAGTTGGACACGACTAGACTTAATGTCAAGGGGAAAACTTTACCTTTAGTAATTCATATATACACACTTTTTTTTTCTGGCCCAGTATCCTGTGAACATAGGTATATCATTACTTTTGGAGGCAAGATAAATTCTCAGGATCCGTTTCTCCCTACAATATAGAGGAGTGCCTCCACCTAATTCTCCTTGAGGTCTCCCTCATTTTTCAGAATCATTTGGTGAAACATTCTGGTGATAATCCTTGTTTCTTCTTCGTGTGGTCTGTGAAATGCACACAAGTGGGTTTACTCCCGCGCATGCGCAGAATCTCGGACATACTAGCTAAAATCAAAGATTTACATACGCCCCTCCCACTCCCCCCCCCTCATCCCCCAATGTAGCTACCCAGGCAGTTCCTTTTCCGCCTAGCCAGCGAAAGGATCTCTGACTGCTAGCTCCTGATAAAAGTCCACGGATTGCCTCGACTATCAGATAAGATGTCTTCTCTTTCTTTTAAAAGGTGCTCCGACTGTGGAGCAACCTTGCCCCAAGAGGATAGACACCCTAAATGTCTCCTCTGTTTGGGAGAATCCCATATCCCCCAGACCTGTAAGATATGCAGGTCTTTCTCTAACAGAACCCTGAAGAACAGGGATTCTAAGCTCAAGGCCTCTCTTTTTGAGCAAGCTTTGCTCTCCTCAGAGACTGGGCTCTCTCGCTCCATGAGCCAGCCATCTCTGCCTTCTGGGACGCAAAATCCCAGTCCTTTAAGTGCCTTGACTGATGGTGCCATCCGAGAGTTGGCTTCTGACTCTGCCATCGAGCCACTCCGGAAGAAAAAACCTAAAACCTCCAAAGTTGCCAAGCCCAAAGAGAAATCTAAAGAGGCTCTGGCTCAAAATGCTCCAAGGCTCCTGGCTGGCTCTGTGCCCCCCAGTCCTTGTGTGTCTGTGGCACAAAATGATCAGAGGCTCCTGGTTGGCCCTGCGTCCTCCAGTCCTCCTATTCCCCTGTGTGCAGCTGAGGCGCTGCAACTGTTTGGGGATGATGGCTCTCAGTTTTCGGGGGTTGAAATTCCCCCTCAGCTTCTTCCCAGGCTCTTGCTCTCTCCGGTTCCCGAGCCCGAGCTGCCTGCACCTCCCTCCCCCCGCTCACTCACCGGAGACCGAGTTTTCCCGCCGCGCGGAGACCGACACCATGCGGCCTCCCTCCCCTTTCCTTCAGGCGAGCGCTGCTTTCCCGCCGTTGCGCGGAGATGCACGCTTGCCCCTGCAGTGCTGCGCGGCCGCGCGGCGCTCTCCTTTCCTTTTTTTTGGGGAAGATTTCTCTCGATCGCGGTCACGGAGCCCAATTAAGGAGGGCTCCGGTGACCAGGCTCACCCTTGGGAATCCCCTTATGGGTACCCTTATGGCTACCCCCCCTACCCCCCTCCTTTCCCTTACTATACTCCATATTATTCTCCTGAGCCTTACCCCCCTCCAGATTCCTATCGGTATCCGTGGCCTTCCTCTTCTTATGCCCAGCAATCCGTGGCACCTCCTCCTCCTCCTTCAGCCCTCCCAGCCCCTCCCACTCAAGCCCCAGTCGCTCCCCCTGTCCAATCCCCCCCACCTCCCAGTTGATGATAATGAGGTGGATATAGAGACTGCTTCTCATGCTACCCCCATCCCCCTGTTGCCTGAGCCTGAGGTTGATCCTCAACAGGCAGAAGAATACAAGAAGTTTTCTGCTCTTCTGATCAGACTGGCCAGGTCCTTAGGCGTGCAGCCCCCTCAGTCTGAAGATGTGGTCCAGGACCCTTACTTTACCTCTGCTGAACAACAAATTCAGCAGTCTACCATGTTGCCGACCATTCCTTATTTGGTCAAACTGTTAAAGGTCACTGGGGTTGCCCCGGCTTCGGTTCCCAGTACGTCCAAGCGGGCAGAGAACTTGTACCGGATTGACCTGGCCACCACCCCGTGGCTGGCCAGACTTCCGAAGGTTAATTCGATAGTGACCGACGCTCAGCCTAAGCCAATCCAAAACAATCAGGCCGCCCCTTCTGACAAAGAAGGGAGGAAGCTTGACGCTATGGCCAAAAAAATTTACTCTTCAGCGTGCCTGTCAGGCAGAATGGCGCATTACGGCGTCTATATGAGCGTCTACCAATCTTATCTCTGGAATAAGATAGGCCCTTATCTGGACCTCCTTCCACAGTCTGAACAACCCATGGCCAAAGCCTTTCACCAGGAAGCCCTTACTCTGGCCACTCTACAGAAGGACTTGGCCAAACATGGGGCGGATACCTCGGGCAAATTGATTGCTGGATCAGTTGCCCTTAGAAGGCATGCTTGGTTACGATCCGCAGCGTTGTCACCCAATCAGTGCTCACTGATTGAAAACCTCCCCATGGATGAAGCTGGCCTGTTCAATCCTGAGACAGACTCTCAGTTGGAGCATTCCCACAAAATGAAGCAAACGCTAAATAAATATAGCCAGCAACCCAACTCCTCCTATCAACCCTATAGGCAGCGTTGGCGCCCCTACTACCAACACCAGTCCTTTCGGGGCTACTACAATTCCGCCCCATACAGAGGAGGACAACGGCCACAGTTCCCCTCACAGGGATACAAGCGTCCAGGTGCTCCATTCAGGGGTCAGTATCGAGGTGGTAGGTCCTCAAACAATAGAGCAAATTCTAACCTGTTTCTCGACAGGCTACGACCCTTCCTTTCAGTTTGGCAATCCATTACCACTGATAAGTGGGTTTTGGACATTATTCACCGGGGTTATGCCATAGAATTTGAATCCCTTCCTTCCCCGGGGAAACCTGTTTCTACCCAGACTTCCCCTGCCCTACTGCAAGAAATTGACGCTCTTCTTCTTAAGGGAGCCATTTCCCCAACCCCATCCCACCTACTCCAATTTTGCTTTTTTTCTAGATATTTCCTCGTAGACAAAAGGGATGGTGGTCTCAGGCCCATTTTGGTCCTCCGGGAAGTCAATTGATTCATCAGACCACGCAAATTTAGGATGGTCACTCTCCCCTCCATCCTCCCTTTCATTCCGAAAGGAGCTTGGATGGCTACTGTTGACCTTAAGGACGCCTACTTCCATATTTCAATTAGGCAGTCCTACAGGAAATACCTCACCTTTATGGTGGACGGTGCCCCGTATTCTTTTAATGTCCTCCCCTTCGGCCTCTCCACGGCCCCAAGGACGTTTACCAAATGTATGGCGGTCGTCGCCTCCCACCTTCGCCAGCAGGGCGTCACCGTGTTCCCTTACCTGGACGACTGGCTTTTTTGCTCTGGGTCACGTGACCAATTATCATCTGATATTAGTTATGCCTTATCTCTTTTGCGGAGCCTGGGACTGGTTGTCAACCAAGAGAAATCTCACCTCTCTCCTGCCCGGATGGTGCAATTTATAGGTGCTGTCCTAGACTCTGTGTCCCAGAGGGCCTACCTTCCAAGGGACCTCTTCCTCAACCTATGCCGCTCCATCCAGGCCATCCAAACCACCCACCGGTGTTCTGCATGGACCGTCCAGTCTATCCTTGGCCATATGGCTTCCACCACGAACGTTACTGCGTTCGCCCGCCTCCACCCCCTCCAAGCATGGTTCCTCTCTGTGTTCCAGCCAGGACTGGACAGCCAGAACATGGTCCTCCACCCTCCCGCCCATGTCCTACACTCCCTGTCATGGTGGACAGACAGGTCCAATGTGTGCTCGGGCCTTCCATTCTCTCCTCCCCAGCCGTCGCTCTCCCTGACGACGGACGCTTCCTCCACGGGGTGGGGCGCTCACCTTCAAGACCTGACCATCAGCGGTCACTGGTCTCTCCACGAGAAGAGACTTCACATCAATGCCCTAGAACTCACGGCAGTAGAGAAGGCCCTTCGGTCGTTTGTGACCATAGTCTCCAACCAGGTGGTTCAAGTCCTCACGGACAACACCTCGGTGAAGTATTACATCAACAAGCAAGGAGGCACCCGCTCCCTCACTCTCCTTTCCATATCCCTCCGGATATGGGAGTGGTGCATTCTTCACAACACATTCCTCCAGGCGATTCACCTTCCGGGCCTTCAAAACACTTTAGCCGACTCACTGAGCAGGACATCGTCCACCACTCACGAGTGGCAGCTCAGCCCCCGCCACTTCCTCTCCCTGATCAGGCGCTGGGGCACTCCCCAAATAGATCTATTTGCTTCATACCTCAACACCCACTGCCTCGGGTACTGTGCGAGACTCCACCCTCACGCATCCCCAGACTGTCTAGGAGACGCATTCCTTTACCAGTGGTCTTTACCCGGGGGTCTCCTCTACGCATTTCCTCCGCTTCCACTTCTGCCCAGAGTGGTCGCCTCTCCTCTCCCTTCAACAGGGACTCATCCTACACCCGGACCTTCCATCTCTCCACCTTACAGCGTGGAGGATCAGGCCCTGTCCCACCTCTCCGACCCTGTCCGCCTGATTATTCAGGCAGCCCAAAAGGTATCCACTAGAAGGGCATACACTTATAAATGGGACAAGTTCCATGCGTTTGTCCAGCCGCTGGGCCATCTGCCACAGTCGGCCCCCACGTCAGTTGTCTTAGACTTCCTTGTTCACCTTTCCAATAAAGGGTTTTCTTTTTCTTCTATCAAATGCTATTTGGCATCCCTTTCCTGGTACAGGAAGAAATTTGGCCTCCCGTCCCTCTTTCAGAACCCCCTAGTGGGTATATTTCTACAGGGATATAAGAAGTCTTTCCCTCCTGTTTCTCCTCCACCTCCATCCTGGAGTTTGGAGCTCGTCCTTTCCCAACTTTCCAAACCTCCTTTCGAACCTATGACAACTTGCCATATTTCCCATCTGTCCTGGAAAACGGCCTTCCTAGTGGCCATTACCTCAGCCAGAAGAGCCAGTGAAATCACAGCACTCTGCTCTGATCCTCCCTTCATTCGGTTCCATGAAGACAAAGTGGTCCTCCGGACGGATGTCACTTTTCTTCCAAAAGTTGTTTCCCATTTCCATATGACCCAGGACATTGTCCTTCCAGCCTTCTTTCCTAATCCTTCATCTCCCCTGGAGATTGCCCTACATTCCCTCGATGTTAAGAGGGCGTTGTCTTTTTATTTGCATAGGACAGCCTCCTATAGAAAATCCCCCAAATTGTTTCTCAAATATAGGACTTCCCCTTACTTCCCAACATTTGGCTTCTTGGATAGTCCTGGCAATCCGATTGGCTTATCAGTTAGCCCATAAAGAATTGCCTGTTGGTGTTAAAGCCCATTCCACAAGGGCAGTTTCAACATCCCAAGCTTTTTTGCGGGGTGTACCTGTTGATCAGATTTGCAAGGCTGCTACCTGGGTGAACCCCTCGACGTTTGCAGCCCATTACAAGCTCGACGTTCTCGCGAAGAAGGATGCATCCTTTGGCAGAGCCGTCCTGTTTTCCTGTGTGGCATGACCAAGGTACATAAGCTTGTTAAGTCACCCACTTGTGTGCATTTCACAGACCACACGAAGAAGAAGATTAGGTTGCTTACCTGTAACCGTGTTTCTTCGAGTGTAAGGTCTGTGAAATTCACACAGAACCCACCCGTCCTCCCCTCTGATGTCATGCCTAGGTTCCTGCTGCTGTCTGGCGGTAAGGAACTGCCTGGGTAGCTACATTGGGGGATGTGGGGGGGCGGGGAGTGGGAGGGGCGTATGTAAATCTTTGATTTTAGCTAGTATGTCCGAGATTCTGCGCATGCGCGGGAGTAAACCCACTTGTGTGAATTTCACAGACCTTACACTCGAAGAAACACGGTTACAGGTAAGCAACCTAATCTTATCTAACATGCTGGGTGAGTCAGAAAATAATTATTCGGCCCTAAATGAATAGAATCAGGCTCTGTTGCCCTTCTCCAACAAAATAATGTCAAAGTAGAACTGTCAAGGTAGAACCACTCTCTTTTAAGACTGAACAATAAAAAAAGCTTTTAGTTTTATTGCAGCTATTAATTAACATTGAGAAACTGGGACAATCTATGCTCCTGCTAGTTCCTGTTGTTGCTGCTATGCTTATCTTAAGGTCACTTTGCTTATCTTAAGCTTTACATAAAAATATTTTCAGACTGCGCTTTTTGCTTTTCATTGGCATTTGCTCTCCCCTCTTTCCCAATACTTTCATATGTATCTATCCATTCCAAAGAGGAAAATAGCACATCTTTAAGGTGCCACAAGACAATCCATTATTTTCTCTATTTAATAAGGCTACTTGACTAAGCATAACCGAACAAGAATTATACAATTATATAAACTCGGAATGTAAATCATTCACATTAATTTACAAAAGCCAACCATTGTTCACAAATTTGCGTAGATTGGTTTTGTGGTCAGAGTGGTTGTATGGGTAGTGATGGTAACTGGGCTAACATAGACTAGAGAAGCCTGAGTACAAAATATGTCTCAATGTCTAATCCTCCTCTCCATATGCTAATGAGCAAAGATGAGTCTTCAATTTTTTTAGAAGGAGATGAGGGAGGGGGCGATCACAGAGGGGGCGATCTCTCCCGTTCCCATCAGCCTTACTTGAGATGGGGGTGGGACTGAGAGCAGCTCCTCCTCCACTGACCGCAGTGCCTGAGCTGATTTATAAGAGGAGATGTGATTGGTCAAGTATTTATTTATTTATTTATTATTTCTACCATTTCTGCCCCGCTTCTTCTCAACCCCCGAGGGGGGACTCAGAGGCAACAATTTCCACATTTGTGGAAGCCCTGTGTCCCTGACCCTAGATAATGTGGAGGGCTAAAATGAATATTTGAAAGCATGATACAGATATGTATATTTAATACTAATGAATGTGTGGATTCTTTTTGTCCAAGCAGTAAATGAAAAGATGGTGAATGAGGAAGAGGAGGGTACATCTCAGCTAGGAGGTCCTAAACCAACATCGTACAGAACGCCTTCAGAAACCTGCCCAAGGCATGGTTTTCCAGATCATGAAGCAGAAGGAGATGAACTCAGTGAGACCAGTTCGGAGATAGAAGGGAGAAGCTCTGCTCCAGAGCCGGAGAATGAATCTCTTCCCCGCAATGGAGCTGCATTCCTGTCACAGATGCAGTATATCTGCACTGTTTGTGGAGAATGCTTCAATGGGAGCTCTTGCCTCGTTGAGCATCAAAAAGTTCACAAAGAGGTGAAGCCCCATATGTGTCCTGTCTGTGGAAAGGGCTTTGGCCAGGAGGTGGATTTGGTGGAGCATATGCAGAGCCACACTGACGAGAAGCCCTTTTCGTGCCTGGAGTGCGGGAGGACCTTCCTCTTCAGTTCGGACCTGGTTTCTCACCAGAAAGTCCACACAGGCGAGAAGCCCTACATCTGCCTGGAGTGTGGGAAGGGCTTCTCCCAGAGTTCCCAGCTGATGTCTCACCGGAGGGTCCACACGGGGGAGAAGCCCTACGAGTGCATCATCTGCGAGAAGAGCTTCCGCTCCAACTACGACCTGGTCAACCACCAGAGGAGCCACACGGGAGAGAAACCATACATATGTTCTGACTGCGGGAAGAGCTTCACCCGGAGTTCGCACCTCATTTCCCACCAGAGAGTACACACCGGGGAGAGGCCCTATCCTTGTGGGATCTGCGGAAAGCGTTTCCGAGACTGCTCTCATCTAATCCGGCACCAGAGAGTCCATACCGGGGAGAAGCCATACGAGTGCTCTATTTGTGGCAAGAGCTTCCGGGTCAACTATGACTTAGTGACCCATCAGAGAAACCACACGGGAGAAAAGCCGTATGAATGTCCCGACTGTGGGAAGGGCTTTAAGCGGAGTTCCCACCTCGTCTGCCACCAGCGGGTCCACACAGGGGAAAGGCCCTACCCCTGCGGTATCTGTGGGAAAAGCTTCAGTTACAGTTCAGACCTGATTAAGCACCAGAGGATCCACACCGGAGAGAAACCATACGAGTGTCACATCTGTGGAAAGAGCTTCCGGATCAACGCCGACCTTGTCACTCACCAGAGAATCCACACCGGGGAGAAGCCCTACACCTGTTCTGACTGCGGGAAGTGCTTTGCACGGAGCTCACGCCTCGTATCCCATCAGAGAGTCCATGTCAAGGATGGGAGTCTTGGGATGGCACTTTCTGAAATGGACACATCTCCCGGTGCCACTGACTGGTGCTCGGCTTCTGAACGCCTCTGGAACCAAGAGAAGAAAGTCACATTGCCTGTTAAGCAAAGCGGTGACCCCGCGGCTGTGGCTGGACTTACAAATTTGAATCAGTTTGTGCTCAACGATACCTCTCAAGCGACCCACATGGGTGAAATAAAGATGGAGGGCCTTTCATGATTCTTGACATTATGTGAGCGAAGAAGCTAACAGCGAAATACAATAACACTGACTTACCAGTAATAGAGTACTAAACCTTATCACAATTTCCTCCCTCTTCATCCCTTTTGACTTGGGGAAGTTTAAAGGGAGGACTGAAGTAAGTCTTGTATTTACAGAACTATGAAGTCTCTGGGCTATCTGTCTCATTGTTGGCCTCAGAGAGTGTTTGCACTGGCACAAGAACTGGAACGTGTCTTTTCACATGGCATGGTTACCACCAAACACATAATTAAAAACCATTTTTTAAAAGCTGTTTGGTTGGTATTGCTTACTGCAATGTAATAGTTAGTAGTATCATGGGTTGTTGTAAGTTTTCTGGGCTGTGTGGCCATATTTGAGAAGCATTCTCTCCTGATGTTTTGCCCACATCTATGGCAGGCATCCTCAGAGGTGAGGTCTGTTGGAAACTAGGCAAATACCTAAAATACAAAAATTTCAAAAACAATAACATAAAAAATAACAGCCAACATAAATATCTCACTTCACAAAACCCCCTGGTTAAAAATCAGTAAAGTACAGCAATAGCTCCAGGTATAAAACATCCGTAATCATCTGTGGAATGTCCAGGGTGGGAGAAGAACTCTTGTCTGCTTGAGGCAAATATGAATGTTGCAGTTGGCTACCTTGATTAGCATTTAATTTCCTTGCAGCTTCAAAGCCTGGTTGGTTGCTGCCTGGGGGCATCCTTTGTTGAGAAGCATTAGCTGGCCCTGATTGATTCTTTAAATGCTAATCAAGCCTATTAAATGCTAATCAAGGTGACCAATTGCAACATTCACACTTGCCTCAATCAGACAAGAGTTCTTTCCCCCACCCTGGACTTTCTGCAGATATATAGACCCCACTTGCCTAGTTTCCAACAGACCGCACAACCTCTGAGGATGCCTGCCATAGATATGGGCGAAATGTCAGGAGCCCGAAAAACTCACAGCAACCTAGTTATTCTGTCCATGAAAGCCTTCAACAACACTTGGTAGTGTAAGTTGGCAAGCACTGAGAATTTGTCACTAGACATTCTAGAATGTTTAAAAATCCTTATTTATTTGGAAGTGAGGAAATGTGCAAAGATAGTGTTTCTCCTTGTAAATTCGGTTACTTGCTCCACAAAAATACCATTCTGCTGTTGGTCATGTAATAGCAATTTATTCTGAAATTGGGTGATTTTTTTTCCTTCCAAAGATTTTGGTGTAATGAAATATTTTAGTTGCATAGTGTAGTAGACTGAAGTCATTAATAAACTTTAATTTATAAGGAGAATGCTTTTGCCTGGTAGTGTTGACGCAGAGAGGGATCTCCATAGGACAGAACAGAAACACTATTTTGTTGCTATGAGTTTTCCGGACTGTATGGCCATGTTCCAGAAGCATTCTCTCCTGACGTTTTGCCACATCTATGGCAGGCATCCTCTGAGGTTGAGGGATCTGATGGAAACTAGGCAAGTGAGGTTTATATATCTGTGGAACGTCCAAGGTTGGGAGAAAGAACTCTTGTCTGCTTGAGGGAAGTGTGAATGTTGCAATTAGCCACCTTTCTAAAGGATTTCAAATTTCTAAAGGATTTCTAAAGAATTTCAAATTCAAATACCCAAAACATTTCCTTAAAAATCTAATATGACACATTTTAATACATACCTTTGGATATGGTAAAAGAAAATATTTAACTCCTTAATCGTTCCACTCAAAATCTTTTGCTTTGCTTATCTGTATTGTTGTTATGACCTTTTTTCTCTCGTCCAGATGTCGCAAATGTTTACTAACAACTCTGCCTTAAGTACCTTCATTAACTTGAGTGGTAGTCTTAGGCCCCTTCTACACTGCCATATAGTGCAGTTTCAGAATGCAATTAAACTGCATTGGGTCATCGGTGGTGCAGCGGGTTAAACCGCTGAGCTGCTGAATTTGCGGACCGAAAGTCAGTGGTTCGAATCTGGGGAGCAGGATGAGCTCCCACTGTTAGCTCCAGTTTCTGTCAATCTAGCAGTTTGAAAACATGCAAATGTGATTAGATCAATAGATACTGCTTCTGCAGGAAGGTAACGGCACACCATACAGTCAGAATCCGGGGAGTGGGGTGAGCTCCCCCTGTTAGGCTCAGCTTCTGCCAACCTAGCAGTTCAGAAACATGCAAATGTGAGTAGATTAATAGGTTCCGATTCCACAGGAAGGTAACGGTGCTCCATATAGTTATGCTGGCCACATGACTTTGAAGCTGTCTATGGACAACCCCAGCTCTTTGGCTAAGAAATGGAGATGAGCACCACCCTCCAGAGTCAGACATGACTAGACTTAATGTCAAGGGGAAACTTTTACCTTTACCTTTAGATGAGGCCTTAGTGATATACCTGTGAGGCGTGGGTGCTTACAACTGAATAAAAATGTTTAGGATTGGCACAGTCATTTTAGTAATCTGCTATTAATCTGAATATAAAAATAACCCCTTTGCCCATGTATTTATTATTATTTATTTATTTATTTATTTAAAACTTTTGTACCTCGATCTTCTCACCTCCAAAGAGGGACTCAGACCGGCAAACAGCAAGAATTCAATGCTAACATTTAAAATCTAAAAACATCTTAAATTCACAAAAAAATAACAGTTACCAATACAATCTATATATATAAAAAGAGAGCATCCGTTTTTGACGCTCATAGACAAAGAAACTACACGTCTCAGAAACACGATACTTGACAACAGTCACAAAAATACTTGCAGGAACATTCGTGGCGCAAAAAACCGGACCTAGAGCCCTCACAACACCCCCAAACACGACCCCCTCAAAACCAACAGCGCCCCTCCCACCCCGCCCTCTCCGCTGCCAGCGCGACCGTTTCGAACGTTCGCACAGACAGCCCGAACAACATTAACTCAACAGGAAGCCACGCGCCCCGCTCAAAACCTAACCGCATGATCCCCTCACCCCCATCCCACCACACACACACACACAACACACCCTCAACCCTAACCAAGACCCCAAAACAACCTGGACACAACACACACTCCCCCCCTCCCCACGCACATGGCGGCAGAACAACCGATCCAGAACAACCGATCCACTGCACATGGCGCCCAAAAAACCGCTCCTATGCACACACGCGCGCGCAACAAACACCCCCCCAACCTTCCCACACACGCGTGCGCCACAACAACCCCCCCACAAAACCCTCACACACACACACACACACTCACCCCCTTTCCCGCCAACCCAAAGCCCCGGAAAACAACACCCCCTCGCCCCCTTTCTCACCAAACGAAAAACGCCTCCTCCGCAAACTCCCAAGGTGGCGTGGAGGAGAAGGCAAAGGAGGAGGAAAGGGCCGCGAGGGGGACTGGATCATAGCCTCGGTGGCTGCGATCCTGCTCTCCTCGCTGCTCTTTCCTCCTCCTCCGGCTTCCCGGGATCGGGCCCTGGCGGCAACGGAGGAGGCGTAGAGGAGGAGGCAGAGGAGGAGGAAAGGGTCGCGGGGGGGGGGTGAGGATCGTAGGCTCTGTGCATGGCTGCGATCCTGCTGTTTTCGCTGCTCTTTCCTCCTCCTCAGGCTTCTCCTCCTCTTCGCCGGCTTTGCTTCCCTCCCGCCCACCTCCCTGAGGAGGAGGAAAGAGCAGCGAAAACAGCAGGATCGCAGCCATGCACAGAGCCTGCGATCCTCTCACCCCCCCGCGACCCATTCCTCCTCCTCTGCCTCGTCCGCCACGCCGCCGCCGTTGCCGCCAGGGCCCGATCCCGGGCACCTCTCTCCTGCGCCCCGCCCTCCTCCCTTGAGTGAAGGAAGGAGGCGGGGATAGGAGGGGACACAGCTCCCGATCCTATCCCCCCTCCTTCCTTCACTCAAGGGAGGAGGGCGGGGCACGGAAACAGGGCAGCTTTCCTGCCACCTCCACCGGGATCGGGCCCTGGCAACGGAGGCGGCGTGGAGCCACAGCAAAGAGTGAGAGAGAGGGGGGAGTGACAGAGAGAGAGAGAGAGAGAGAGAGAGAGAGAGAGAGAGAGAGGAGGGCAGGGAGTGAGAGAGTGAGGGTGAATGATAGAGAGAGAGTGAGAAAGAGAGGGGGGAGTGACAGAGAGAGAGGGGGGAGTGAGAGAGTGAGGGTGAGTGATAGAGAGAGAGTGAGAAAGAGAGGGGGAGTGACAGAGTGAGAGAGAGGGGGCAGGGAGTGAGAGTGAGGGTGAATGATAGAGAGAGAGTGAGAAAGAGAGAGGGGGAGTGACAGAGTGAGAGAGAGGGGGCAGGGAGTGAGAGAGTGAGGGTGAGTGATAGAGAGAGAGTGAGAAAGAGAGAGGAGGGAGTGACAGAGTGAGAGAGAGGGGGGCAGGGAGTAAGAGAGTGAGGGTGAGTGATAGAGAGAGAGTGAGAAAGAGAGAGGAGGGAATGACAGAGTGAGAGAGAGGGGGGCAGGGAGTAAGAGAGTGAGGGTGAGTGATAGAGTGAGAAAGAGAGGGGGGAGTGACAGTGAGAGAGGGGGGCAGGGAGTGAGAGAGTGAGGGTGAGTGATAGAGAGAGTGAGAAAGAGAGGGGGAGTGATAGAGAGAAAGGGAGAGAGAAAGAGGGGGGAGTGAGAGAGAGAGGGAGGGAGTGATACATAGGGATAGAGAGAGAGAGAGTGGTAGATAGAGAGAGATTGGGTGATACACACAGAGTGAGTACAGAGAGATAGAGAGACACAGAGAGAGCGAGTGATAGAGAGACAGTGTGATGGAGAATAATATACAGAGAGAGAGACAATGATAGATAAGGATAGGGATAGATAGATAGAGAGACAGACACAGGAAGTTATATAGAGAGATAGATAGATAGGGAGAGAGAGACTTAGAGAGAGAGAGACACACAGAGAGAGAGAGAGAGAGAGAGAGAGAGAGAGGGATGGCACAGCAACGCGTGCCGGGTTCAGCTAGTAAATACATAAAAACTATTCGCCACAGTAAAATCATGTCCAGCTCAGTCCTTATATACAGTCCATGTCTGGTAGTCAGCGACTTTAGTCAATTAGCGATCTCCGCCCTCATTGTGCGAAGGCCTCATTGCACAGCCATGTTTTCACCAGCTTCCTAAATGTCAGGAGGGAGGGGGCAGATCTAATTTCACGTGGGAGGGAATTCCACAACCGGGGGGCCACCACAGAAAAAGCCCTGTCCCTCGTCCCCACCAAACGCACCTGTGAAGGAGGCAGGACCGAGAGCAGGGCCTCTCCAGATGATCTTAACTCTCTTGAGGGTTCATAGGGGAGAATACGTTCTGACAGTTAAACTGGGCCGGGACTGTATAGGGTTTTGTAAGTTAAAACCAGCACTTTGAATTGTGCTCGGAAGCTAATTGGCAGCCAATGGAGCTGGCGCCTCAACTCAACTTTATTTCTTATGAGTCACCCTCCACCAAGGTGCTCTAGGCCAGTGATTTTCAACCAGCCTGCCACGGAACACTAGTGTGCCATGAGAGATCATCAGGTGTGCCGTGGGAAATTATTTTTGAACTTCTTTAATATATAAACTATAAGGCGCATCTGTCCCCTTAAGAAATGGAACCATAGCACTCTTGCGTCACCTAAGAACTGATGCGAGAGTGCCATCTTGGATTCGCTAAGTAAACAAAGTTAGAGTTAGTGCTGCAGCTGCGCGTCAAGTGACAGTGGCAATTTGTGATCACAGCAAGACAAGCGAGTGACAGTGATGGAGAAGTTTTTGAGAAGGGAAAATGCAAATGCCGAACACGGCCCTGGACAAAATTATGACACAGATGAAGGCCTTAATATGAGTGGTGGACAAAAGAAAAAAGAAAAGACGAAACAGGCCCAGGTTTCACACTGAGTGTATAAATACATTTAAAAACATATTACCTATATGTATTACTGTGTTAGAATGTCATTTTGTGTCATTTTGGTTGGTGGTGTGCCCCAGGATTTTGTAAATGTAAAAAATGATCCGCGGCTCAAAAAAGGTTGAAAATCACTGCTCTAGGTGACTTACACAGTTAAAATAAACAGGTTACATAGTCACAGCTTGTTACTTAACAATCATAAGCTCTTTTGAAGAGCCATGTCTTGAGTGCCCCTAAAAATGTATGTAGATCGGGAGTGGCTCTTTGGTCTGGTGGTAGAGAGTTCCACAAGATTGGGGCTGCGATTGAGAAGGATCCATGTCTTGTGGACTCCAAACGAACCTCTCTAGGGTCAGGAACATAGAGAAGATTCTCATGAGCTGACCGTAGCAGTCTCTGATGGTGGAGTGGCATTAAACGGTCTCTTAGATATGAAGGACCCTGACCACGAAAGACCTTGAATGCTAGGATCAGAGTCTTATAGAGGACTCTGTGTTCAACTGTCAGCCAATGCAAGCTCTACAGAGACAGCGTTATATGGCACCTCATTGATGTTTTCGTGAGGAGTCTAGCAGCTGCATTTTGCACAATTTGGATCTTGCGAATTGCTGCTCAAGGTAAGCCCACATACAAAGCATTGCAGTAATCCAGCCTCAATGTAACCGTGGCATGGATTATCATAGCCAGTGCCTCTGTTGGTAAATAAGGCGCCAACTGCCTCGCTTGGCATAGATGAAAGAAGGTCCTTTTACTAGTGGAGGCAATCTGGGCTTCCATCGTCATTTTGGGATCCAGGATAACACCGAGACTCTTCACAGTGGGGGATGGAACCAACCAATTCTGATGGGCGGCCAGGCCACAAGATTTCAGTTTTTGCTGGATTTACTTTCAATTTATGGGCACGTAGCCATCTTGTCACCGCTCCAAGACACCGGGAGAAGTTATCCAGTACTGAGGTTGTTCCAGGTTCTAGTTTTAGGAGAAGCTGGGTGTCATCAGCGTGCTGTCAAGGCGGCCAAAAATGTGTACTTCTCCGCCTCGATAGCGTCTGCTAGCTCACGCCCGGCCCAATTGTTCAAGGTAATTCGGTCTTTGACGACGGTCCCTACTGTCCCAAAAAATAGTGATCAGGTCCTCACTGCCGGTGCTTTCCAGAGCTTCTTCACAGACAAGATACTAAGCCTCCGCCGGGACCTTCCAGCCACGGTTGACACAGTAAGAGAACTTGAGACCCCGTGGCCCTCCGCCGGGCCCACCCTCGACCGGTTTCGGCCACTGGACGCAGATGCTGTTGATAAGATAGTGGCTGCAACTAGGCCTACCACCTGCTCCCTCGACCCGTGCCCCTCCTGGCTTATTAGATCGTGCCTGGAGGGGTTACGTGGGCCTCTGTTGAACATCGTAAACAGCTCCCTTGAGCAAGGAGTCTTTCCAGAGTGCTTAAAAGAGGCGGTGGTAGCTCCATTACTGAAGAAACCGTCACTAGACCGGCGGTTCCTCCAACTACCGACCAGTGTCGAACCTTTCGTACCTGGGGAAGGTAGTTGAGAGGGCAGTAACGGAGCAGTTGCAGTCCTTCTTAGATGATGCAACATGGCTAGACCCCTTCCAGTCCGGCTTCCATTTGGGGCACGGGACGGAGACGGTTCTGGTCTCCATCACAGACCAACTCCGCTGCCAGCTCGACCGAGGCGGGTCTGCGCTGCTCGTGTTATTGGACCTCACGGCAGCGTTTGACACGGTCGACCACAATCTATTGATCCACCGCCTGGCCGTGGCTGGAGTGAGGGGGGACAGCCCTTAAATGGCTGACCTCCTTCCTCCACCAGCGGTCTCAGCGTGTGAGGAGGGGCGAGGTGGTCTCCGAGGGCTCCCCACTACTCTGTGGGGTCCCCCAGGGGCCATTCTCTCCCCTCTGTTATTTAACATCTACATGCAGCCGCTTGCACAGCTGGTGCGGAGTTATGGGCTGGAGTGTCACCAGTACGCTGACGACACCCAGCTCATTCTGAGGATGGAGGGCAGGCCGGGTTTTGTCCCCGATAATTTCCAACACTGCCTCGAAGCCGTTACTGGATGGCTGCGAGCCAGTAGGTTGAGGGTGAATCCGGCGAAGACGGAGATCTTGTGGCTGGGTCGCCCGGGTGATGTTAATGTCCAGCTTCCGAGCCTGGACGGTGCGGTGTTATGCCCATCGCCTTCCGTAAAGAGCCTGGGGGTCCATTTGGACTCCCAGCTGACCATGGAGGCCCAGGTCTCTGCGGTCAGCAAGATCGCTTTTCATCTGCGACAGGCAAGGAGGCTGGCCCCCTATCTCTCCCGGAACGATCTGGCCACGGTGATCCAAGCCACAGTCATCTCAAGGCTGGATTACTGCAACGCGTTCTACGTTGGCCTTCCTCTGTCGGTGACCTCTGCCGCCCGGCTCCTGTCTGGCACGCCAGCTGGCGCCCACATAACACCTGTTTTGCAGGATCTGCACTGGCTGCCAATTGAGCACCGGATCACCTTCAAAGTGTTGGTCCTCACCTTTAAGGCCTTACACGGCCTGGGGCCAGCGTATTTGAGGGACCGTCTCACCCATATTGCCCTCCGAGATCACTTCGGTCTGAGGACTCCAATCTCCTGGAGATACCTTCAGCTAAACTCGCAAGGCTGACTGCTACCCGCCGGAGGGCGTTCTCTGTCATAGCACCTACGCTGTGGAACGCCCTCCCGGCCGGAACTCGGGCTATGAAGGACTTGCTCCCGTTTAGACGGGCCTGTAAAACATACCTGTTTAAGCAGGCCTTTGGTGAGTAAGTCCTGCCCATGCCCCGCCATCTATTCGTTCTTCTGAGGATGATGTGCTGTTCATTGTGTTAACTGTGTTATTAATTACTGTACTGCTGTTGTTTTTAATTGTTTTTAACTGCTTATTGCCTGTATTTTACTGTGCCCTTCGGCTCCTGTAAGCCGCCTCGAGCCTCAGGGAGTCGGCAGCATAGAAGCCCGAATAATAAATAAATAAATATTGGAAACATTCTAATCCAAATCTCCGGACTAGTTTGGCGAGAGGTTGAACATAGATGTTAAACAGCATTGGCGATAGAGTTGTATGCTCCCTGTACCCCGCTCCTATTAGTAATCTGGCTGCCGAGCATTGATTTGATATCATTTTTTAAAACCAAGCTCCGGAAAGTATTCCCTCTTAGAAATCTCTAGATTCTGCTGTATGATTCTATGGTATACTTCTAGACCTAGTAAAAATATAGGGTTCAGTATTATCCAATATTGGAGCTCCCGTTGGTGCAAGGGGTTAAACCACTGAGCTGCTAAACTTGCTAATGAAAAGGTCAGTGGTTCAAATCTGAGGAATGGGGTGAGCTCCCGCTATTAACCTCAGCTTCTGCCAACCTAGCACTTTGAAACATGCAGATATGAGTAGATCGATGGGAAGGTAATGGTGCTGGCCACATGACCATGAGGTGTCTACGGACAACTCTTCAGCTTAGAAATGGAGATGAGCACCAACCTCCAGAGTTGTACATGACTTGACTTAATGTCAGAGGAAAACCTTTACCTACCTAGGCAAGCAGATGCTAGGGCTGATGGTGGGAGTTCACCCCAACCCTACCACTGTTAGGAATTGTGGAAGTCCAAAACACCTGGAGGGCCCAAATTTGCCCATGCTTGCTATAGCTAATAAGTCTCCACTTCATGTATTGTTATCTGCACAAGCGTATTCTAAATATTTTCAATGATTGCTACAAAACAACTTTACTCTGTCAGTTTGGGCACTATTAATTCAAAGGTACCTCAATCATGCAACTATTAAAAGTGTACTCCAAAGCAGTACCCTACAACGGGTACAATATTCTCATTTGTGTTTGTTTTATTTGGCAAAGGGTCCCAATATTCATCACATTGGGATGTTTTGGTTCAGGTAAAGATCTAGTGAATTCTGTTGTATTTAATGTAATGTGTTGACACAGAAACTATACATTTCCTCCCAATCTCAAAGACTAGCAGCTACTGAAACTTTATTTTCCACTTGTGCTTAATAAGTATGAGAAGCTGGTAATAAAACGGGGACAGGAAAGGAGGAAACCTTGGCTTTCCCTGTGTTTTGGATATATAACATCCACAAACCAAAGCTGCATGGTGCAGATGAGAGTTGGAGCGCAAAAGATCCAGAAGGCCCAAAGTTCTTTCTTTCTATGAGAACCTAAGAAAAGCAAAAGGCAGCTATTATCTTAAGCTCTGAATGTAAGTTACACTGTAGAATTAATGCAATTTGACACCACTTTAATTGCCAGGGCTTAATTCTATACAATCCTGGGATTTGTAGTTTGGTGAGGCACTAGCACTGTTTGGCAGAGAAGGCTAAAGACCTTGAAAAACGACAACTCCCAGGATTCCGTAACACTGAGTGATGGCAGTGTGTGTGTGTGTGTGTGTGTGTGTGTGTGTGTGTGTGTGTCAGGAGCGACTTGAGAAACTGCAATTCACTTCTGCTGTGAGAGAATAGGCCATCTGTGCAAGGACTTTGCCCAGGGGATGGAAATATGCTTTGCTATTCTGTAGGAGGCTTATCTCATGTCATAGAATAATAGAGTTGGAAGAGACCTCATGGGCCATTCAGTCCAACCCCCTACCAAGAAGCAGGAAAATTGCATTCAAAGCACCCCCAACAGATGGCCATCCAACCTCTTTTTAAAAGCCTCCAAAGAAGGAGCCTCCACCACACTCTGGGGTCTGCTAAACTGCTCTCACAGTCAGGAAGTTCTTCTTAATGTTCAGGTGGAATATCTTTTCCTGTAGTTTAAGAAGCTGAAGCTGACAGATGGGAGCTCACCCTGCTCCCCAGATTCGAACTGCCAACCTTTCAGTCAGCTGTCCTGCCAGCACAAAGGTTTAACCCATTGCACCACCGATGGTAGTTAAATGTGGTATCAGGCTGCATTAGGTTTACAGTGTAGACACACCCCAAGACTGGCACAGATCATGATAGTGTGGCTGTGTTTGAAAAACCGCCATTTCCCCATCATGTTGTTAATGCTTATCAGAAGGCAATATTTGTGTACCACTTCCTTTGAATTGATTTTTGTACTTTTCTCCCTGTTGCGTTCCAACAACCTGTGGATCTTTCCACATTTTTTATATGTTTAACCATCTAGTATTAAGGCTATAGTGATGCTATTACTCGCTCCATTGCATATACAAATCGGCATCTATAATGTGAATATTTACACCGATTTGGGTGTGCAAGACAACAAAACATTGCCCCAACAAGGACAAATTCAGTCGTATTTGAGCTTGAACTGGAACTGAATCAGAAAACGTACTTTTTAAACAGTGCCATTTAAAAAAAGAACAATCCCACATTGCCACCAAAGGTGAAATTGTTGGCAGCAGCCAACAATTAAATCTGGGGTTTCCTTCAAGGATAGAGGTTAAGCTCTCTTGGCCAGTGCTGATTGCAAAGTGCAAGATCCATGGAGATGTACAGGTTAAATGATAAATTGACATATTTTCATTAGGGAAATTCTGTGAGCTGAGCTGTAGTCACCTGCAAATATGTGTATACAAGCATGATACGCATATACGTACAATACTTTTCTCAATCAGACCTTGGGAAATATAGTGAAGCTGGTTGAGAGTTTGTGGAAGTTTCTATTTCTCAGTATTGTTTACATTTTAGCTTCTCCCAAAAATGTAGTACTTTTGGAAAATTTTGGAGCCCCTGGTGGCGCAGCGGGTTAAACCACTGAGCTGTTAAACTTGCTGACCAAAAGGTCAGCGGTTCAAATCCGGAGAGTGGGTTGAGCTCCCGCCGTTAGCCCCAGCCCCAGTTGAAAACATGCAAATGGGAGTAGATCAATAGATACCGCTTCGGCAGCAAGATAAGCAGCACTCCATTCAGTCATGCTGTCCATATGATCTTGGAGTTGTCTACAGATAACTGTCCCTTTGGCTTAGAAAATGGAGATGAGCACCAACCCCCAGAGTCAGATATGATTAGACTTAATGTCAGAGGAAAACCTTTACCTTTACCCTAACTTGTCCAAGCCCAACTATTGATTTGGCTATTCAAAAAGAGATAGGCCATCTGATGAAATAACTGACCACTGAATTTCATTTATAGGGCTTTTCCATATGTGTAGAAAGAGAAGGCATTGTGCTCCCCTCATTGTGTTGTTGAACCTCAGCCCATATGACTCACAAGAAGAAACACCTGGAGTTTCAATCCAACAGCATTTGGAAGTGTATATGATTCCCATGGTACAAATCAGGCATGGGCAAACTTCAGCCCTCCAGGTGTTTTGGACTTCAACTCCCACCTACCGGCTGTTAGGAATGGTAGGAGTTGAAGTCCAAACGCCCAGAGGGCCGAAGTTTGCCCATGCCTGGTATAGATTAAGAATCCAAAGAGTATTAACTTGATCACAGTTGCACTTTCTCTTTGGTTAGGCCAAATGAATGGAAAAAACTTCAGTCTAAATTAGATTTCTGTCTCTTTTTGTTTATGGATTGGTTGGTTTATATCTTTTGTCTGTTGTTCTACCTGTAATTCTTTTATTTCTTAATCTATTATCCCTGTAGAGTTGGGGTTTTTGGTTTTACATTTACTGTATTCCGGTTTCTTATGGTAGTCAATAAAGTTTGTTTAAAATGCGTTTTGTTGGTTTCTATAAACTCTGAACGTCAACCTGAAGCTGAAATGAGGAAAACTTGGACTCCATGTATTCTGAAAATACAATATTGATACTGTTTCTACAAGTATTATTGCTAGCATGATACAAGGCACAAAGGATGCACCTACACTGTAGAATTAGTACTGTTCAATACCACTTTAACTGCCATGGCTAAATACTATGGAATCATAGGAATTGTAGTTTTATAGGCAAAGGCAAACCTACGGTTAGGTGGGTCTGTAATTGGTTATTTTTTTTATTTCAGGATTTTACCCCGCTCTTCTCAACCCCCAAGGGGGGACTCAGAGCGGCTTACAGTACGGCACAATTGGATGCCCACATAATAACAATATAAACTCCAAAACACTTCAACAATTAAAATACATTAAAATACATTAAAATACAACTACATTAGCACCATACACATTCACTCTGGATTAAAACAATGTTCAGTCCATAAAAACATTGGCCATAATCACCCACTTTCATTAAAAACCAATCTAAAATGCTGCCTTGTGCCTGGTCCCACAGCCAGGATTTTACTTTTTTTCCTGAAGGCCAGGAGGGATGTGGTGGATCGTACATCAATAGGAAGCGCATTCCACAGGCGGGAGCCACCACCAAGAAGGCCCTATCCTCGTCCCCACCAGCCTCATCTGAGACGTAGGCGGGAGCGAGAGCAGGGCCTCCCCGGATGATCTTAGATTACGAGGTGGGACATAGCGGCTGATGCGTTCGGACAAGTAAGCTGGGCCAGAACCGTATAGAGCTTTAAAGGTCAAAACCAGCACTTTGAATTGAGCCCGGAATTGGACAGGCAGCCAGTGGAGCTGGCACAACAGGGGGGTGGTATGCTCCCTGTATGTAGCTCCCGTTAGCAATCTGGCTGCCGCCCACTGGACTAATTGCAATTTCCGAACTGTCTTCAAAGGCAGCCCCACGTAGAGTGCGTTGCAGTAATCTATTCGGGATGTGACCAGAGCGTGGACGACCGTAGCCAGATCAGACTTCCCAAGGTACGGGCGCAGCTGGCGCACGAGTCTTAACTGTGCAAAAGCTCCCCCGGCCACCGCCGAGACCTGGGGTTCCAGGCTCAGCGATGAATCCAGGATCACTCCCAAGCTGCGAACCTGCGTCTTCAGGGGGAGTGTAACCCATCCAACACAGGCTGTAACCCTATGCCCTGTTCGACCTTGCGACTGACCAGGAGGACCTCTGTCTTGTCTGGATTTAGTTTCAATTTGCTAGCCCTCATCCAGTCCGACACAGCGGCCAGGCACCGGTTCAAGTTCTGGACAGCCTCCTTGGTGACAGGTGGGAAGGAGTGACAGATCTGGACGTCATCTGCGTACAGATAACACCTTACTCCGAAACTCCGAATGATCTCTCTCAGCGGTTTCATGTAGATGTTGAATAACATCGGGGACAGAACTGAACCCTGAGGGACTCCACAGGACAACGGCTGTGGAGCCGAACAGGTGTCACCCAATGACACCTTCTGGGTACGACCTTCCAGGAAGGATTGGAGCCACTGCAGAGCAGTACCGCCAAGCCCCATGTCTGCAAGGCGACCCAGAAGGATACCGTGGTCAACGGTATCGAAAGCCGCTGAGAGGTCCAGCAGAACCAACAGGGACACACTCCCCCTGTCGAGTTCCCGGCATAGATCATCTACCAAGGCGACCAAGGCTGTTTCAGTACCATGTCCCGGGCTAAAGCCAGACTATGCCGGATCAAGATAATCAGTGTCTACCAAGAACCCCTGGAGTTGCGAAGCCACCACACGTTCCATGACTTTGCCCAAATAGGGGAGATTGGAAACTGGCCGATAGTTCACTAATTGAGTGGGGTCCAGTGATGGTTTTTTCAACAGCGGTTTTATAACAGCTTGCTTTAAGCTGGCTGGAATTTTGCCCTCCTGTAAGGAGGCATTAACCACCACCTTCACCCACTCTGCCAAACCCCCTCTGGCTTCCTTTATCAGCCAGGATGGGCAGGGGTCTAGGATGCATGTAGTGGGCCTCGCCTCTCCAAGGATCTTGTCCACATCCTCGACCTGAACCAATTGAAACGAATCCATTAAAACCGGACAAGCAGATGCTCGTGTCACATCCTCAGAGACTGCCGTTAAAGTGGTATCGAAATCGGAACGGATCAGCGCCACTTTATCCGCGAAGGCCTTAGCAAATTCTTCACAGCGTACCACCGAGCCGTCAGGGATCTCGCACTGTGGCAGATTTAAAAGACCCCTAACGACTCGGAACAGTTCCGCTGGATGGTTGTTCGCGGCGGCCACCTTGGCCGCGATAGATTTTTTTGTGCGGCTTTTGTTGCTGCGTCATAAGTCCTCAAAAAGGGGACCAGGCGCGCACGAGCTGATCTGCTCCACGCCACACGCACTCTAGCCTCCTCTTTTTTCGCTTCATTGCTGCCAGCTCCTCAGTAAACCAAGGAGCTGGTTTAGCTCGGTTACTCAAGAGGGGGCGTTCTGGAGCGATCGTGTCAATAGCCCTTGTCATCTCCCTGTCCCAGAGAGAAACAAGAGCCTCGACAGGAGGCGGGAAAATCCCCAAGAGCCGTCAGGAATCCATTCGGATCCATAAGTCTCCTGGGGCGGACCATTCTAATAGGTCCACCACCCCTGCGGAGGTGGAAAGGGACAGTGAGTCTAAACCTGATCAGGTGGTGGTCGGTCCATGGCAAAGGAATGATGGTCAGTTCCTCCACTCCGCCACCTTCATCCCATCCCTGGCAGAAAACCAGATCTAACGTGTGTCCTACACTATGGGTGGGACCCGATATTAGCTGGGACAGGCCCATGGTTGCCATGGCGGCCATGAAGTCCTGAGCCGCTCCTGATAGAGGGGTCTTGGCATGGACGTTGAAGTCTCCCAGCACGATGAGCCGCTGAGACTCCACGGCCAGGCCTGAGACCACTCCAGCTAGCTCAGGTAAGGAGACTGTAGTGCAGCGGGGTGGTCGGTACACTAGCAGAATCCCTATCCTGTCCCGATCACCAACCCTTAGGCCGACACATTCGAACGTGGTTGACTGCGGGATGGGGCACCTGGTCAAGGGGATGGAATCCTTATAGACCACTGCGACTCCCCATCCCGCCCTCCCGGTCTCGCTTGGTGCTGTACGGAATAACCCGGTGGGCAGAGCTGGGAGAGATTAACCCCCCCCCCCCCAGCCTCATCCAACCAGGTCTCCATTATACAAGCCAGGTCAGCTTGTTCTTCAAGAATTAAATCTTGTATTGTTGTTGTTTTACCATTGACTGACCTGGCATTAAACAGCACCACTTTCAACGGGGGGGGGGGGGGGAACCGCCTTCCTGGGTAAGACTAATCTCATCTCCTTTTTCGATAAAGTTACAAACTGGGTAGATCAGATGCAGGAATGCCGTTGATGTAGTGTATCTGGGTTTCAAAAAGGCTTTTGACAAGGCCCTCTGTGACCTTCTGGCAAACATACTAGTCAAATGTGGTCTAGGCAAAACTACGGTTAGGTGGATCTGTAACAGGTTAAATGAACGAACCTAAAGGGTGCTCACCAATACTTCCTCTTCATCCTGGAAAGAAGTGACAAGCGGAGTGCCATCAGCAGGGTTCTGTCCTGGGCCCGGTCCTATTCATCATCTATATTAATGACTTAGGTGAAGGGTTAGACGGCTTGATTGAGCCCGAACTCCAAAGATCAGCCCGTCATTAAACTGATTGGACCTGCAGCATGGAGTTCCAGCATTCCCCCCATGCACTGCAAGGACTGGGAATTTTCGAAGAATAATTTGGACTACGATTCAGGAGTCCACGCCTATCCCTCTTTTTCCCAGGCCTTAATTAATCTAAAACATTGTGGCGCCATTTAAATTAAAAAACACTTCAAATCGCAACTTTTTCTCCTGCCCGAAAAGATACAAAGTGTCCCATATGGCTCTCTCCCTACCCAAAACCCATGAAATAAACCTTTCTGGGCTGCAGAACACTGTGAGCCCACCATCCCAGCCTTCCTGGCGTCCCGGGGAGGCCGTAGCTGCGTTTCCCAAAACCATGGATACGGAATTTCCAAAATGGCGACATTTACCTCGCTATCCACGAGAACATCAACTCCACCGATTAACTCCGTTCCAATTTCATAGTTTTCTTTGGCTTATTCTAAGACTTTCTGCTTTCCTGATTTTCTTCCTCTAAGCCCCTCTGCCCCTCGGCAGCCCTTTCATTTTTAAAGAATATATTTTTCAAAAGATCCGCTGACTGTCAGAACTTGCTGGTTTTTCACATCCTTTTGTTCCCGCCACCGTCAGGAGCCTCCGTTAGGGGTCTGAAGCCATGGACTCTTTGTGCACAGGGTTGCATGCAGACAGGCCAATGGGGGCAAGCCCTGAGCGGTTTGGGAAACATGGTTTTCCAAGGACTTTCATGTTTTCAGACTCTCCTCAGGCTGGCAGCGTAAAGGACTCTTATAGTTTTCCCAAGGACAAAAACAGATGAACAGATGAACTGACCAGGTCTCCATAATCAGCAAGGCGTCGTTTTTCCACCTACAACAGGCTAGGCGACTGGCCCCCTACCTGTCCAGGGATGACCTGGCCACGGTGATCCAAGCGACAGTCATCTTGAGACTGGACTACTGTAATGCCCTCTACGTTGGCCTTCCCTTGTCGACAATCCGGAAACTCATGCTGGTGCAGAATGCCGCGGCTCGCTTGCTGGTGGGAGCACCAGTGAGGGAGCACATCACTCCCATCCTCCGGCAACTTTACTGGCTTCCCATCAAGTGCCGGATTGCCTTCAAGGTGCTGGTTTTAACCTTCAAGGCCTTGCACGGTTTGGGGCCTGTGTACCTGAGGGACCGCCTTACCCCGTACGTTCCCCCGAGATCGCTGCGCTCAGAAGAGCAAAATTTGTTGGTTGTTCCATCGTCCCGCTCCTGCCATCTCTCCAGCACTAGACAGAGAGCTTTCTCTGCTGCGGCTCCAGTACTCTGGAATTCGCTCCCTGAGCACATTCGAGCGATCCCTGAACTCCTTCCCTTCTGAAGGGAATGTAAGACGGCTTTTTTCAGGCTAGCGTTTGGCTAAACCCAAATGTAATTGGCTCGCCCTGCCTCAGTCAAAGAATTGTAGACCCGTTCCACCTTGGTTATGTACCGTGTTTTTATTGTATGTTTTTAATGTATGTTTTATTATATGCTTGTAATTGTGATCCGCCCCGAGCCTGCAGGGAGGAGCGGAATATAAAACCAAATAAATAAATAAATAAATAAATAAATATATGGACTCTTTTATCATGTTTTCCCCGAGAGTATATGGATTGGTGTTTTTATACCCTTTATGATCAAGTGAACTATCTTTCTTCCCCTTTTATGAAGTAATGATATTGGTGATGGAAATATTCCCTTGAAACCCTTCCATGTAACCATACCCTGCATGTTTTTTCCCTTCTTATGTGTCCCTTAAAAATGTAAGGAAATGCTACATGATTGCAAAAACCAGCTGTTGTTGAGATGAGGATGACTGCATACCTGAACTGCATCTTTCTAATCCTCTCATCAAAAGTGATTGCATGAAGGATAGGATTTTTTCTAGTTTGAAGAGGGGCCCTTTCCCCCTTCCATTGAAGACTCCTTTTTACGTCACAGACAATAGACCCTCAGAGTTTCGTCTCGTCTATAGTTCTATGAGCATTAGGCATATCTCTCCCATTTACCAAAGAAGCCGTTATCTTTTCACTTCAGACCTCAAGAGTTTCAGCAATCTGCGAAAAATCATTTTTGTTCATTATCCCTGAAACCCACATGAAAAGACCTGCATCTGACCTTTTGTCAACAGGAAAAAGGTAGATTTGGACCAATTCCTCATTTCCCATCAAACAACAAAAGACTTTTATTTGACCCAAAAGGTCAGAGGCATGGATTTATTTACATACGGACTAATTTAATCAAGGGACTTCCAGTTGCTTTGTTTTCAACAAATTCCTGCCGCTCACTTCTCATTCGCCAGGGCGGAAGCGGCTCAGTTGCGCTATTGGTTCCCGCTTCAGCTGGCTTCAGCATTCCATCCAATCATCGTGGAGCCAGCCGGCGTGCGGGGGGCAGGAAATTTGAATTTGACAGCTCTGTAAAAAGTATAAAATGGCATGTATTTTCAATGTAACTTTATGACTGCTTTGCGACAAAGATATTGCGGTTGTCATCCTCCTCAGCTGACGAGAATAAAGACTTCGATGGCATCTTCTTCCGGACTTCTTTGGTGAGTTAATTTGGGAAAGGCATTTTAGATTGCTTTTTAAAACTTGCCAGAGGTTCTGCTGAAATCCTCATTTTAGGGGTACTAAAATGTCTGCAAACATGATCATTAAGTTTGCAGACAACACCAAATTGGGAGGGATAGCCAATACCCCAGAAGACAGGAGCAGAATTCAAAACAATCTTAACAGATTAGAGAGATGGGCCAAAACTATCAAAATGAAGTTCCTCAGGGACAAATCCAAGACACACCACTTAGGCAGAAAAAACATGAAATGCAAAATTACAGAATGGAGGATGATGTCTGGCTCGAGAGCAGTACGTGTGAAAAAGATCTTGGAGTCCTCATGGATAACAAGTTAAAAATGAGCTGACAATGCAATGCGGCAGCTAAAAAAGCCAATGTTATTTTGGCCTGCATAAGTAGAGGAGTCTAGTACCTAGATCCAAAGAAGTCATGCGACCCCTGTATTCTGGGCATCGCAATGGGGGATGTTGCCAAGCTGGAATGTGTCCAGAGGACAATGACTAAAATGATCAAGGGTCTGGAGAGTAAGCCCTATGAGAAGCGGCTTAAAGAGCTGGGCATGTTTAGCCTGCAGAAGAGAAGGCTGAGAGGAGACATGATGAGGGCCATGTATAAATATGTGAGGGGAAGTCATAGGGACAAAGCTTGTTTTCTGCTGCCCTGGATACTAGGAGGCAGAACAATGGCTTCAAACTACAGGAAAGAAAGAGATTCCACCTGAACATGAGGAAGAACTGCCTAACTCTGAGAGCTGTTCAGCAGTGAAACTTTCTGCCTCAGAGTGTAGTGGAGGCTTCTTCTTTGGAGACTTAGAGGCTGGATGGCCATCTGTTGGGGGTGCTTTGAAGGCAATTTTCCTGCTTCTTGGCAAGAAAAGGGGTTGGACTGGATGGCCTGCGAGGTCTCTTCCAACTCTATGATTCTATGATTATATGGTCAGTGTAGAGGGGGCCTCACCAAACTAGATTTTATATAGCCTTCTCTGCCAAGGAATACTGGTGCCTCACCAAACTATAGCTCCCAGGATCTTGGAGTCCAACTAATGACACCGCTCTTTCTAATAAGGCTGATAGAAACTAAGCAAGGGTCAGAGAATAATTTCCAATGGGACTGTGATGAGAGCAAAAAAAATTAACCTGCCCTCCTTGTCTGATCTCATTGTAACCCGGATCACCTTCATTTGCTATTGGCATGGCATCTAACACACAGCATCATCCCTGGTTGAGCCCAAAGGCCAGGTCAAAATGTGAACATTGTTAGGCTATTAGATGAACTCATAAACAAATTCCCCTTAGAGGCAGGGATCAACCGTTGGCTATTAATAGTCCCATCAAGAGGAAAAGCAACAACATAAGACCAAATGCAAGTTATGCCTTACTCCTCTATTTTTTCTCTCTCACTTATGGTGGGTATATACTGTTTTCCCATAGTATTTGTTTTCTAGTAGAGTTCCTCCATAATATTTCCTCCCTTATGAGGAAATATATTTCTTCTCTTATGAGATTCAGAACTTTCCCTGATTGCTTTTTTGTAGAGAGTACTGTACAGATAGGAGACCCTGTGGCGCAGCTCCCACTGTTAGCCCCAGCTTCTGCCAACCTATCGGTTCAAAAACATGCAACATGCAAATGTGAGTAGATCAATAGGTCCGGCGGGAAGGTAATGGCACTTCATTCAGTCATGCTGGTCACATGACCTTGGAGTTGTCTACAGACAATGCTGGCTCTTTGGCTTAGAAATGGAGATGAGCATCACCCCCAGAGTTGGACTCGAGTCGACTAGACTTAATGTCAAGGGGAAAACTTTACCTTTACTGTATATATAAGGCAAAGGTTGAGGAAAACATAGATTTCCCAACTGTTCTTGGACTAGTCCTGGGCCAATATGGCCAACAGTAGAAGTTGAAGTCCAGCAACATCCAAAGAACCCCATTTTGTCCATCCCTGACAATAAGGAAGTTTTCTTCTTCCCAGAATTGTTTTGGTGGAACCCCTTTGCACTAACTTTCATTCCTGGATCATATGAGTATTCCCTGCAGTATCTATTTCTGAACATTTAACTACACAAATTCAATGAGTGGCTAGATATGTAAAATACATTTTTATGACTATCTTTGTTATTTAGACTGCTGGAAAACTATTTATAACTGGCTAATCCTGTCTCTGCTATATTTCTATTCTGAGCAGGTACAGAAATCATACAGCATTCCAAATGTTCAGCTGCAAGTCCCATCAGCCTTAACTTCTGCAGCCAGTGCTGAGGAATATTGGGAGCTGCCGTCCAAAAAATTTAGAGAACTATGTTATTCCCGTTCTATTTTTTTTTAGATGATAAAAATGCTTCTAAGTTAGCGTTGCTCAACCTGGGAGTTGGGACCCCTGGGGGAGGGCGGCTCTGAGGGGGTATAAGAAGTGTCATCAAAACACAGTATTTTCTATTGGTCATGGGGGTTCTGTGTGGGAAGTTTGGCCCAATTCTATCCTTGGTGGGGTTCAGAATTCTCTTTGATTGTAGGTGAATTATAAATCCCAGCAACTACAACTCCCAAATTTCAAGATCTATTTCCCCCAAACTCCACCAGCGTTCACATTTGGGCATATTGAGTATTCATGCGGAGTTTGATCCAGATCTATCATTGTTTGAATCCACAGTGCTCTCTGGGTGTAGGTGAACTACAACTCCCAAACTCAAGGTCAATGCCCACCAAACCCTTCTAGTATTTTATGTTGGTCATGGGAGTTCTGTGTGCCAAGTTTGGTTCGGTTCCATCGTTGGTAGAGCTCGGAATGCTCTTTGATTGTAGGTTAACTATACTATATCCCAGCAACTACAACTCCCAAATAATAAAATCAATCCCCCCAAGTAGGAACTAATATAATTTTATGGTTGGGGGTCACCTCAACATGAGGGGTCACAGCATTAGGAAGGTTGAAAACCACTGTTAAAGGGAACAGCACCCATCAACAACTCCAAAGATTTCAAGACCTGCAAAAACTAGAAATCTTCAGCAGATACAGAAAATTTCTTAGGCCCCCTTCCACACAGCTGTATAAAATCCACACTGAACTGAATAAATGGCAGTGTGGACTCAGATAACCCAGTTCAAAGCAGATATTGTGGACGATCTGCCTTGATATTCTGGGTTATATGGCTGTGTAGAAGGGCCCTTAGAGTGGACATTCAATAATATATTGAGATAATGAGAAAGCAAAACAATTTTATTACTGGATTTCTCTCTCCATATAATAAACACTTCAACTTTTTAAACATAATGAGTCAGTAGTGGTGGGGTTCTTCATCTTCAGCTCACTCTGGATTCATTTAGCTTTCAGTCCCATTGGCCATCCTGAGTCCTGTCTGGGAATAAAGGTAGCACATAAAAAATGACCTTCTGCATATGCTGTTGGACTGTAACTCTCAACAGCTTGAGCACTTATCCTGGAAACTGCTCTGGAAAATGCAACCAGGGCTGTAGAATAAATTCAGTTTAACAGTACTTGAACTGCCCTGGCTTAATTCTATGGGCTCCTGGGATTTGTAGTTCACTGAGGCACCAGCAGTCTGGCACAGAAGGCTACAGACCTTATAAACTACAGCTTCCACAATATGAGATAGTTCTCCATTCTGTGACTCTAAAAGCAACTATACTTACAGTGATAATACAGCACATTTGTTGTGTTGTTGAAGGCTTTCATGGCCGGAATCACTGGGTTTCTGTGAGTTTTCCGGCTGTATGGCCATGTTCCAGACGCATTGTCTCCTGACTTGTCACCCACATCTATGGCAGGCAGAAAGCAGCCAGGCTTTGAAACTGCAATGCCATTAAATGCTAATCTAGGTGACCAACTGCAACATTCACACCTACCTGCCTGCCTTCCTTCCCTTTTGTCTTTCCTTCCTTCTCTCTTTCCTTCCTCCTTACCTCCATCTCTCCCTTACCTCCCTCTTTCTGTCCATCCTTCCTTTCCACCCTTTCGTCCTTCCTTCCTTGTCTCTTTCTTCCCTCGTTCCCTCTCTTCCTCTTTCTTTGTCCATCCTTCCCTTCCTCCATTTCACCCTTCCCTTCTTCTCTCTTTCCTTCCCTTTCTTCCTTCCATCATCAGGCAGCCAGTCCTCTTAGCATGTAGTGCTAGCATGCAGCCCCCAAGTTAGAAAGTTTGCCCATGGTCTAGAATAGATATTTCCAAAAAGGTGAGAAAAGTAGGCCATTTTATTTACTCTTTTTATGTAAAGAGTAACTAGTTTAAATATCTGAAAGAATGCCACATTGAAGAGGACATGATAAAGTCCTCTTCTCTAGAGGCTTTTAATCAGAGACTGGATGGCCATCTGTTATGGGTGCTTTAATTGTGTTATCCTGCATAGCAGAAGGGGGTTAGATTGATAGGGTCTTGTCGTCTCTCCCAGCTCTACGACAAGAGAAACCTAACCCCATAAGACTTGAGAGAACCCTAACCCCATAGAAGTGATAAATACTATTACCTGCTGGTTGATCCACAAAGCTCAGCTCAATTCAGCCTGTATGTCTTTCACGTCCCTTTTCTTTTTGAGCCAGAGCTCCGAGCTTTGTGGTGCCGTTTGTGTTTCAGAAGGTTTGAATACAGATCAAAGCTTTCCCCACACGTTGCGCAAATGTAAGACACTTGATTGGCGTGGGTTCTCAGGTGCCGTGCGAGCTTCGAGCTGGAAATGAACATCTTTCCACATTCGGCACAACCGTAGGGCCTCTCGCCTGTGTGGATCCTCTCATGCATGTTTCGGCTGGACAAGTGGCTGAAACATTCACCACATTGCCGGCAAGCGTGCGGCTTTTCCCCCGTGTGGGTTCTGTTGTGCCGGTTGAGGTTGGAGACATAGCGGAAGTTTTTCCCGCAGTGTAGGCAACTATAGGGCATCTCCCCAGTGTGGATTCTCAGGTGTTTCACCAGGTCAGAGCTCTGCATGAAACTTTTCCCACACTCGGGGCAGTTGTAACCAGAAGGCAGATACCCTCTATGAAACCTCTGGTGGACAAGCAGACTCCGGTGCTGCCTGAAAGTCAGCCCGCATTCAGAACAGAGGTAAGGCATCTCCCCAGTGTGGATCCTCTGGTGAATGAGTAGGTTTGAGCGCTGAGCAAAACACTTGCCGCATTCGGCACACAGGTGAGGCTTCACCCCGGCGTGGAGCTGCTCGTGTTTCAGTAGGTTTGAGCTCTGTCGGAAACATCTCCCGCACTGAGGACAATGGTATGGGGCCTCTCCTGTATGGATTCGCAGGTGAATGGTCAGGCTTGACCGCTGACTAAAGCTTTTCCCACACTTGGAGCACTGGTATGGCTTTTCACCCGTGTGGATTCTCTGGTGAGTCAACAGGCTGGGGGCCCTTTGGAAGTTTTTCCCACATTCCAGGCATTGGAATGCCTTCTGGACTACGGCAAGGATGCCCGATTCATTCTCAGCAACACAGTTCTCTTGCTTTATTGCTTCATTGCTGGGGCTCTCCATTGTTGCCTGGAAAAGAAAGTGAAAAGAATGCAGATATAGTTTGAGGCAGAGCATGCAAAAACAAACAAACATGGGAGCCAAAATGATGTGACCCCCCACTTACACAGGATCCCCCCACAGAAGTGGGAGACAGCAATTTTAAAAAAAACACTTGATTTTTAATGTGAAAGAATGCTAGGCATCTCTAAATCTTGCAGTGTGACTTTGAAAGTTGACCATACAAAATGCTTAGTGAAGTGGTCTCTCCAGCAATCTCTAGGTCAGTGTTTCTCAACCTTCCTAATGTCACATCCCCTTAACATAGTTCCTCATGTTGTGTTGGCCCTAGGGTTGCCACTTTTTGCTATAGAAATAAGGGACATTTACCTAAAAATGGGGGACACTTTGTAAATAAATAAATACATAAATATTCATTCATAAATAAATAAATAAATCTCCCACCATTCCTAACGGCCTCAGGAGCCTTCCTTTTCCCCCTCGGCTACTTAAGCTCTAGGGAAAAGAGATGAGGGGGGAAAGGAAAAGACCTGGGGTTGTTAGGAATACCTGAAAGGGCCCGAGTTGGCCCATGCGTGGCCTAGAGCACGAGGCCATGGCCCCAAGGCTCACCTGTCATAGAAGTGGCTTGGGGAGGAGGGCAAAGCAGAGCTCGGCGTTGGTGGCCAGTGAGGCCCAGAGCAGCGCCCGGGTCTGGGCTCCGAGGGGCACGAGCGGGAAGGGTGGCATGCGGGCAGCCAAGCGCTCCTAGAGGGCTCCTGGACTGATGCTATCCAGCCCCTCCAGTGTCACTTTATTTCTTTCTTTCTTTAAAACTTTTGTACCCCGGCCTTCTCACCTCTATCGAGGGACTCAGACCGGCTTCCTCCAGCACAGGCGTGTTCGGAAGTATGGATGCCGGCAGGGACTCTGCTCTGCCAATAAGCAGAAGTGACATCCCCGTCCTGCGCTCTTTCTCTCTCTCGGCTCTCTTCGCGTCACCATGGCAATGGCCCAACAGGCGGGCTTGAAGAACAAGGAGGAGGCCTCTTGAGCCTCCACCTCAAACTCAAAAAGAGCCTTGCCTCCTGCTGCCTGCCATCTGTCCTGTCAATACGGGACAGAAGCTTTAAAAACGGGACATGGAATTCTGGGCCAAAAAACAAGACGTCCCATATGATACGGGACAGTTGGCAAGCCTAGTTGACCCCCAACCATAAAATTATTTTCATTGCTACTTTATAAGTATAATTTTGCTACTGTTATTAATTGTAATGTAAATATCTGATATGCAGGATATATTTTCATTCACTAGACCAAATTTGGCACAAATACCCAATATGCCAAAATTTGAATACTGGTGGGGTTGGGGAGGGGATTGATTTTGTCACTTGGGAGTTGTAGTTGCTGGGATTCATAGTTCACCTACTGTTATTGAGCAATTTGGAAGTAACCTGTTGCTCAATAACAGAGGCCCAGAAGTACCCCTAAAGCAAAACCTCTGGCGAGTAAAAGAATTAAAAATCCCTTGCCCAAATAATCTCACCAAAGAAGTCCTGAAGATGCCACTGAAGTCTTTATTCACATCAGCTGAAGAGGATGACAACCGCAATATCCTTGTCACAAAGCAGTAATCAAGTTACATTCAAAATACATGCCATATTTATAGTTATACAGAGCTGTCAAAATTAAATTTTCCCGCCCGCGCACGCTGGCCGGCTCCATGTTGATTGGATGGAACATTGGGCTCAGCTGGAGGCAGGCCAATCACAAGCTAGCACCGCCTTGGTTGCAGCCAATCAGGAGATTTCTTCACTTCTGGGTCCAGCCAATGGGAAGCGGGAGGCGGGGATTTTGGGAAAACAATGAGTCCAGAGGTTCCTTGATTAAATTTGTCCTCATGTAAATTAAGGTCCCAGATTGCCAGCTTTTCGAGCCAGGAAAGTCTTTTGTTCTCTGTGGGAAATGGGGAACTAGCCAAATCTAGTCGACAAAGGACAGATACCGATCTTTTCATGGAAGTCTCAGGAATAATAAATAAATAAAATGACCTTTACAGGTTGCTGGGATTCCTGGGGTCCGAAGCCAGGAAAAACGAGCTGTTGTGATAAATAGAAATAATTATGCCAACATCCTCAGCTGAAGGGGGAACCGAAACTTTGAGGCCCCTCCTGCTGAGAGACAAGGGGTCTTCATTGAGAAACAGGATAGCCCCTGTTTCTACACCCAAAAAGCCCTATTATTATTCTGCAATAGTTCTTGATGATCTAATCAAAAGGTGCTGTCTGGAATGCAATTGCCCTGATCTTATCTTCTATCAGCTGGTAGTACTGACACATGGCATTTTCTTAAATTTTTAAAAGATACATGGGGAAGGGAAAACGTGCAGGAAGGGGATACATAGTTTGGGAACATTTCCACCATCACCAATATCTAATAATATCATTATTTCATAAGGAAAAGGGAGAATGTAGTCCAGTAGTTCATAGAGGGGAGTTTAAAGCATAAGTCCATTTGTTCTGGGGGGAAAATCATGAGTGGAAATTCATATAAAAGGAAATTCATCTGGTTCAGTCCTTGGGGGAAACCAAAACAATAAGTCTTTTCCTAAAATCAGCTTTGAGGAGAGTTTCTAAAACATAAAAATCCTTGGAAAACTATGATTCCCAAAGCGCTCTGGGTGGCCCACACTCTGACCTGTCTTCATGTAACCCCTAGGACAAGGAGTCCATGGCTTCAGGACCTTAATAAGAGGCCTCTGACGGTGGTGGGAACAAAATTTTGCAAAAACCGGCAAGTTCTGACAGCTGTTTCTTTGGAAAAATATTCTTTAAAAAATCAAAAGCTGTAGCAGTGGCAGAGGAGCTCAAAGGAAGAAAACAAAATGGCAGAAAGTCTTAGAAAAAGTCAAAGAAAAATATGAAATTGGAATGAGTTGTAGCCCAGCATCGGTAGGGTCACATATAATGATATGGCGAGCTGGATTTGGCCCCTGAGCCTTGAGCTGGACACATGTGACTAGACTCTCTAGTCACTAGAGATACCATATTAGTCAAAACTAAAATTATTCAATGTGTTGTTGAAGGCTTTCATGGCTGGAATCACTGGATTGTTGTGAGTTTTCCGGACTGTATGGCCATGTTCCAGAAGCATTCTCGCCTGACTTTTCGCCCACATCTTATTGTTATGCTTTGCTATGTTTTATTTTAATCGTGTTTTTTGTTTTGATGTTTTGTGGACATTTTGTCCCACGTGTAAGCTGCCCTGAGCCCCTTTAGGGAGATAGAGGCAGGGTATAAAATTATTATTATTATTATTATTAATAAGGCATCAAATGTTAACCAAAGTGGCCAATTGCAACAATCCCACTTGCCTCAGGCAGACAAGAGTTCTTTCTCCCACCCTGGACATTATTCCATAGATATATAAACCTCACTTGCCTAGTTCCTACAGACCTCACAATCTCTGAGGATGCCTGCCATAGATGTGGGTGAAATGTCAGTAGAGAATGCTTCTGGAACATAGCCATGCAGCCTGGAAAACTCACAGCAACTCACTAAAATTATTCAATTCTGCAAAAATTAAATGTTAAATTTTGAAGGCAACACTCCTGCCCTGAGAGTTCTTCCTCTTCTCCCAAAAGAAAAGAGAAGGCAGCCTTTGAAACTCAGGGCCAGACCCTGAAATCTGGCAATTCTGCTGGGCAAGACTTTAAGAGATGAAAGTCTTAATTCTACAATGTGGGTGCAAACTAGCTGACCACTACCAATTTTGGTTCTTTTAGTTGGAAGCCTTATCTTTCCCCCAACGACTTAAATCAAGAAATAGTTTTCTAAGATCCACAGAGACACTCACTGGAACACCTCAGCAAGCAAGAGTCCAAAAGTGGCAGGCTCAAACCCAGAATCTCAATCAATGGCTGATACCAAAAAAAAGACTCCCTCCTGGGCATACAGAAAACTGGTCAACTTGGAAGGCCCTGAACAGACTGCATTCTGGCATCATGAGATGCAGAGCCAACCTTAAGAAACGAGACTACAAATCACTCACGACATGTGAGTGTGGAGAAGAGCAAACCAAAGACCACCTACTACAATGTAACCTGAGCCCTGCCACATGCACAATGGAGGACCTTCTTGCAGCAACACCAGAGGCACTCCAAGTGGCCAGCTACTGGTTAAAGGACATTTAATCGAATACCAAGTTTGCAAACTTTGTGTTTTGTTTGTTTAATGCAATACAACTGTTTGGTTCGCTTCTGACACGATAAATAAAATTATCTTTCTCCCAGACACAAATTGTTGGAAACGCCAGGGTGGAAACCTCACATTTTAAGCATATACTGGGCAAGGATATCAGAGAAGAGTATCCACAGGCCCAAATAATGCCATTTGCAGGTGTTGTGGCTTGTTTGAAAAGTACTCATTCTCCTCTGTTATTAAAGGTCCAGGGACCCTGATCTTCTGTCTGGTTGCTTTAAGCAGAGTTCCTCCAACTTCTCCCAACTGCATTTAATTCAGAAGCCAACTAAAAAAAACTTGGTTGGAAATAAAGTCTGGCACTGCATTGTAGAATTAATTAAAGCTATGGAATCCTTGAAGTTTTCGTTTACTGAGGCACCAGCCCTCTTTGGCAAAGAAGGCTAAAGGCTCAGTAAAACTCCAACTCCTGTGATACCATAGCATTGAACCACAGCAGTTAAAGTATCAACCTGCATTAATTCTGGTGTAGATCAGGCATGTGCAATGCCTGGTGTAGATGTACCCAAAGACTGTACAGATAAAGACACAAGACTACTGCATGGGCAAACTTCCAGAAGACGTTTTGTGATTTTGAGTAGTTGGTGGCCTTTCTGTCCCTCTGAGCTTTTTAATGGATTGTTTATGTTTTGCTTGACCTTGTTTAGTTGTTAGGTAGGATAGCACAGCTAGTGCATTGCAAGGAGCAATTAGTAACCTTGAAGGGTCTGGTAGTTTACCCTTGGAGACTAGTGCCAAATAAATAAGGGCAGTGTGATGCTCAGACCATCTCCTAATGTAAACCAGCAGATTATAAAAATGACCTGCATGAGGCACAAATGGGGGCTCCAGGGCCTCCAGGGGGGTTCCAGGGTTGTCGTGCAACAAGGGGTCCATCCTGTGGCTCTCTGGGGTTTCCAGGAGCGTGAATGAGGACATCTTGCATGGCATGCGATTTTGCTAAACCCTTTTCCATTCACAACTAGTCTCTCTTTTTGCTTCTGAATCCAAAAAACCCGAACCTCCCTTGCATTTAGCGAGACAACGACAAAGGCCAGCTTCATGCAAAGGATGATGCATCTCCTGCTTCACAACTGACCGATTCCCATTGATAAAACTAGTTGGTCCTAATTCAGAAGAAATGTGAAGTCTGCCATACAAAACTAGTAACAAAAGCAAAAGATTTTAAACAAACGAAATAGCTCTCAGTTTTAAAGGGCCACATACAAGAGCATGTTAACACTTCACTTACCTCTCTAAATATTGGGATTGTTTTTCTACAGCAGCTATTAGTTTCTATCTGCAGCTTCTGTCTCTTGCTCTTCAGAAAGAGACTCTCACTTGGGAACAGGTGCGTTATATACTCCTCCTCCTGGGGTGGGGTCATGAGGCGTAAGGATTGCACTATGTCACACAATTTGGAAGATTTTCTGTTCTTGGGTTTTGAAAGGGTTATTTATTTATTATTATTATTATTATTATTACTTAGGCTTCTATGCCGCCACTCCCGGGGGGGCTCGGGGAGGCTCACAAAGGCCGAACAAAACACAGTAAGAACACAATTTACTGTTTAATTGTGTCGAACTTACTTTGAAAGAATTTTTTCTTCTTCAGAAACTTATTTTTGTGGTTGCCACAAACTATGTTGAATTAATTGAGACTCAGTGAGATATAATAACAATGATCATCATCATCATATTTTATTTGTATCCTGGCACTATCTCTCAGAAAAATAGCAGCTCACAAAACACTCAAGATGTGACATGCAAAATACAAGTGCCAGATAGAACATAGTAGACAATAAACAATCAACACAACATCATAAATTCACAGTACCTCCTGGTAAAAATAATTAAAATACAGCAATTGCTGTAGATATTTGCAGTATTTATATTCCACCCATCTCACCCCGAGTGGACTCCGAGCTGAGCACAGAACACATATACGGCAAACTTTCAATGCTGTTATACACTGACAAGACAGACAACTGTACATACATAGAGGTGTATATATAGGCTTTCCCATTTTCGGCATCTTGGAGGCCACAAGGGGGTGCTGTTGCTTCGTTTTCCCTGCCAAAGAGCTTTGTTCATAAATTTCCTCCTTGATCAGATCACTGGCATTTTTCTGGTATTTTCCTTATGGGTGCATTAAATACCTCCCTGCTTTAAAGCAGTACCTATTTATCTACTCACATTTGCTAGGGATGAAGCTGGGCTAAAGCCCAGAAGCTCACCCTGACCTGGGATTTGAACTGTCAACCTTTCGATTGGCAAAATTTACTGCAGCTGGTTAACCTGCTGTGCTAAATTTATTTATTACTAGCCTTCCCCTGCCACACGTTGCTGTGGCTCAGTCTGTGTGTATGTGTTTTTTGTGTGTATATGTGTGTTTGCGTATGTATATATGTGCTTTTGTGAATGCATTGTAATGTATTTTTTTGGCTTTTAAAGTCCCTTCTGCTGTGTTTTTCAGTGTTTTATGAATGATGGTCACTCATTGGCCTGATAGGTGTGTTGTGTCCAAATTTGGTGTCAATTCGTTCAGTGGTTTATGAGTCATGCTAATCCCACAAACAAACATTACATACATACATACATACATACATACATACATCCTACATTTGTACCCTGCCCTTGTCACCCCCAAGGGGAGACTCAGGGCAGCTTCACAATAAGCACCATTCGATGCCATCACCAACATAAAAACATTCAACAAGTACATTAAAAAACATTAAAAACAGTAAAAAACAATTAATTAAACATTTATTTATTTATTTATTATTTCAATTTATATACCACCCTTCCCAAAAAGGCTCAGGGTGGTTCGCAACAATGAATACACAACACAACGTAGTTAAAAACAGAATAAAAACAGATTAGGACCAGAATGGAACGCACAACTTTAGAGATTAAACGCCTGGCGGAACAGGGTGGTCTTACAGGCTCTCCTGAAGGTCTGTAACTCCGTTATTGCTCGTGCCTCTGCCGGGAGGGCGTTCCACTACAGAAAAGGTGCACTGCCGAGTCGATGACAATCGGCAAATCTTGAGTGATGGAACCTCCAATAGGTTTTGTTCCATGGACCATAGTGGTCTCTGGGGAATGTGCAGGGAGAGGCGGTCCTTCAGATACACTGGCCCCAGACCATGCAAGGCCTTACAGGTTAACACCAGAACTTTGAAGGCTATCCGGTACTCGATGGGAAGCCAGTGCAAATGCTGGAGGACTGGTGTGATGTGGCATGTTAGTGTCACTCCAACCAGCAGTCGAGCCACAGCGTTTTGCACCATCTTCAGTTTCCGGATTACCGACAAAGGAAGGCCAATATAAAGGGCATTACAGTAGTCCAGTCTGGAGATGACCGTGGCCTGGATTACAGCGGCTAGGTCGTCACTGGAAAGGTAGGGCGCCAGCTGCCTCGCCTGGCGCAGATGGAAAAATGCCAATTAAAATCCAAATCTAAGTCCAGGTCAATTCATTGTCATGAGTTGCTTAAGTCTTCTTCTCACTAAAACCCGACCCTCATTTTTTAAAAAAACTATAGCAAAATGTGGCGCAGGATGTCCCTCCCACAAAAACAAAGTTTTTGCAGTTTAATAAACCTTTCTCCATGTTTTTATGATAGAACCAATTAGGAAATTACATTTATAACCCAGGAACAAAAATCGTGTTACGTAGTGTTATCCAAAAGAGCATTTTCTGTTCACAGTCACACACTTTTCAAAAATCCCTTAAAAGTAAAACAAGGCCAAGAAAGTGTAGTATAATAGGTAGTTTGCTAAATAGAAGGGCCAGTCCTGGGGTGCATCTACACTGTGGAGTTAATACAGTTTGTCATCACTATAATTGCTATACCTCAGTGCTATGGAATCAGGAAAGTTGTAGTTTGGTGAGGCATCATCACTCTTTGGCAAAAAGGGGTAAAGACCATGTGAAATTACAACTCCTACAATTCCAGAACATTGAGCCATGGCAATTAAAGTGATATCAAACTGTGTTATTTCTACAATGTAGATGCATCCAAAGTCCTCTATTTAAATCACAAAGGTTCAGACCTGTTAGTGGTAGCTGGTTGCTGTGAGTTTTCCGGGCTCTATGGCCATATTCTAGAAGCATTCTCTCCTGACGTTTCGCCCACTGTGGACATATGCTATGTTCATGATAGTTCATCAAGTGTTCTGCTATGGTTGACTTTTCAGGTTGAATTAGCCTAAAGTGCCTTTCATGTTCATCAATTTTGCCTGAACACAACATATTATTTGGGAACACAGAAATGCTGGACCACTCTAACAACCATCATTTATTTATTTATTTGTCATGTTTCTATACCGCCCCTCTCAGCCCGAAGGCGACTCGGGACGGTTTACACAGGCAGTCTCTGCCCTCAATACAACACAGCAACAAGTCAAATCATGTTAGACTACACAGAAAAGCCATTGAAATCCACAAAAAGCATGTGCACAATGTCAACAGAAATGAAGAAACCATGAAAATGAACAAAATCGTGCTACCAGTATTTTTAAAAAATTCTTAAATCAGGACAGTAAATAAAGAGCAACACTAAAAAAACGGGATTTTCCAGACAGGAATCAGGGCCAACTTTAACAGGAGCGGCTCATGTTTTCATGGTTGCCATGACGACCATGGGGCTATCACAAATAATATCTGGACCCACCCATCAGGCTGGACATACACTGGACCTAGTCTTTACTGCGGACAGCGGAGGAGTCAGGGTGGAAGAGCAAAATATTCTTCCATTGTCATGGTCTGACCATCATCTGATCAGTTTTAGACTTGCTGCGGCCTCTATCCTTCGCAGTGGTGGTGGACCAACTAAGGTGGTCCGTCCCAAGAGACTGATGGATTTCTGAGGAATCTTGGGGTTCTTCCTGTCATGGAGGCTGGCAATCCTGTCAACACCCTGGTTGATCGCTATAATAGCGAGATGACCAGGCTGATAGACATGATCGCTCCCAAACATCCCCTCTCATTGCGCAGAGTCACGCCATCTCCTTGGTTCTCTGAGGAGCTGGTGGAGATTAAGCGGGTGAGAAGGAGACTGGAGTACACCTGGAGGAAATCTCGATGGGTCGCCAATCGAGCACGGGCTAGAGCAGGGGTGGGCAATTATTTTTTCCATGGGGCCACACGAGAACCAAAAAATATTTATTATTTATTTATTTCAGGATTTTACCCCGCTCTTCTCAACCCCCGAGGGGGGACTCAGAGCGGCTTACAGTACGGCACAATTCGATGCCACATCATATAGTATAAAACCCCAAAACCCCACAACAATTAAAATACATTAAAACACATTAAAATATAGTTCCATCAGCAACATACACAGTCATTCCAAGTTAAAAACAATATTCACTCCATAAAAACATTGGCCCTCTTCATCCATTCCATTAAAATCCCCATCTAACATGCTGTTAGTGCTGGTGTGCAAACGCCTGGTCCCAAAGCCAGGATTTTACCTTTTTCCTGAATGCCAGGAGGGATGAGGTGGACCGTACCTCCATAGGGAGCGCATTCCACAGGCGGGGAGCCACCGCCGAGAAGGCCCTGTCCCTCGTCCCCACCAACCGCATTTGAGAAGTCGGCGGAAGCGAGAGCAGGGCCTCCCGGATGATCTTAGGTTACGGGTGGGACGAGCGGCCGATGCGTTCGGACAAGTAAGCTGGGCCAGAACCGTATAGAGCTTTAAAGGTCAAAACCAGCACTTTGAATTGAGCCCGGAATTGGACAGGCAGCCAGTGGAGCTGACACAACAGGGGGGTGGTATGCTCCCTGTATGTAGCTCCCGTTAGTAATCTGGCTGCCGCCCCCTGGACTAATTGCAATTTCCGAACTGTCTTCAAAGGCAGCCCCACGTAGAGTGCGTTGCAGTAATCTATTCGGGATGTGACCAGAGCGTGGACGACCGTAGCCAGATCAGACTTCCCAAGGTACGGGCGCAGCTGGCGCACGAGTCTCAACTGTGCAAAAGCTCCCCTGGCCACCGCTGAGACCTGGGGTTCCAGGCTCAGCGATGAGTCCAGGATCACTCCCAAGCTGCATTCTTCTTTAAATATTATGGAGGGCCGCACCTAAAGGCTGAACTACATTCTACATAATATCAATTGCATTTATTTAATAATAATCTTAGGCAGGGAGTTCCACTGCTGAACAGCTCTCATGGTCAGGAAGTTCTTCCTAATGTTCAGGGGGAATCTCCTTTCTTGTAGTTTGAAGCCATTGTTCTGCGTCCTAGTCCCCAGGGCAGCAGAAAGGAAGCTTGCTTCCTCCTCCCTATGACTTCCTCTCAAGTATTTATACATTGCTATCATTGTCTCCTCTCATCCTCCTCTTCTTCAGGTTAAACATACCCAGCTTTTTAAGCCGTTCCTCATTCCCACTTGCCTCAAACAGACAAAAGTTTTTTTCTCCCTCCCTGGACAGTAGACCACAGATATAAAAACAGACAGTAAGCAGCCAGACCTTGAAGCTGCAAGGCCATTCAGTGCTTAATCAAGGTGGCCAGGGGCTGGCAACATTCCCATTTGCCTCAAGCAGACAAGGGTTCTTTCTCCCACCCTGGACATTATTCCACAGATATAAAAACAGGCAGTGAGTAAGCACCATAGAAACAAAAAAAAACACCCTTAGCCTCCCCCGACCTTAGCAGCCTGGAGCAAGGCATCCCTAAAGCGGAAAGGACTGAAAGAAGTAGAGAACGAACGAAGGAGAGAAGGAAAGAAAAAGGGTAAGGAAGGAAGGGAATAGGGGGCAAAGGGAGGAGGGAAACAGGGAGAGAGAGGGGGAGGAAGGAAAGGGAGAAAGAAGGATGGAAGCAAAAAGTCAAGGAAAGAGATAGAGAAGGAAGAAATGAGACAAAGAAGAAGATAAAGGGGGAAGGAAGGAAAGAGATGCAGAAGAAAGGAAGGAGAGAAGGAAAGAAGAAAAGGGAGGGAAGGTGGAGGCGAGAGAAGACCGAGGGCACCCAAGGAAGGATGCCAGGTCCCCTGGATGCCTCCATTTTCCCCACACACCCACGCAAGCTTGGGTGGAGGTGAGAGAAGGCCGAGGGCACCTATGGATGGCCTGTCTTCATGCAATTCCCAGGGATGCACACAAGGAGTCCATGGCTTCTGGACTTTAAGGGGACCCTTCAATGGTGGTGGGAACAAAAGATTTGCAAAACCTGCAAGTTTTGACAGCCAGCTAGTTTTATATTCTTTAAAAATCAAAAGGCTGTAGCAGAGGCAGAGGTGCTTAAAGAAAGAAAACAAGATGGCAGAAAGTCTTAAAATAAGTCAAAGAAAAATATGGAATTGAAACGGAGTCAATCGGTTAAACTTATGTTCTCGCAAATGACGGGAGAAACAGCGCCATTTTGGAAAACTCCATATCCGCGGTTTTGAGGAACGTAGCTCCGGCCTCCTCGAGATGCCAGAGAGGCATCCCGGGTGGACCAGCAGTGTTCTGCAGCCCTGAAAAGTTTATTTTATTTGAATTGGCGAGTGGGAGCCAAATAGGATACTTTGTATCTTTGCAGAAGAGGGGAAAATGTTGCGAACCGAAGTGTTATCCACTTAAGCTTTGTTATAAAGTTTCAAGTAAAGTGGGGCATGGGTGTAGAAGGGAAGAAATGGCCAGAGGTCTTCTGAATCGTAGTCCAAGCCTTTGTTCTTAATGATGCCAGACTACATAGAGCATGCAGGAATGCCGGAACTCCCTGCTGCAGGCCAAACCAACTTTAGCCTGAAGCAGGGGGTCTTCTGAGGCTCAGATGTGAACATCCGCATCCAATAGACGTTGGATGAGCTGTTTCGGGTTATTGGAGAGCTCCTCCACCCTCCTGGGGAGGGGGGGTCACCGACGACCCAAAGGCTCGGTACTGCGATTTTGCGCACCATTTTACGAATAAAGTCACTCAGATACGCCTCAAGTTAGATACCAGCTTAAATACAGTTCCAAGGGAGGTGACTGTGGCATCTGTCCGATTTTGTGGGATTCCTTTCGGCTTGTTCATCCTGAAGACGTGGAGGGGATCCTTGGGGCTGTGAGAGCGACCACATCAACTGTGGACCCTTGCCCTTCCTGGTTAATTAAATCGGCCAGAGGTGAATTGATTGATTGGTTTGTGTTGTTCATTAATACTTCCTTGGAGCATGGGTTGAAATGAAATGAAAAAGGCCTCTCTTGACTCCAAGGTTTTGAACAACTTCTAACCTCCCTTTATTGGGCAAGGTGCTGGAGTGGGTGGTCGCTTCCCAGCTCCAGGGTTTCCTAGAGGACATCGATTACCTGGATCAGTCACAGTCTGGCTTTAGGCCTGGTCGCGGTACCGAGATGGCTTTGGTCGCCTTGGTGGATGATCTCCGTAGAGAGTTAGACAGGGGGAGTGTGACCCTGCTGGTTCTCTTGGACATCTCAGCGGCTTTCGATACCATCAACCATGGTATCCTTCTGGGACGGTTTTCCGGGATGGGTCTTGGGGGCATGCTTTTATCATGGCTCCGGTCCTTCTTGGTGGGTTGCTCCCAGGTGGTGAAGCTGGGGGACGCCTGCTCAAACCCCTGGCCTTTGACCTCTGGGGTCCCACAAGGTTCCATTCTGTCCCCTATGCTTTTTAACATCTACATGAAACCGCTGGGAGAGGTCATCTGGAGTTTTGGAGTGGGATGCCATCTCTATGCAGATGACACCAAACTCTACTATACCTTTCCACCTAATTCCAAGGAAGCCCCTCGGCTACTGGACAAGTGCCTGGCTGCTGTGACTGTCTGGATGAGGATGAATAAGCTGAAGATCAATCCTGACAAGACAGAGGTCCTCCTGGTTAATCATAAGCTGGAACAGGGTATAGGGTGGCAACCTGTGCTTGATGGGGTTGCACTCCCCCTGAAGTCACAGGTCCGCAGCTTGGGTGTCCTCCTGATATCAGAGGTGACCCTCTTTTTCTTAGGCTCTGTAGAAGACAGTTTAAAAGCAAGGGATTCATAGTTTTCCCAAGAACACCAGGCTGGAAGTGATCCCATAATCCAAGAACACCAGGCTGGAAGTGATCCCATAATCCTCTATCTGTCCCCCACATGGGAACCTAAGGCTCTTCCCATGGCCCCATGGTCCCACATGACAATGCCTCTGTAACCCACACTTTATGAATACACCCAGTTATTTTCCTTTTGCATTACTCTTATGGACTTTTGCTTTTTCCCAAAGACTTTTTTCTTTCTGTCTTGGGCCCCTTTATCTTGGACTATCTTTTATGAATCTAATCATAATATACAATATAATATAGTGTTACATTGCATTGCAATTTGATATAATATAATATAATGTCAATATATTGTATATTGTTATAGTATAATAATTGTAATGTAATAATAATAATAATAGTATGATTACGGTATGGTATGTGGTATATGCATTTGGTATTGGTGGTGTTGTATTGTAACACAGTATAATACTGCCAATGATAATGTGATACAATAATTATATCGTGGTATTATAATTTATATATTTGTATTACATGCAATATTGCTAACAATATTGCGATATGTTGTAATGTTAATTGTTGTTTTTTCAGTTTGTTGTAAGCCACTCCGGCAATATTGTTATATGTACACTGTAAGCCACTCTGGCAGTATTGTTGTTTGCTGTAAGCCACTCTGAGTCCCCTTCGGGGTTGAGAAGGGTGGCATATAAAATAGTAAATAAATAAATAAAAATAAAATAAACTGTGTATCTTTCTGGTGGGTAGGCAGGGGGTGATCAGGATGGTATATTTTCCCCATAAACCCCAATGTATCTCCCCTCATGTTTTCCCCATGTATGTAATTTTAAAAATAGGAAAGTGCCACTGTTTACCTTTAGGCGAGGCTTGCCAGTTCAATCACCCCTCCACTCGCCTCATTTGCATGATAATAATAGGGCTTTTCTGGTGTAGGCTTCTGTTTCTGTTTGTTTCTCAATGCAGACCCCTCATTTCTCAGCAGGAGGGGCCTCAAAGTTTAGTTTCCCCCTCAGGTTGAGAATTGAGAATATTGGCATTATTATTTCTATTCATCACAACGGCTGTTTTTTCCTGACTTCGGACCTCAGGAATTCCAGCAATCTGCAAAAGTCATTTTATCATTTATTATTCCTGAGACTTCCATGAAAAGATCCATGCCTGTCCTTTGTCAACAGGAAAGGACAGACATGGCCAGTTCCCCACTTCCTAAATAAAACAAAATACTTTCTTTGGCTCGAAAGGTCTTAATTTACATAAGGAACTAAACAAGGAACTTCCAGCTGCATTGTTTTCCTACAAGCTCCTGCCTCTCGCTTCCCATTTGCCAGAACAGAAGCGGTGCTATTTCACTATTGGCTCCAGCTGGCTCCAGCGTTCCATCCAATCAGCATGGAGCCGGACAGCTCGCATGGGCGGGAGGTTTGAATTTTGCCAGGTCTGTATAACTATAAATATGGCATGTATTTTAAATGTAACCTTATGACTGCTTTGCGACAAGGATATTGCGATTGTCATCCTCTTCAGCTGAGGAGAAATAAAGACTTGGTGAGACTTATTGGGCAATCTGGGGGTGGGTTTTTATGTGTCCTGCCTTTGCTCACCAAGGGTATCGATTCCTCTCTTTGGGCACTAGGGCTCTCACCTCTTACGGGCAGAGCCAACCCAAATTCTGTTCAGTAACACTCCTAGACTCGTCGCTAACGTTTGAAGCTCAGCCGTCGGCGGTGGCTGGGGAGGGCCTTTGCACAATTAAAACTCGTGCGCCAGCTGCGACCATACCTCATGAAGTCAGATCTGGCCATGGTGGTCCATGCGTTAGTCACCTCCAGATTGGATTACTGTAATGCACTCTACATGGGGCTGCCCTTGAAGACGGCCCAGATGTTTCAACTGGTCCAACGGGCAGCAGCCAGATTGCTAACTGGAGCGACTTACTTACTTAAACCCTCCTGTTTAAGGAGCTCCATTGGCTGCCATTTACCTTCCGGTCCCAATTCAAAGTGCAGGTTCTTACCTACAAAGCCCTGAACGGTTTGGGACGCGCCTACCTGCGTGACCGCATTTCTTTCTATAAACCCAGGAGATCTCTCCGTTCATCTGGAGAGTCCCTACTCTCGCTCCCACCACCTTCGCAGGCGTGTTTGGTGGGGACCAGGGAGAGGGTCTTCTCTGTAGTGGCCCCCCGACTCTGGAATGCGCTCCCCAAGGATATTAGACAAGCCCCACTTTGGCAGTTTTTTTGGAGGAGCCTGAAGACGTGGCTGTTCCAATGTGCCTTCCCTGAATAAAGTAAATAACGCCCTGCTGTGTTCAATCTCTGCAAATGTCCTTAGAAGCACTTTAATTACCTGTTGGTTGTCTGCCCCACATTGTCCTTGAAACCTTCCTGCTTTATACAATCTACCTCTGTCTGCATCCAATGTTTATTTCTTTTTAAAAAATTAATATTCACATTTGGTCTGCCCGAAATGATTTTAAATTGTCTGTTACTGCTTATGTTTGAGTTTTATTGATTGTATTGTTTTTATATTTGCTGTTGTGTTGTTATTATGTGTTATTGGGCTTGGCCTCATGTAAGCCACCCTGAGTCCCCTTGGGGAGAAGGTGGAGGGGTATAAATGAAATAAATAAATAAACTAACACCTCCCAATGAAGGATTCCCCCAGGCAGGAAGCTGCCAGGCTTTGAAGCCGCAAGGCTATTCAATGCTAAATCAAGGTGGCCAATTGCAACATTCACAACTGACAAGAGTTCTTTCTCCCACCCTGAACATTCCACAGGCATATAAACCCCACTTGTCTAGTTTCCAACATACCTCTGAGAATGCCTACCATAGATGTGGGCCAGACGTCAGGAGAGAATGCTACTGGAATATGGCCACACAACCCGGAAAACTCACAGCGAGCCAGTGATTCCAGCCATGAAAGCCTTCGACAATACGTAGCTATAGTAGTTTGTAGTTATTAGGTAGTTATACATGTGTATTGTACTGCATTGTTTTATGGAGACTTAAGTGAGCCCAATTAAATAAATATTAACTTTAAAAAAATTATGCCACTAGATTACCCATTGCTTTTTATAACCATGAAGCATTCCCCTTGAACCACACCTTGGAGACCTTTGCTTGGGGAGTGGAGTAAACTTGGTTTAAAGGCACACAAGTGGGATCTATTTATGCAGGGATTTAGGCCTGCAAAAATAGTAGTAGTGTCTAGATCCAGAAAAGTCATGCTTACCCTTCTATTCTGCCTTCGGTAGACCACACCTGGAATACTGCGTCTAATTCTGGGCACCACAATTGAAGGGAGATGTTGACAAGCTGGAATGTGTCCAGTGGAGGGCAACTAAAATGATCAAAGGTCTGGAGAACAAGCCCTATGAGGAACAGCTTAAAGAGCTGGGCATGTTTCGCCTGAAGAAGAGAAGCCTGAGAGGAGACATGATGAGAGCCATGTGAGGGGAAGGGGGGAGCAGTCTTGTTTTCTGCTGCCCTGGAGACTAGGACGTGGAGCAATGGCTTCAAACTACAAGAAAGAAAGGAGATTCCACTTGAACATTAGGACATTAGGCTTTTAAGCAGAGGCTGGATGGTCATCTGTCGGGTGTGCTTTGAATGGGATTTTCCTGCTTCTTGGCAGGGGGTTGAACTGGATGGCCCACGAGGTCTCTTCCAACTCTATATAAATAAAAATGTAATGTTCATTTGTGGAATTAACATAACTCAAAAACCACTGGATGAATTGCTGCCAAATTTGGACACAAGACACCTACTAACCCAAGGAGTGACCATCACTAAAAAAATGGATGTTGTCATTTAGGAGTTGTAGCTGCTGGGATTTATAGTTCACCTACAATCAAAGAGCATTCTGAACCATACCAATGATAGAATCGGGCCAAATTTCCCACACAGAACCCTCATGAGTAACAGAAAATACTGTGTTTGGTGACCCCTTTGACACCCCCTCATTACCAACCCCCCCCTCAGGTTGTCACAACCCCCAGGTTGGGAAATGCATCCTTAAGGCCACCTAGTCCAAACGAATTTACACCAAATTTAGACACAATACACATATCAGGAAAACGAGTGACCATCATCATAAAAACACAGCAGAAGAGACTTTAAAAGCCAAAAAAAATTACATTACAATGCATGCACATATATACACGGAAATACACATATACACAAATATATGCACACACAAAACACATACACAGACTGGGCCACAGCAATGCATGGCAGGGAACGGCTAGTGATTCTATACGTGTACTAGCTGTCCCTTGCCACGCGTTGCTGTGGCCCAGTCTAGTGATCTGGAAAATATAGTCATGAGACAGTGTTGGCTTCTAATATATGGAATTTCTTTATGCTTGTGAGTAAACAGTATTTCTTGCTGTTTCTTTGTCAGTGTTGATGTGGAGATTATCCGGTTTGCCTACTCTGGATCATGCAATATACCATTGTTCTTCCTTGGGGGCTTTTTCAAATCTATGATACTATATCTGTCATATGCATATATGCATATGCCATGGATATAGATAGTGTGTGTGTGTGTGTGTGTGTGTGTATATATATATATATATATATATATATATATATATATATATATACACTATCTATCTCTATCGATCGCTGGATGGCTCTGTGTCTGGAGGGCTTTGATTCTGTTTTCTTGCCCTGGTGAAGAGAGATGGATTGAATGGCTTTAAAGGCAGCGTTTCTCAACTTGGATGTCGGGACCTTTGGGAGGGTCGCAAGGGGGGTGTCCAAAGACCATCAGAAAACACAGTATTTTCAGTTGTTCATAAGGGTTCTGGGTGGGAAGTTTGGTCCAATTTTATCATTGGTGGGGTTCAGAATGCTCCTTGATTGTAGGTGAACTACAAATCCCAGTATGACTCCCAAATGTCAAGGTCTATTTCCCCATATGGAGTATTCATGCCAAGTTTGGTCCAGATCTATCATTGTTTGAGTCACCTACCTCTGGATGTAGGTGAACTACAACTCCCAAACTCAAGGTCAATGCCCACCAAACCCTTCTAGTGGTTTATGTTGGTCCTGTGTGCCAAGTTTGGTTCAATTCCATCATTGGTGGAGTTCAGAATGCTCTTTGATTGTAGGTGAACTATAAATCCCAGCAACTACAACACCAAATGACAAAATCATTTTTAGTGATGGTCACTCATTGGGTATTGGACGTATTCTGTCCAATTTTGGTGTCCATTCGTCCAGTGGTTTTTGAGTTATGTTAATCCCACAAATCAACATTACATTTTTATTTTTACAGATTGCTGCAGCTAGCAAGCCTTTAAACTTTAAAAAGGTGCATCTAAACCAGGCATGGGCCAGCTTGGGGCCCTCCAGGTGTTTTGATAACCTCCGCAGGGAACTGGACAGGGTGAGTGTGACCCTACTGGTGCTCTTGGACATTTCAGCTGCTTTCGATACCATCAACCATGGTATCCTCCTGGGGAGACTCGCTGGGATGGGTCTTGGGGGCACAGTTTTACTGTGGCTCCGGTCCTTCCTGGAGGGTCATTCCCAGTTGGTGAAGCTGGGTCCCAATTCAAGTTGCAGATCATCACTTATAAAGCCCGAAACGGTTTGGGACCCACCTACCTTCGTAGGTGACCCACCTATTCACCTTGCCTCTCCCCCCACAAACCTGCCTGGTCCCTTTGTTCCTCGGGGGAGGCCCTCCTTTCGCCCCCTCCATTATCACAGACTCGACTTGTGGGAACGAAGGACAGAGCCTTCTCCTCTGAGGCCCCTTGACTTTGGAACGCATTGCCTAGCGAGATGAGGTTAGCCCCCACCCTGGAAACTTTTAAGAACCTCAAGACGTGGCTTTTCCGTTGCGCTTTTGGAGAATGATCTCACATGTCCCTTGTCATTCTCCCCTAAAATGAGTGTGCTCACATTGCATTGTCTTTGAACCTCCCCTATAAATATGTTTTTAATCTCTCATCCTTAGTTTTTTATCACTGTATTTGTGATAAAAATATCACACGTGGCCTGCTCTTTTATTTTATTTGGTTGTTTTATTTTATTTGAAATGTTGTTTTATGTTTTCATGTTATTGATATGTATTTGTGGGCTTGGCCTCATGTAAGCCACCCGAGTCCCTTTCGGGGAGATGGTGGAGGGTACAAATAAAGTTTTTTATTATTATATTATTTTGGACTTCAACTCCCACAATTCCTAACAGCCATTAGGCTGTTAGGGATTGTGGGAGTTGAAGTCCAAAATATCTGGAGGGTCTCAAGCTGGCCCACGCCTGATGTACCAAAAAGTGATGGTGCCTCCCAATTCCCAGGATTCCATAGCATGGAGCTATGGCAGTTAAAGCGGTGTCAAACTGCATTCATTCTGCAATGGAGATGCACCCAAATAATAGGCCTGGGATTGCAGAGCTGTCCCTCTTTTGCTTGCTTTCCCCCCTGGTGCAGCCTGGGAAAGGGAGGAGCTGCAAGACGATTGGGGCGGAGGCGAGCAAAGAAAGGGAGGAGGAGGAGATCGGTTGGTCCAAAAAGGCGATCTCTTTGGATCCCATTCGGAGGAAGAGAAGAAAGGACTCCGGGGCGCCTTTCTGGGGAAATCAGCTTGGATGATTCATCCCCTCGATCGATCCTAAACCCAAGACTTCTTGGAGATCCCTTGCCTAGATCCAGCAATCCAAGCCTTTCTCCTCCTCCTCCTCTTAACCCCTGAGCAACTGGAGCCAGAGACTGAAGGTAAAGGAGACAAAGGGTGCATCTGCTACACTGCAGAATTGATGCGGTTTAACCTCCCAATGCTATGGAATCATGGAATGTGAGGCACCAGCACTCTTTAGCGGAGGAGAAGCCTAAAGACCTCCTAAAACTACAACTCCCAGGATCCCATTACATTGAGCCATGGCAGTTCAAAGTGCATCAATTCTACACTGTGGATGCACCCTCGCTTTAGTTTTGAAATAACCCATAGGCCTCTGGGTCCTTGAAAGAAGAGCAGGAGGAGCACCTTGGGAGTGTGGGTCATTGGATCAGGAAGAGGAGAGAGCTGGGAGAAGGAGGACTTCGGGACAGGCTGCATTTGAAGTCCAAAACACCTGGAGGGCCCCAAGCTGGCCCACGCCTGATGTACACTGTAAAAGTTTCAAGGTATTTAGCCTTCTCTGCCAAAGAGTGCTTTGGGAGGTATCTAAAAAGCAAAATTGGAGCCGGATTTTGATGCAAGTGATGCGCCAGATAATATAGATTTCTTGATTCCAACCTTACCTATCAATTTAAAGAGATACTGTAGATGCAGCACAAACTGCGAAGAAAGCGGGAACAAAGCTGGATGGCCATCTGCCAGGAGTGCATGGCCCTTGAGGTCTTTTCCAACTCTAGGATACTATGGGAGGAACTAAATTTGAAGGCATGCTAAATGTAGAGAAGGGTATTGGCAGGGAAGAAGGATGTCAAGATGATCCACTAGGAAGTGAGTTTGATCCCCCTTCCTTCCTCACCCCCATTTTTTAATCAGATCCCACTAGAAGTTAACATTTCCTTGCCTTGAAAGCAATTTGAGGAAATTATTTGTTGGTGCTACAACTTTGTTGGTGCTACAACTTTAAGAATCCTGCAGTCAATATGGCTGAAGTGTAGTGCTGGTGTTAAAGATCTTTAGACATGAGGATGAGCCTCTTCCTAAATCTATCTATTCATCCATATCCATCCATCTACCTATCTCTCTATCCACCCACTCATCCACCTATGTATCCATCTATGCATCCACCCACCCACCTTCCTATCTCTCTCTCCCTATCCATCTCTCTCTATCTCCCGATTCATCCATCCATATCTCTATCAATCAATCTCCCAATCCATCTCTTATCTGTCCATCAATCCATCTTCTTATCTATCTATCTTCCTACCTATGCCTATCTATCTCTATCCATCCATCTTCCTATCTATCTATCTATTATCTATCTATCTATTTATCTATTTATCCACCCATCTACCCATCTATCTATTTATCCATCTATCTCTATCTCTATCTCCCCATCCATCCATCTTCCTATCTATCTATCTATCTATCTATCCATCTATCCATCCATCTAGCTATCCATCTTCCATAATAATAATAATAATACTGTTTATTTCTATTCTGCTCTTCTCACCCCGAAGGGGACTCAGTGCGGATTACAATACACATACGACAGACAGTCCCTGTCGGGTAGACATACAATTACACATAGACAAATACAGTGCAGTTTTTAGAAGGACTTCTTCTTTCCTGGCTGCGTCATACAGGTGGGCGTCATCAGGTGTGAATGCTCCATTACATCATTGTTGTTATGTCCCTGCGTCATGTGCCATCACATCACAAGGGGGTGCTGTTGTTCCATCCTCATGACAGGAGCCTCTTGTTTCCACCTCTCCCTTCTCCGTCAGCCTATTTCAGACAAGTCTGTGCAAAAGTCCTTCCCCACTTTTTCCATGGTCCCCAATTTGTTGTTAATTCACAGCTGGGCTGTTGAACTGCTTGGGTAAACAGTAGACAGGGCTTACAGCTGGCATCTAACTCTAAGATCGATCCTGCAATCTTCAGATCTTCAGATTGCCAGCACAGCTGTTGTTACCGCTGTGCTATCTCTCCGGCCCTCCATCCTTCCATCTTCCTATCTATCTTCCTATCTATCATCTATCTATCTCCCTATCCATCTCTCTCCCTCCCACTCTCTCTCTCTCTCTCCCCATCCATCCATCCATCATTCTTTCTTTCTTTCCATCCATCCATACATCCACCCAACCTTCCTATCCATCTCCCCATCTATCCATCTCTCTCTCTCTTTCTCTCTCTCTCTCTATCTATCTATCTATCTATCTCCATTGGAATAGTGTTGTATACAAAATAATAATTATAACAACAACAACAAGCTAGTAAAGCTGGTCCCAGTGGTGATCGGCACACTGGGTGCAGTGCCTAAAGACCTTGGCCTGCACTTAAATACAATCGGCACTGAGTCTGACAAAATTACCATCTGCTAGCTGCAGAAGGCCACCTTACTGGGATCTGCACACATTATTCACCGATATATCACACAGTCCTAGATACTTAGGAAATGTCCGACGTGTGATCTATCCATCCATCCGTCTGTTGTGGATTCATCTTGTTGTGTTTCAAATAATAATAATAATAATAACAACAACAACAACAGATTGAACTGCAAAGACTCTGGCACAAGCCAGTAAAGGTGGTCCCAGTGGTGATTGGCATACTGGGTGCAGTGCCTAAAGACTTTGGCCTGCACTTAAACACAGTTGGCGCGGACAAAATTACCATCTGCCAGCTGCAAAAGGCCACTTTATTATTCGCCGGTACATCACACAGTCCTAGACACTTGGGAAGTGTCCGACGTGTGATCCAATACAACAGCCAGCAGAGTGATCTTGTTTGCTGTGGCCTCATCTTGTTGAGTTTCAAATAATCATCATCATCATCTTTATTTATAGACTACCCTCTCTCCCCAAAGGGATTCAGGGTGATTTACACAGACAAAAAAGCAAACTTTCAATGCCCAAACTCATGTTAGCCGCCCCAAGTCCCCTTTGGGGAGATGATGGTGGGGTATAAATAAAGTTTTTTATTATTATTATTATTATTATTATTATTATTAAATACTGGGTTGTTGTAGGTTTTTGGGGCTATATAGCCATATTCTAGAAGCATTCTCTCCTGATGTTTCGTTTGCATTTATGGTAGGTGTCCTCTGAGGTTCATGACCTCACAACCTCTGAGGATGCTTGCTATAGATGCAGGCAAAATGTCAGGAGAGAATGCTTCTAGATCAGGGGTGGGCAACCTACGGCCCACGGGCCGTATCCGGCTCGGCAGCCAGTTCTGTGAAGGGCGTTGAGGGCGGTGCCGCTGCCGCCATCCGATCATGGGCTCTGTGGGGCCTGTGTTGGCAGACAGGTGGAGGAGCGGCAGCTTTGGAGTGCTCGCCATCCCACGTCACTCACAGGACACACACACCATGTGCCTTCTCCCCTCGCCCGCTCGCCTTCTCGCCCACTCCGGCTCTCCCAGCGCCAGCAACAGCAAGGCCAGGCTGTCGCCGGCGCTGGGAAAGCCGAAGCAATCGAGAGGGCGCGGGCGAGAGGGCGAGGCGAGCGGCAAGCGGGGCGAGCGGCGGGCGAGGCGAGCGAGCGACCGATAGAGAGGGAGGGAGGGGGAGAAGAGGAGGAGGTCAGGGAGGGAACTATACATCCTAGCAACTCCAACTCCCAAATGTCTATTTTCCCCAAATTTCCCCAGTGTTCACATTTGGGCATATTGAGGATTCGTGTCAAGTTTGGTCCTGAGTTTCCCATCCTTTCAATGGGGTTTGATCTCTTCCTTTTCTGTCACGAATCTCAAAGGCTCGCTGTCAGGAGGTTTTTAGAAAGATGGGAACAGGAAGTCATCGAGAGGGAAGGGATCCCAGGGCTATCCAGCCCAACCCCCAGGGATACACAATCAAAGTACCCCCGACTGATGGCCATCAAGCCTCTGCATAAAACTCTCCAGAGAAGGGGACTACAAGAAAGCATTATTTTATTTTAGTGGTTTTAATTATTATTGTATAATAATTTTATAATAATATAATAATTAATATAATATGTTTTATTATATTATAATTTCAATATATTATAATGTCTATATATATACTATAATATAATAATTATGATATTAATACTAATAATATATGAATATTTCTTGATATATTAATATTTTAATATTAATGATGTGTAATATATAGTAAATATAGTAAGTGAATAAATAAATAAATCATGTAGATTAGCATGTAGTTGCGCCTTTAGATGTGGCCCTCCATAATATTTTTTGGCTCTCGTGTGGCCCCTTGGAAAAAATAATTGCCCACCCCTGTTCATATAGCCCGAAAAACCTACAACAACCCAGTGATTCCGTCCATGAAAGCCTTTGACAATATTTTGAAATAAATAGGATAATACAAAAAGAATAACCATAAACTTGTGATGAAAGGGAACTTAACACCAAAATTAGGACAAATATGAATAATCAAATAAACCTAATTATACTAATAACACAAATTACATAATAACATAAAACAACAACGCTGAAGATCTTGGACTCTTTTCTGCTCCTAGCAATGTTTTAATTCACAATTTTTCATTTCCACAGGGATTCTGTGCTCCTAACCACAGCAAATGTGGCGGACTGAGCAGTTTTTCCCTTTAACCTTTGGCTAGAATAGAGAACATTATATTTTTGGACTGTCATTTCCAAATTTTCCCAGCCAAAATCGCTGGTTGGGAAGAGTAGAATCGTAGACTTATAGAGGTGGAAGAGAGCCCAAAGGCCATCCATTCCAGCCCCATTCTACCATACAGGAAAACACAATTAGAGCACTCCTGGCAGATGGCCATCCAGCCTTTGTTCAAAAACTTTCAGAGAAGGAGGCCCCTTCTACACTGCTATATAAAATCCAGATTATCTACTTTGAGATGGATATGGTAGTGTAGACATATAACCCAGTTAAAAGCAGATATTGTGGATTGTCTGCTTTGCTAATCTGGATTATATGTCTGTGTAAAAAGATCCGGAGACTCCAGCAGGCTCCAAAGCAGCATATTCCACTGTTGAACAGCTCTTACTTCAGGAGGTTCTTCCTAATGTTCAGATGGAAATGCTTTTCCTGCAGTTTGAATCCATTGCTCTGTGTCCTTGTTTCCAGAGCAGCAGAGAACAAGCTGGTCCTGTCCTCAATGTGGCATCCTTTCAAATAAAAATATTCTATTTTCCAAGTAAAACAAATCCATCTTGCGAAGCTGCTTCTCATAGAGCGTGGTTTCCAAACCTTTGATCATTTTGGTCACCCGTCTATAGACACCTTCCATCTTATCAATTTCCTTCTTGAATTGTGCCCAGAACTGGACACAATATTATTCCAGGTGAGGTCTGGAATTTGTGAGAATAGCTGGTCGATCATATTTTTGTTAGGGAAAACTACCCTAAATTATAGCAGAGCATCCAAAACCAAACAGGATACAAAAGTTAAGTATCTTTTCATTAGCGAGCAGAGCACAAAGTGCCGCGTGATGTGGCTGTAAAGAATTCAGACCTTAGGAGGCAAACATGCATAGTCCAATCTTTTTTTAAAAAAAACACAAACGGTTTATTTACAATAATAAGAAATAACTGCATTTCTTAATAATCAAGAACTGGTTCTAAGCTACTCTAACACCCATCTTGTCTAAGGTTTCAAAGAGAAGGAAAAACACAAATCACTTCTCCTGACACACAAGCAGAGAGAGATCTAAAAGCACACAGCACATACTCTCTGTACTATAATGTAAGAAACAGAAGTCAGATTTTTAAAGCCTTACAATAGAAAAGTTTCCATTTTAAACAACCAATCAGAATGAGAGCAGAAACAGAGAGGAGAGAAGAAATAGATACATTCCTAAACGTCAGGAAAGAATGCTTCTGGAACATCCGGGTTGTGGCGCATCTGGTTGAGAGTAAGTTGCATTAAAATCACTACTGACTGAAAGATCATGAATTCGAAGCCAGCCCAGGTTGGAGTGAACTCCCGACCATTTGGCTAGCTTGCTGTTAACCTTTGCAGCCCGAAAGATAGTTGCATCTGTCAAGTAGGATATTTAGGTACCGCTAATGTGGGGAGGCTAATTTAACTAATTTACGATGCCATAAATATCTCCAGCAGTGTGCAAAAGAAGGAGGAAGTACTCAATCGGTGTCACAAGTGATGGTGAAGCAACAGCTCCTCGGTGGCTGGAATTCAATCATACCCTCATGAAGCTGGAAAGTTAAATAGCCTCTGTGTGTCTGTCTATATATGTTGTGTGTCTATAACATTGAATGTTTGCCATGTATATGTGCATTGTGATCTGCCCTGAGTCCCCTGCGGGGTGAGAAGGGTGGAATTTAAATACTGTAAATAAATAAAATAAATAAATAAACATGGCCATACAGCCTGAGAAACTCTCAACAACCCACATTCCTAACTGTCATACAGGAGATATAGGGAAAGGGAAAACCTTAGTCCAGTGGTTCTCAACCAGGTGTTTTTGCCTACAACTCCCAGAAATCCCAGCCAGTTTACCAGCTGTCAGTATTTCTGGGAGTTGAAGGGGACCCACAGGTTGAGAACCACTGCCTTAGTGGTTCTCAACTAGCTAACTGCCTAAACTAGCTAACTGCTCCTCATTGAGAACTTGAAACTTGGGCAGTGTGGGGTTGAATCCCAACAATTATGATCTGTATTCTTTTCTAAGCAGGTTGAAGATGTTTAGCGGGAGCGAGGAGGAGACATCTCTTCAGGAAAGTATCAAGCAGGAGTTATCACCGGAAAGATGTGACACAGATTTCCCGCCAAGTCTGGACCAGGAAGAAGACTACGCAACTCAATGTGGCCCTGTAATGCAGCCCCGAGTGAGCCAGCAGGAAACTTTCCAAGTGGAAGAAACTGCCATGGACCTCAGCAAGACCGCAATGGAAAATGCCCTCTGCAAACCAAGAAAAACATACATATGTCCCGACTGTGGGAAGTGTTTCAAGCGCTGCTCGCCCCTCATTAGGCACCGACGAACCCACACAGGAGAGAAGCCCTACGTCTGCCGCGTGTGTTTGAAATGCTTCAGTGACGGCTCTGCCCTTGTGAAGCACCGGCGAATCCATGCTGGCGAGAAACCTTACGGCTGCCCCGAGTGCGGGAAGAGCTTCTCGCAGAGCTCCACCCTTATTGCTCACCAGAGAACCCACACCGGCGAGAGGCCGTACACTTGCTCTATCTGCGGAAAGAGCTTCAGCGTCAGCTCGAACCTTGCGGCCCACCAAAGGATCCACACGGGAGAGAAACCGTACGAATGTGCCATCTGTGAAAAAAGCTTCCTGGTCAATTCTCATTTGATCCGGCACCAGCGGATCCACACGTCGGAGAAGCCCTATATCTGCCGGGAGTGCGGGGAGTGCTTCACCCAGAGCTCCCACCTGGTCGTCCATCGTAGAATCCACACTGGAGAGAAACCTTACCTATGTGCTATATGCGGGAAGAACTACCGAGGCATCTCGGACTTCATCTTGCACCAGAGAATTCACACGGGCGAGAGGCCTTACCCCTGTTTGCAGTGTGGGAAAAGCTTTCGCCAGAGCTCCTCTCTGACCAAACACCAGCGGATCCACACGGGAGAGAGGCCCTATGAGTGCGCAGAATGCGGGAAAACCTTCAGTCGGAATTCGCATCTTACTCGGCACCAGAAAGTCCACATGGGACCAAGGGATGCTCTGCCAACACTAATCCAGTGAGCAGTTCTCTGAAATGGAAGATGGGCTTCGCTCTTGTTGGAATAGTCGGACATTGTTCTGTCACTGGTCTTCTTGCAGAGTGAATGACGTTGGACACTGCTTTAACAGCCATAGCTCAATGTCCTGGGATCCGGGTGCTATAGTTATATAAGATCTTTAGTATTATCTTCCTAGAGAGTGTTGTTGCCTCACTAAATTACAACTCACAGGTTTTTCATACCACTGAGCCAATGCAGTTTAAGCAGTGTCAAACAGCATTCATTCTACAGTGAAAATCAGGCATGGGCAAACTTCGACCCTCCAGATGTTTTGAATTTTATCAAGGTGTTTTGAAGTCCAAAACACCTTGAGGGCCAAAGTTTGCCCATGCCTGGTTTAAATGCATCCCTATATAACAAAGTGGATGTTACATGAATGGATGTTACCAATGTTAAGAAACTAAAATGGTTGTCATAGGGCTGAGAGGCAAGTGTGCATGCGTTTGTCTTCCAACTTACTTAGGCGATCCCTCATAGCCCGAGGATGATAATCCTCCAAGTGTATTGTCTTGCTGGTGAGTCTGTAGGTGGCTGTGGAGCCCTATTCTTGATCCGCATGTTCTGCAGTGAAGACATCGGTTTCCAGGTTGAAGGTGGTCCAGCTCAGGGTTGGCTTGATGCGACTTCCTCTTCGCACATTTCTTCCTTTCACCCTCCATTTGTGCCTCTTCTAATTGTACAGCATTGCTGGTCACAGCTGACCTCCAGTTAGAGTGCTCAAAGGCCAGGGTTTCCCAGTTCTCGATTTCTATGCCACAGTTTTTAAATTTGGCTTTTAAGCCCATCTTTACATCTCTTTTCCTGTCCTCCAAGATTACATTCTTGGGTTGCCTGTCTTTCCAACACAGATGCTTCCAAAGTATCCCAAGATTTATCTGGGGCTCGGTTTCCTTCTGTATTATATTGGAAAGGTTCCCTACTTTCTGAACAACAGCTTCTCTATCTTTGTCTCATTATAGGTTTTCACACACAAATGTTTTCCCAGCCTTAATGCTCCAGATATTTGGAGCTCCCTGAATATGTATTGAAAAGGAGGATTTCCATGATGAGGGATTGCACTTCAGAATTAACCACTACAACAAGAAACACAACAATAAGTTATAAATGATTTACTAACTTTGCCATCGAAGGCTTTCATGGCCGGAATCACTGGGTTGCTGTGAGTTTTCCGGGCTATATGGCCATGTTTCAGAAGCATTCTGTCCTGACGTTTTTGCCCACACCTGTGATATCTGAGGATGCCATACAGCCCGGAAAACTCACAGCAACCTGGTGACGTGTTTTTTTCTACTAAAGACTTGTTTTCCTTCCAGCACAACTATACTTTTAAATACTAGGGATTCTGTATTTCAAGTATTTCAAATACCTAGAAATATCCTGTTCTTTTAAGTAGTTTAAAAATAAAAAATAGATATTTTATTTGGAAGGTAATTTTACCCTATATTATTTGGAAGGTAAAGCGTGCAGATAAATGCCAGCTTTTGTTAAAATCATAGCTACTAGGACTAGGCAGAAAGCTGGCAGCTCGGAAAATGGGCCCTGTCCATTTCAAAGGCATTTTTATGCCAGGCTGCTTAATAACATCCTGGATTTAAATCTATTTGCAAGAAGCAAATTTGACTGCCATCATGAAAGCAAACCAGTTTTTATAATCTAAGGAAGGGGATGGTAATAGAAAGAGATGATATTGACTACATTAAATGCTAGCTGCCAAAGGGCTCAGGTTACATTTCAGCTGAAAATGAATAACAGTCAGATATTCTCTCTCTCTCATATATATACGGTATATATCACACAGACACACAGAGGAATATCTGACTGTTATTCATTTATATATATTACAGTGCCTATAAGAAATGCATCCCAGACAGGAATAATAAATGCTAAAGCTATATGCTGTTTCTCCCGTGTCAGGAGTGACTTGAAAAACTGCAAGTTGCTTCTGGTGTGACAGAATTGGCTGTCTGCAAGGACGTTACCCATCCTGTGGGAGGCTTCTCTTATGTCCCCGCATGGGAAGCTGGAGTTAACAGACGGAAGCTCACCCTGCTCCCCGGATTTGAACCTCTGACCTTTCGGCCAGCAGTCCTGCCGGCACAAAGGTTTAACCCATTGCGCCCCTGGGGGCTCCCATTTTAGCTGAAAATGAAAAATAATCAGATAATCCTGAATATATATATATTATAGTGCCTATAAGAAATTCATCCCAGACAGAAATCATATATGTGAAATCTATATGCTGAAGAAGCAACATCTGATGAATTTTTGCCAATCATAGTCTAAAAATAAATAAATAAAAAGGTCCCAATCTACACTGCCTTATAATGAAGTTTTAAACTTCATAATATAGGCAGTGTGGTCTGCCATTAAACCCTTTATATGTCAGTGTAGATTGGCCCAAACCACAGGTCCTTCCAGACAGACCCTATATCCCAGGATATGATCCTGGGTTTTCTGTTTATCCCAGATTATCTGGCAGCACGGACTCATATAATCTGGTTTAAAGTAGAAAACTTGAGATCAGATCCTGGGAGATTGGGCCTGTCTGGAAGGGCCCTTCATCAACTAACCCTAGCAGATCATCACACTGGAGAAAAAATCTACTTAAAATTCGGTTTCTGCCACCTCCATAATTCTGGGGTTTGTATTTTAGTGAGGCTGTTAAAGGCTCCTCCTTAAACTACAAACCCCAGAATTCTTCAAGAGGCAGAAACCAGATTTTAAGTGGATTTTTTTCTCTAGTGTGATGAAAGGGGGGGGGGGGTAATATCTCCCAGCTTTGTCCACCAGGTTACTCCGTTCAGCACCAGTCAAGATCTGGAGGGCGGGGAGTGTGGGTCGCAATTGTCTATAAGGATTCCATCCCCTTGACCAGGTGCCCCATCCCACAGTCTACCACATTTGAATGTGTCGGTCTGAAGGTTGGTGACCGGGACAAGTTAGGGATTCTGTTAGTGTACCGACCACCCCGCTGCACTACAGTCTCCCTACCTGAGCTAGTCGGAGTGGTCTCGAGCCTGGTGTTGGAGACCCAACAGCTCATTGTGCTGGGGGACCTCAATGTTCATGCCAAGACCACTCTGTCAGGAGCAGCTCAGGACTTCAACCATGGGCCTGTCCCAATTGGTATCGGGTCCCACCCACAGTGCTGGACAAATACTAGATCTGGTTTTCTGCCAGGGATGGGAAGAAGTTGGCGGGGTGGAGGAGCTGACCATCGCTCCGTTGCCATGGACCAACCACCACCTGATCAAGTTTAGACTTATTGCACCTTCCTACCTCTGCAGGGGTGGTGGACCCATTAGAATGATCTGCCCCAGGAGACTTATGGATCCAGATGGTTTCCTGATGGCTCTTGGGGACTTTCCCGCCTCCTTGGTAAGTGACCCTGTCGAGGCTCTGGTCTTTCTCTGGGATAGGGAGATGACCAGGGCCATAGGCACGATCGCTCCAGAATGCCCCCTCTCGAGTAACCGAGCTAAACCAGCCCCTTGGTTCACTGAGCTGGCAGCGATTAAGCGAAAGAAAAGGTGGCTAGAGCGCGTGGGGCGGCGGAAGCGTAGCAGGTCAGTCCAAGCACGTCTAGTTTCCTTTTTAAGGATCTATGATGCGGCAATATTGGCTGCAAAAAAAATATCTCTAGTGGCCAATATTGCATCCGCTAAGAACCATCCTGCCGAGCTGTTACAAGTTGTCCGAGGACTATTAAATTCGCCACAGAGCGAGATCCCGGACAACTCGGCAGATTGCTGTGAAGCATTTGCTTGGTTCTTCGTGGACAAAGTTGCACTGATCCGTTCCAACTTCGACGCCACGTTAACAGCAATCTCTGAGGATGTAACACAAGTATCTGCTTGTCTGGTTTTAATGGATTCTTTTTTATTGGTTCAGCTCAAGGATGTGGACAAGATCCTTGGAGAGGCGAGACCTAACACATGACCTCTGCCCATCCTGGCTGATCAAAGAAGCCAGAGGCAGTTTGGCAGAGTAAGTGAAGGTGGTGGTTAATGCCTCCTTACAGGAGGGCAAGATTCCAGCCAACCTAAAACAGCTGTTATAAAACCGCTGTTGAAAGAAACATCACTGGACCCCACTCAATTAGTGAACTATAGGCCAGTGTCCAATCTTCTCTTTTTGGGCAAAGTCATGGAACGTGTGGTGGCTTCGCAACTCCAGGGGTTCTTGGTAGACACTGATTATCTAGATCCGGCACAGTCTGGCTTTAGCCCGGGACATGTTACTGAAACAGCCTTGGTTGCCTTAGTAGATGATCTACGCCAGGAACTAGACAGGGGGAGTGTGTCCCTATTGGTTCTGCTGGACCTCTCAGCGGCCTTCGATACCGTCAACCATGGCATCCTCCTGGGACGCCTCGCAGAGATGGGACTTGGGGGTACTGCTCTGCAGTGGCTCCAGTCCTTCCTGGAGGGCCAGTCTCAGAAGATGTTACTGGGTGACACCTGTTCGACGCCACAACCGTTGTGTCCCTCAGGGTTCAGTACTGTCCCCGATGTTATTTAACATCTAAATCAGGGCTGTCCAACTTCTACCGGGTCCAGGGCCGGAATAGCGGTCACTGATGACCTCGGGGGCCGCTCGGCCCCGCCCCCAGGCCCCACCCCCAGGCCCCGCTCCCAGCCCAGGCCCCGCCCTCTCCTAAAGCTGTCATTCTCCCTCCTCCTCCTCCTACTCGGTCCCTCGCGCCACGGCGCCACGGAAAGAGGAGGAGGAGGGGGAGATTTTCCTCCTTTCCTCCTCTTTCCCGGGCACCGTGGCTGTCCCGAGCGCTACGGCGCCCGGGAAAGGCACGGCTCCCGGGAAAGAGGAGGAGGAGAGAGAGCAGAAGGCGGCACCTAGGGCGGGGGAGTCGCCGAAAAAGGGCAGAAGGCAGCGCCAAGGGCAGCGCGTCACAGGCCTGGCGTGACGCGCTGCCCTTGGCGCCGCCTACTCCTCCTTTTCGGCGCGGAGAGAGGGACGGAGGGGGCGGTGCAGGAAGGAGGAGCTAGCTCTCTTCCTCCTCCCTGCCCCGCCTCCCCCGGCCGCCATTTTTTTTAAAAAATTAAAAATGGCGGCTGGGGGCATAGCTGGGGCCGTGCCCAACAGGCTGGGGGGCCGGATCCGGCCCCAGGGCCGCCAGTTGGACAGCCCTGATCTAAATGAAGTCACTGGGGGAGATCATTCGGATTTTCGGAGTACGGTGTTATCTGTATGCAGATGACGTCCAGATCTGTCACTCCTTTCCACCTGTCACTAAGGAGGCTGTCCAGACCTTGGCTGCTGTGTCAGACTGGAGGAGGGCTAGCAAATTGAAATTGAATCCAGACAAGACAGAGGTTCTCCTGGTCAGTCGAAAGGCCAAACAGGGCATAGGGTTACAGCCTGTGTTGGATGGGGTTACACTCCCCTTGAAGACTCAGATTCACAGCTTGGGAGTGATTCTGGATTCATTGAACTGCAGGGATTGTGTGGAAGTATGTGTGCTGTAATCCTCTCTGAGTCCCCTTCGGGGTGAGAAGAGCGGAATATAAATATAGTAAATAAATTGTTGAGCCTGGAACCCCAGGTCTCGGCGGTGGCCAGAGGAAATTTTGCACAACTAAGACTTGTGTGCCAGTTGCACCCATACCTTGGGAAGTCTGACTTGGCTATGGTAGTCCGTGCTCTTGTTACATCCTGTATAGATTACTGCAACGTGCTCTACGTGGGGCTGCCTTTGAAGATGGTTCGGAAACTCCAACTAGTACAACGGTCGGTAGCCAGATTACTAACTGGGGCAACATACAGGGAACATACCACCCCCCTGTTGTGTCAGCTCCGAGCCCAATTCAAAGTGCTGATGTTGACCTATAAAACTCTAAATGGTTCTGTCCCAGCTTACTTGTCCGAATGCATCCACCCCTACGTCCCACCTCGAAATCTAAGATCATCCGGGGAGGCCCTGCTCTCGCTCCCGTCTACAGCTCAAATGTGCTTGGCGGGGGCAAGGGCCAGGGCCTTCTTGGCGGTGGCTCCCCGCCTATGGAACACACTCCCAACTGAGAAAAGATCGATCTCTTCCCTCCTGGTTTTCCGAAAGAAGGTAAAGGCATGGCTGTGGGACCAGGCGTTTGGTCAATAAATGCAATCAGCACCTTAAGGGACGAACTGGATTGGCGTGAAGACTGATGAGGCTGGTAATGTGTAATGATGACTTTTGTATAGTTTTTAATTATGTTGTTTTTAATATGTTATGTTGATGTTGTGACTTTATTGTATTGTCGAAATAGCCTCTTGATGTAAGCCGCCCTGAGTCCCTCTTCTGGGGTTGAGAAGGGCGGGTTAGAAATATGGTAAATAAATAAATAGATAAATAAATAAATGAGGGTACTAGTTTAGTTACAATACAAAAAACACTTACTGCTTCTGTTCTATGGGGTCACCGACTACTGTCTATGTACTACATCTTTTGTATATTGTATTTTCTAAGAAACTAGACTACAAACAAAGCTCCATTTATCAAGTTGGGTAACATTTACAGATCCATGTTTGCTCTCTTAGCACAAATTCACACTACATTTTAATAATTCAACTTCAGGTGAATATTGTTTTTGAAACCACTTTTTATACTTTGGTTCAAACCATGGAGATAAGTTAATGTTCTTAATAGATAACAAAAAAAATCAGAGTTCAAAAATCCCATGCAGGCAACTAGCCTTGCGGCATGAGTGTTGTTAACTATATCCTACCGTAAACTGTATGACTATTCAATAAAAATAAACACATCATTTTATATTCGGACTTGCTTTGCATGATTGTGTTTAATAGGAAATAACAGAGAGAGAAATAATGATCTCTGTCCACATTTGAATTGTACAAAGTGCTGATAAATTACAAGCAATGTGCTGTATTTTTCCAATTTAATCTAGTGCTAGATCTGCTTGGGAGCCCTCGGTGGTACAGTGGATTAAACCGCTGAGCTGCTAAACTTGCTGACCAAATGGTTGGTGGTTTGAATTGGGGGAATGGGATGAGCTCCCAATTCTAGCCCCAGCTTCTGCTACCATAGCAGTTGGAAAACATGCAAATGTAAGTAGATCAACAGGCTCCTTCTTTGGAGGCTTTTAAACAGAGGCCGGATGGCCATCTGTCGGCGGTGCTTTGACTGTGATTTTCCAGCTTCTTGGGAGTAGGTTGGACTGGATGGCCCACAGGGTCTCTTCCAACTCTGTGATTTTATATGTAGGTATGCCATCGGAAGATGGAACTCCCAGGTCGGAAGATGGTCAAAATGGTACTGAGGTGGAAGAAGACAACAAAATAGGAAGGACATGAGACCTCTGGAAACATTAGAAACATTGGGGGTAAATTTCAGCCAAAAATGGGCATGGTCAAAAACAAAGATGGCAGGGACCTAACAGAAGCTGAAGAGATCAAGAGAAGGTGGCGAGACTATACAGATCGGTATAGGAATGGTATCAAATATAGTTTTGACGGTGTGGTGAGTGAATTAGAACCAGACATCCTGAGGAGTGAGGTTGAATGGGCTTTAAGAAGCATTGCTAACAAGGCAGCAGGAGACGACGGGATCCCAGCTGAACTGTTCAAAATCTTGAAAGATGATGCTGTCAAGGTCATGCATGCCATATGCCTGCAAATATGGAAAACAAGAATGGCCATCAGACTGGAAAAATCAACTTATATCCCCATACCAAAAAAAGGAAAATGCTAAAGAATGCTCAAAGTTTTGTACAGTGGCTCAAGATCCTGCAAGGAGGACTCCAGCAATACATGGAGAGAGAGAGAGTTGCCAGATGTACAAGCTGGGTTTAGAAAAGGCAGAGGAATGAGAGACCAAAACAAGCTGGGTTTAGAAAAGGCAGAGGAACGAGAGACCAAATTGCCAATATCCGCTGGATAATGGAGAAAGGCAGGGAGTTCCAGAAAAACATCTATTTCTGCTTTATTGACTATTCTAAAGCCTTTGACTGTGTGGATCATAATTAATTGTGGCAAGTTCTTGGTGGTATGGGCATACCAAATCACCCTGTCTCTCTCCTGAGGAATCTGTATAAGGACCAAGTAGCAACAGGAAGAACTGACCATGGAACAACAGAATGGTTCAAGATTGGGAAAGGTATTGTATACTCTCAGGGTTGTATACTCTCACCCGACCTATTCACCTTGTTTGCAGAACACATCATGTGATGTGCGGGGCTTGATGAATCCAAGGCATGGGTTAAAATTGCTGGAAGAAACATTAACAACCTTAGGTATGCAGATTATACCACTTTGATGGCTGAAAGCAAGGAGGAACTGAGGAGCCTTCTAGTCAAGGTGAAAGAAGAAAGTGCAAAAGCTGGGTTGCAGTTAAACATCAAAACCATACTGATTGATAACTGGCAAATAGAGTAAGAAAACATGGAGGCAGTGACAAACTTTGTATTTCTAGGTGCAGAGACTACAGGCTACAGCCAGGAAATCAGAAGACACCTACTTCTTGGGAGGAGAGCAATGACCAATCTCGATAAAATAGTGAAGAGTAGAGACATCACACTGGCAAGGAAGATCTGCATAGTAAAAGCAGTGGTACTCCCCATAGTGACCTACGGATGCGAGAGCAGGACCATAGGGAAGGTTGAGCGAAGGAAGATAGATGCTTTTGAACGGTGGTGTTAGAGGCAAGTTCTGAGAGTGTATTGGACCGCGAGAAGAACCACCAGTTCATACTTCAGGAAATAAAGCCCGACTGCTCATTGGAGGTAAGGATAGTAGAGGCAAAGATGAAGTACTTTGGTCACATCATGAAAAAACAAGAAATATTAGATAAGACAATGATGCTGGGAAAATGGAAAGAAAAGGGAAGGGGGGCTGACCAAGGGCAAGGTAGATGGATGGTATCCTTGAAGTGACTGGCTTGACTCTGAAGGAGCTGGGGGAAGTGACAGCCAACAGGGAGCTCTGGCCTGGGCTGGTCCATGAAATCACGAAGAGTCGGACGCAACTGAACAAATGAACAACAAAAAAAACCCCTTTGGCAGGAAGGTAATGACACTCCATGCAGTCATGCTGGCCACATAACCTTGGAGGCGTCTATGGAAAATGCCGGTTTACTGGCTTAGAAATGGAGTCGTGTCCAACCCCCTCAGAGTTGGACACGACTAGGCATGTCAGGATGAAACCTTTTCCTTTATTAAATGTGCTTGGGGGGGGGGTCACATTTCTGCATTACATTTCCTGAATTCCATAAATACCATGGTGGCTGGAAGATTTTGACATCATCGTCCAAAAGTATCTTTTGTAAGTTCTGTAAATAGATGAAGCTGCTGCAGATATTTACTGCATAATCCTTACCTGGTTCTTACCGGAGGTCAAGCCAACTCCTTATAAAAAAAATATGACACAAACACACATTTATTTATTTATTCTATTTACAGTATATCCCGCCTTTCTTTACCCTGAAGGGGACTCAAGGAGGCTTTACATTTGGCAACTATTTGATGCCTTCACCTCGACCTTGGACGACTTGGAGGAGCACGTCAAGGAGGCCGACATCGAGATCACTTTCCGCCAGAGTTTCCGCCAGACAATTAAATACATATAAGTTTAGAGTTAAAATGCACATTAAATTTATAATCCCTATTCACGCCATCCACAATCGTAATCAGGGGCCGTTCCAAACATCATTGCACACATTTCATATCTATCTTCTATCTATAGCTCCCTCTATCCATAATAAAATATGTATGTATGTGTGTGGCTGGGTGTCCACTTACACAGACAAGCTCCGGCTTCCACAAATAGCTACAGCTCCCACTACACTGGCCCTCCTTCCAATGAGATTACAATAACTTAAATGTAGTCTGTGCCACAAACATGTACAAGAGCCGAGGCAATGTCCTCCACCAACACCATACTGCCTACCACCCAAATGAAGGTTTTCATACAGGGACAATTTCATCATAGATTTTTTTGTTTTTCCTCCACCACAGACATCCCACTGTATGGGATGTCTACATTGGTGTGGAATGTGCATGACCCCATCCACTGCCTCTCCCATAACCATTTCCTATTCTTTTCTATGGCACACATAAAACAGAGGAATTGATCAGCAACTGAACAACTGAAAGAGAGGTTTGGGGAGAATTCACCATGATGTATAGAAGTTGTAGGTACTGGGGTGTATAGTTCACCTGCAGTCCATGAGCACTCTGAACTCCACCAATGATGGACCTGGAATTAACTTGGTACACAGAAACCATGTCCAACAAAACATACTGGAGGTCTTTGGAGGGATTTATAGCAGTTGTAGTTCACAAGTTGTAGTTGTAGAGAAACAGTACAATAATATAATATAATTGAAATATGTGCAATGACTACAGAACGGCCTTAGATTATGACCTTTAGATGGCATGTTTTAATATTGAAATGTAATTTTATATGTTTTATATGCATTGCTTTTTATCCACCTGTTATTAAGCTTAGGCATTGAATAGTTGCCATATGTAAACCCCCTTGAGTCCTCCTTGGAATAGAGAAAGGCAGGGTATAAATAGGGCAAATAGATAAATAGATAAATCCAGAGTGCACTATGAACCCAAACAATATTGGATTTGGACCAAATTTGGCAGGCATACCTGATATGCCCAAATTTGAATACTGGTGGGTGTTGAGGGCGATCTGGCTGCGACATCTGTCACCCCATTGATCGCCAGGGTTGATCCGGCTGATCTGGCTGGCTAGGCGGGTGTCCCCTTCCTCCCTCACCGCTCCATGTGCGTCCCTCCTGAAGCTGCGCGCTCGGTGGAAGAGGACGACGTCCCAGGTATAGGAGTGTACCGAGGGGAATTGGCTTTGACATTTTGGAGTTGTACATATTGGGATTTATAGTTCATTGCAATCCATGAGCACTCTGAACTCCACAAAAGATGGAATCGGATGAAATATGGCACACAGAGCTCCCATGACCAGGTCATTGGGGAAAATTCACCTTGATTTGGGGGAGTTGTAGTTCACCTACATCCAGAGAGCACTGCGAACCCACACACAGATGGCTCTGGACCAAAATTGGCACACATACCTGATATGACAAAATTTGATTACTGAAGGGGTTTGGGGGGGAACCGACCTTCCTTTCCGTGAGTTGTAGTTTACCCACAACCAAAGAAAATTTGACCTCCACTGATGATGGCACACAAATTCCCCATGACCAACCGAACCTACTGGAGGGATTTGAGGGGACTGACTCAACATAGTGGGAGTGGGAGCCCTACAGCCAGAGAGCGCACTGGACCCCACCGGAAAAATCATATATTTTGAGATATTTATATATCATGTTGAAAAGCAGGGGAAAATAATGAGTATATGGATCTGTGTGTGTATGTGTATGTATATATGTACGTGTGTGTGTTATATATAGATAATATCGAGTTGATTAGAATAATTTCTATTCAGAGTTGCACAATTCTCAGCGCTGTGTGCCGCTCTGTCTTCTTTGCCCTGCTACCACTTGCCCGGGTGGCCGTGTCATTAGGCGAGACCACCGTGCGCGGGGGGGACGGGGACGGGGGGGAGACGGCACGGACGGGCGCCGACGAATGGTACGTTCCTCCATCCGTAACCTAATATGGCGCCTCTTACTGATATTCTTTAAGCCGCCAGTAAACAAACATTTTCCCAGTTTTGTTCCTATTACAACATTCCTGGCGAGACTCAACTTCTAGGGCTCAAGAGGCGTGCCAACAGCGCCCCCAAAACATCCCTCCTGTAAAAATCTCTCCCGCAACTTCCTTCGTTGGTGGAGGCCGCCATGTTGTACGGACAGGGGAATCCGTACGAGGGAAGGGTGGCTGCGCGGGGGGCCCCCGTTTCCGCTTCCGCTCGGGCTGGGGTTGGAAGGGGTTGCCTTTGAAGCTGGAGGTAAATACAACGCTTCTTCTCCTCCTGCCTTCTCCGCTTCTCCTGCCGGGTTTTGCGGGAGGGCCTTTGAGTGGTGGAGTGGGGGGAAGTAAGGGTGGTGATTCCCTTTAAATCGATGCAGAAGTGGGATAAGTGAGTTAGTGTGGCCTAGCCCAGTTTGGCTTGGATTTTAAGACCTGGGCTACCCCACTCCATCCCCAAAATTGGAAACTCAACGGGAGACCAAGCTTTTGTGGCCTCTTCTCTCTAAAGGTGCATCTACACTGTATCATTAGTGTAGTTTGACACCCCTTTAATTGCAATCGCTCAGTGCTACGGAACCAGGGGAATTGTTGTTTGGCCCAGCCCTCCTTGGCAGCAGGGAAAGCCTAAGACCTTGTAAAACTACAACTCCCTGGATCCCATAGCATTGAGCCATAGCAGTCAAAGTGGTGTCAAACTGCGTTAATTCTACAGTACAGGTGGACCCTAAATTGTGATCTCTTTCCTGAAGGGTGGCTGGGGGAATCTCAGCTTCTTGTGGCACCTTACAATTCTTGTACAGCATCTTGAAGTGGGGGGAACATTATTGAAAAGATGTTTATGGATTATACTATAATTCACTTTACTAGAGACATTCAGTATGTTCCTTTTATTAGTATATTTATGCATTGCTTGGTAGTGGGCTCATGTGCTGTTGAGGTGAAGGAAAATAAAATCTTAGAAATACTTATTCCAGCAGTCCCTATTATTATTTATTTATTTTATTTACATTATTTCTACCACATCCCTCTCAGGGCGGCATACAAGGCAGCAATTCGATTTACACTATAAATCCATAAAACATACAACATTAGAAATAACAGTTAAAAATTTAAAACAATGTTCTGTCCACAAACCCACGTTAAAAAACAGTACGCCATATTCTCATCTGTTAGCTTGCCAATCCTATTCCAGTCCAAAGTGCTGCTTTCTGCTATTGTACAAAGGCCTGGTCCCATAGGCAAGATTTTACTTGTTTTTCTAAATGCTAGGAGGGATGGGGTCGATCGTATTTCGCTTGGAAGCACATTCCACAGGCGGGGAGCCACAGCCAAGAAGGCCCTGTCTCTTGTCCCCACCAGCCGCATTTGAGAAGCTGGCAGGAGCGAGACCAGCCCCCCGGTTGATCCTAAATTATGAGGTGAGACGTAGAGGCAGATGCGTTTGGACAAGTAATCTGGGACAGCTTAATTTTAAATTATTATTATTTTAAAAAATATTTGCAGACCACCCTATCTACCTAGAAGGGACTCAGGGTAGTTTCCAACACATAAATCAAATATGCAATGCCTGCAAAGAACATATAAACAAATTATAGCAAAACAAAATATACAATATACAAACAACCTAACTATGCACTTAATGCCAAATAAATTAACCAAAAATTACAACTTAAATAGACCCATAACCAACATGACTACATAGTAGTATAAATTAACAGGATAAAGTTGATTTTTTATGTACGTTGGAACAGGTACATTTTTAAGTGTAATTCCAGCCACACACACACACATATGCGCATGCATGCTTTGGACAACATAGGGAACAACACCCCTGTGGTGTATGTGTTGCTGTCTGTTCCCTTGTTCAGAAGATCCCACCTCACTTTCTGTCCCTGTGATCATTGGATTTTGAAAAAAACCTGGCTTGTTGTGGAAACAAGGATTAGTGAGAAAGCCTCAGTGAAGACACCTTTCCCCCATGATAACTCTTTCAGAAGTTAATTTCCCTGTTGTTCCACCCCTATTCTTAACTAGGAGTAATTTGAAAGTCGGATGTTTGTAACTCTGGGGACTGCCGGTATATATTTTATTTATAGGCCACCTTTCTCCCAAAATGGGATCCAAGGAGTCTCACTGATAAAATTAATTTAAACATTATTGCTATGATTATGATGTTATTATGTTTATTTTTAATCCTGCTTTTATATCTTTGATTGAGACACAATCTTGCTGAATGCTTTGGAGTCACTTTTGACTTACAGCAACCCAAATGTGAACCTACCATTAGCTTTTCCTGGCAAAATTGGTACAAAGGGGCTTTGCCTTTGGGGATATCTACATGGTAGAATGAATGCAGTTGTTTTATCTGCTATAACTAGTCAGAGCTCGGAAACATAGGCTCTTGTCCATTTTTATGTAACTACACGAACCATCTGGTTTATCCACAAGAAAGAATCAAATTGTGCCACAATGTTTGCAAGACATTTTTGTTTATTTCCTTATAGCTCAAACAAGTAGGCTGCGTGAGGGAGCGTATGTGTCCATAAACAAAGAGCTGGATCCATAGCACACTCTGCGCTGTTGATAAGGCGTGGTCAAAACAGGACTAAGTGGAGTGTCTCTGGGACAGAAGCATCCAAATGTCTAGAAATAGGGTGTTGCCTTTTTACCTTGCGAATGACATATTTTTTGTTTTTGTCCATGTCAGGCCTTGAAATGTTTTGGAAAGGAGAGAATTAACACTGAGTGAGTTATTTTTTAAAAATTTCTAGAACAAGTATACACAAACATGGCTCCTGTTTGGAGTAATTTAATGCAGAGATCGTAAAATCATTGAATCACAGAGTTGGACCACAAGAGCCATTCGGTCCTTTCTGCCATGCAGGAATGCCCAATCAAAGCACTCCTGATAGATGTCAATTCAGATGTCAATATCCCCAGAGAAAGAGTCTCAACCACTGTTTCTAGAACATAGGGAACAACACCCCTGTGGTGTATGTGTTGCTGTCTGAGGCTGTCATGTCTGAATTGGCTTGACCCTGATTATCATGTACCAGTGTCACCAAAATGCACTCTGTTGGACTCTTTACTGAGGGGCTGCAAATCAGTTTTAATGGTTTTAACCGTTTATTTTAATACTGTTAATATTCTATTTTAATGTATGTGTGTGTGCGTGTGCATGTATACACACACACTTTTAAATTGTATTGTACTGGTTTTAGTGTAAGCTGCTTTTGGGTCTCTTTTTAGAAAGAAAAAGTTGGGTATTACACTATGTAACACCATTTCCTAATTGGCTTTATCATAAAAACATGGAAAAAGTTATTAAACTGCAAAAGCTTGTTTTTGTGGGACATCCGACAGCATATTTCGTTATAGTTTTTCAATGATTATCTCATCGAGTCTCAACCAATTTGACATAGTTTGTTGCAGTCACAAAAACAAAGTTTCTGGAGCATAACAACCACTTTCAAAGAAAGGACTGCACAATTAAACAGGAAATAACACTGTCAAACCAAGAACAGATTTTTTTCCAAATTGTGTTACATAGTGTTAATAATAATAGTAATAATAATAATAATAATAATCTGACAAAGTTTTGGAGCACAATACTCCTGACCTCACGATCGTGTTAAAAAACAAAGTATGGATCGTCAATGTTGCAGTGAGTTGACAGCAGAATCAACAATAAGCAACTGGAAAAGGTGACACGATATGAGTATTTAAAGATCAAGCTGTAAAGACTCTGGCACAAGGCAGTGATGATCGGCACAGTGGGTACAGTGTCTAAAGACCTTTGCCAGAACATGAAAAGAATTGGCTCTGACAAAATTACCAACTGTCAGCTGCAAAAGGCCACATTATTTGCCAATACATCACAAAGTCCTATACACTTGGGAAGTGTCCGATGTGTGATCCAATACAACAGCCAGCATAGTGATCTTGTTTGCTCTGTAATAATCTTATTATGTTTCAAATAATAATAATATGGTCTCAATCAAGAAAGAAAAGTGGAGTATAAATAAATTTAATAATATTATTGTCTTCTTTCCAGCAGCCTATTTCTAGTTGGAGCAGAGTTTGATTGTAGACTAAGGAGAAGGGTAGAGCATTTCTGGCAGGGCTTCATGTTCTCATCCTCTTACAGCATTGGCAAGTAGCTAAAATTTACATAATTTTTTTGGCTCCAGAATTGTATTTTCAGGTGCCATAGATATATACAGCATAGCAATAATTCTCCAGGATTTCAGGCTGAATTCCTTTCCAGCCATTTCTGGAGATACGTGGTATTTCCTTGTGGTTTTCTATCCAAGTATTAGCTGAATGCAGCCCCGCTTAGTTTCCAGAGGCAGAGATCAATGTGCTTAGAGTGGTATGGTGGTTTTCAAGATTGTACGGGAGAAAATGCTTTTATTTATTTCTTGAATTTTTGTACTGCCCAGTAGTTCAAGTTATCCAGAGCATCAAATTGTAGGACAGCTATACACTTGAAATTTTCCACCCCTATTGAGAGCATATTAAAATTAAAAAGTAGGAAGAGTCTTGTACCCCCTTTAACATAAATCAGTTTCATTTCCAAATCTGAGCTGCAGTCTTTTAAAGCTTAAGACTGACTAGTTAGATATGAAGACTCCTTTCTGTTTACGAATTTGTTAAACCGCTGAGCTGCTGAACTTGCTGACCTTTCGGTCAGCAAGTTCAGCAGCTCAGCGGTTAGCAGTTCGAATCCAGGAAGCAGGGTGTGCCCCCACTGTTAGCCCCAGCTTCTGCCAACCTAGCAGTTCGAAAACATGGAAATGTGAGTAGATCAATAGGTACCGCTTCTGCGGGAAGGTAACAGTGCTCCAGGCAATCATGTTGGCCACATGACTTTGGAGGTGTCTACGGACAACGCTGGCTCTTCAGCTTAGAAATGGAGATGAGCAGCGTCAGACACGACTAGACTTAATGTGAAGGGGAAATCTTTACCTTTACCTTCTGTTTACTGAAACAGATGACATGGCTGTCTCTTTGAAAAATACTTTTTGGACAACAGGTCCCAGCACAAGTACTACAGAATCCAGTACAATGATTCTAAGAGTTGTCGTCCAAAAGCAACATTGTCATGTCCTGATTGTATAGGCTACAAATGGAAGTGTGATGGTGGATTTCATTTCTTTTCTGTAGCTGGGAAAGAGGACATATTTGTGTGTATTGCCTTTTCCAGTACTGGGTGTGTTTTTCAGTCTTTAACCACAAGGAACGGATAATTTTCTTATGTCTGAAAAAGAAGAAACTGAGATAGTTATATTTATACATCTGGTGGGACAGCATTGCAGAAGATGGAGTGAGCTTCTTTTCTTCTGCTCCAGAGACTAAAATGAAAAAGAGATTCTGCCTAAACATTAAGAAGTTCTTTATTGCAAGAGCTGCTCAACAGTGGAACAGGCTGCCTTTGGGTGTGATGGATTCTCCATTTTTGGAGATGGTTGGAAATGGAAAGGCATTTTTGCGGAATGCTTTCGTTGTGTTCATAGCAGGGGTTAGACTGGATGACTCTTATGGTCCCTTCCAGTTCTAATATCCTATTACAATGCCCAGGTGTCAGAGGGCCACTGCTCCCTAATTCCATTCCTTTTTTCTTTCTCTCCCCTCATACCTTTTCCTCTTTCCTTTCTCTTCCTTCCTTCTCTCTTTTTTCTTTCTTCCCCCTCCCTCACCCTCTCCCTTCTTTGCTTCCCCCCATTCTTTTCTTCCTTCCTTCCTTCCCCTCCCCCTTTCCCCTCTTTCCCCCCTTTTTCCCTTTCCCCCCTCTCCAGCTTTGAGAGGGCCTACCTCAAGATGTCACTTGGCAACATGGCTCACTTTGTGGCTCTTTCCTTCCTCCCTTCCCCTCATACACATGTCGCCTTCCCACTCCCCAGGCACATCACAGAGGACCACTTCACCTAGCAACAGTCAATCCTTCACCTAGCAACAGCCAACCCAGGAACATCACATAGGCCCACTCCACCTAGCAACAGCCTTTGTGGGACAAACAGATAGACAAACAAACACTTACTTTTATAGATGATGCTATGTGGGGGTAATATATGAAACAAGTGTGGCATTTGGTTTGTTTATTTGTTCAGTTGCTTCCAACTCTTCTTAATCTCATAGACCAGCCCACGCCAGAAATCCCTGTCAGCCGTGGCCACCTCCAACTCCTTCAAGGTCGAGTCAGTCACTTCAAAGATAACATCCATCCATCTTGTCCTTGGTCGGCTCCTCTTCCTTTTTCCTTCCATTTTCCCCAACATCATTACTTTCCTTTCTTCTCATTATGTGGCATTTGGTACTGGTCAAAAAATAATCTCTGGTATTGAAGACATAAGATATAAACAAAGGCAAAGTTTTGCATCATATGGTATCCCTTTAGTAACCATGTTAACCTATCAAGTGGACTTAGCCTTCCCCATTTAGTATGCAAGTCAGTATTTGAAATGTCAACAATTAAATGTGTTTCTAATATTTTTGTCCTTGCTGTGTTTTAGTATATTTTGGTATTTTATGATTTTTTTAAGTTGCTGTTTCTTTTTGTTTATTAAGTTTAATTAGATTGTGTTATACTGTTGAATGTGTTTATTTTGATATAATTATCTGTATGGTTTCTGTCTGGCAATTGAATGTTTGCCTTACATGTTGGAAACCGCCCTTTGGGGAGATAGGGCAGTATAAAAATATATTATTATTATTATAATATTTGAAAAATGTGCTTCATTAAAATGAGAACATTTACATCAGATAAAGCTAATTTTGGCTGTATATGTCATCTTGGAGCTGAATGCAAAAATCCAATTGTGATCATTGTATAACGTTCATATTTTAAAATATATATAAAAATTTTAATTTTAAAATATATATAAAATTTTAAAAGCCCCAAAGTGCTTTGTTGTTAACTTCTCTTTTGTTTTAGTGTCCCCCTTCAGCACCTGCTTCTGGACTCTGCATTGGAAGTTGTGCCTTAAGCGGGGTCCGCAGCTGAGGGGGTGGAGGATATGCCTGTGAGGAAGTTTTCTCCACCCCCTCCGTGCCTGAGCAAGCTGCTGTGTGTTGGGAAACCTGTAGGACCCAGATCGCTGCCATTTTGCAAGGACATTTGACTGTCTTGACATTCATATTGGTGCCTCTTCATTCTCCCAACTTTGGCTCTAATTTCTGCCTCCTTCCCTTCCCTCATGTGCCAAATGCATCTTCACAAAATGGGAAGCCCTGTGCCAACTTCCTGCAGGTGGGCCTGCCATTAAAATGGGGCCTGCATTTCTGTGAAAAGGCCAACCTGCCCAGGTAGGGAGATTGGAGTCTGCCGAGGGTCAGCAGCGGAGGCTCCACATGGAAGGCTCTGGCCAGCGTCTGGTGCTGGGCATGAATAGGGGAGATGGGCGGCAGACGCCTCCCGGGGAGTTGCGGACCCCCACAGAAGAAAGCGAAGAGCCAAGGACCCCTGTCCCTGAAGCCATCTGTGATAACGGTGGGGATGCCAAGAGTCCTGAAAGGAAAGAGGAGGAGGAAGACGAGGAGGAGGAAGAACTGGACCCCCGCATCCAGGTGAGATAGGTTTCGATCATAGCTGAGGAGTTTTGTTCAGCCCAAGCACCCTGTACACATTCAGAAAAGTTTTTGGGGTGGTGTGTAGTGCCAGAGGGAACAGCTCAATCATATTTTTTCCTAAAAGTGCTTACTACCAATAACAGTGGAAGTGGTTGTTGCTTTTCTTATTGTTGTTGTTGGTTGTTGTTGCTGCTTATGTTGTTATATTTGTTTGTGTCCGCTTTTCTTTCAGGACTAAGAGCTACAGCAGCTCACAATCTTACACACTGTACAGTTTATTATTTCCACCATTTCTACCCCGCTCTTCTCAACCCCCGAGGGGGAACTCAGAGCGGCCTAACAACGGCAACAATTTGATGCCAAAAACACAGTATATATATAATAGAAAACCAAAACCAGTCAGAATTAAAATACATTAAAATACAATTAGCATTAAAATACATTATATACATTCACATAAGTTAAAAACAGTATTCCGTCCATAATAGAAGCATTGGGCCATGTCCACCAGCTTGCCATTACAATCCAATCTAAAGTACTGCATCGTGCTAGTGTGCAAACGCCTGGTCCCATAGCCAGGATTTCACTTTTTTCCTGAATGCCAGGAGGGTTGGGGTTGATCGTATATCAGTTGGGAGTGCGTTCCACAGACAGGGAGTCACCACCAAGAAGGCCCTATCTCTCGTCCCCACCAACCGCATTTGAGAAGTAGGCGGGAGCGAGAGCCGGAGCTCTCCGGATGAGCTTAAATTATGAGGTGGGACATAGCAGCTGATGCGTTCGGACAAGTAAGCAGGGCCAGAACCGTATAGAGCTTTAAAGGTCAAAACCAGCACTTTGAATTGAGCTCGGAATCGGACAGGTAGCCAGTGGAGCTGACACAACAGGGGGGGGGGGGTGGTATGCTCCCTGTATGTAGCTCCAGTTAGTAATCTGGCTGCCGCCCGTTGGACTAGTTGCAGTTTCCAAACTGTCTTCAAAGGCAGCCCCACGTAGAGTGCATTGCAGTAATCTATTCGGGATGTGACCAGAGCATGGACGACCGTAGCCAGATCAGACTTCCCAAGGTACGGGCGCAGCTGGCGCACGAGTCTTAACTGTGCAAAAGCTCCCCTGGCCTGGGGTTCCAGGCTCAGCGATGAGTCCAGGATCACTCCCAAGCTGCGAACCTGCGTCTTCAGGGGGAGTGTAACCCCATCCAACACAGGCTGTAACCCTATGCCCTGTTTGGCCTTTCGACTGACTAGGAGGACCTCTGTCTTGTCTGGATTAAGTCTCAATTTGCTAGCCATCATCCAGTCCGACACAGCAGGCAAACACCAGTTCAAAGTCTGGACAGCCTCCTTGGTGACAGGTGGAAAGGAGTGACAGATCTGGACGTCATTTGCGTACAGATAACACCTTACTCCGAAACTCTGAATGATCTCTCCCAGCGGTTTCATGTAGATGTTAAATAACATTGGGGACAGTACTGAACCCTGAGGGACTCCACTAGACAACGGTTGCGGAGCAGAACAGGTGTCACCCAATGACACCTTCTGGGTACGACCCTCCAGGAAGGATTGGAGCCACTGCAAAGCAGTACCCCCAAGCCCCATTTCTGCAAGGTGACCCAGAAGGATACCGTGGTCAACGGTATCGAAAGCCGCTGAGAGGTCCAGCAGAACCAACAGGGACACACTCCCCCTGTCGAGTTCCCGGCGTAGATCATCTACCAAGGCGACCAAGGCTGTTTCAGTACCATGTCCCGGCCTAAAGCCAGACTGTGCCGGATTAAGATAATCAGTGTCTACCAAGAACCCCTGGAGTTGCGAAGCCACCACACGTTCCATGTCTTTGCCCAAATACGGGAGATTGGAAACTGGCCGATCTAGTGATGTTTTTTTCAACAGCGGTTTTATAACAGCTTGCTTTAAGCTGGCTGGAATTTTGCCCTCCTGTAAGGAGGCATTGACCACCGCCTTCACCCACTCTGCCAAACCCCCTCTGGCTTCTTTAATCAGCCAGGATGGGCAGGGGTCTAGGATGCATGTGGTAGGCCTCACCTCTCCAAGAATACTGTTCACATCCTCGAGCTGAACCAATTGAAACAAATCCATTAAAACCGGACAAGCAGATGCTCGTGTCACATCCTCGGAGACTGCCGTTAAAGTATTGGAACAGATCAGCGCCACTTTATCCCCGAAGGCCCGAGCAAATTCTTCACAGCGTACTGCCGAGCTGACTGGGATCTCGCACTGTGTTTAAAAGTCCTCTAACAACTCGGAACAGTTCCGCTGAACGGTTCTTCGCAGCGGCCACCTTGGCCGCAATGGATGAATTTTGTGCGGCTTTTGTTGCTGCGTCATAAGTCCTCAGATAAGAGACCAGGCGTACATGGGCTGATCTGCTCCGCTTCCGACGCCACACGCACTCTAGCCTCCTCTTTTTTCGCTTCATCGCTGCCAGCTCCTCAGTAAACCAAGGAGGTGGTTTAGCTCGGTTACTCAAGAGGGGGCGTTCTGGAAGAATCGTGTCAATAGCCCTTGTCATCTCCCTATCCCAGAGTGAAACAAGAGCCTCAACAGGGTCACTTACCGAGGAGGCGGGAAAGTCCCCAAGAGCCGTCAGGAATCCATTCGGATCCATAAGTCTCCTGGGGCGGACCATTCTAATGGGTCCACCACCCCTGCGGAGGCGGAAAGGCACAGTAAGTCTAAACCTGATCAGGTGGTGGTCAGTCCATGGCAAAGGAATAGTGGTCAATTCCTCTGCTCCGCCACCTTCATCCCATCCCTGGCAGAAAACCAGATCTAACGTGTGTCCTGCACTTTGGGTGGGACCCGATATTAGCTGGGACAGGCCCATGGTTGCCATGGCGGCCATGAAGTCCTGAGCCGCTCCTGATAGAGTGGTCTCGGCATGGACGCTGAAGTCCCCTAGCACAATGAGCCGTTGGGACTCCACGGCCAGGCGAGACCACTCCGGCTAGCTCAGGTAGGGAGACTGTAGTGCAGCGGAGTGGTCGGTACACTAGCAGAATCCCTATCCTGTCCCAGTCACCAACCCTTAGGCCGACACATTCGAACGTAGCTGACTGTGGGATGGGGTACCTGGTCAAGGGGATGGAATCCTTATAGACCACTGCGACTCTCCCTCCTCGCCCTCCCGGTCTCGATTGGTGCTGTACGGAATAACCCGGTGGGCAAAGCTAAGAGAGATTAACCCCCCCAGCCTCGTCTAACCAGGTCTCGGTTATACAAGCCAGGTCCGCTTGTTCTTCAAGAATTAGATCTTGTATTATTGATGTTTTGCCATTGACTGACCTGACATTAAACAGCACCACTTACCGGGAGGGACCGCCTTCCTGGGTACTCAGCTTAACTTTGTCAGGAGCCCAGTTTAAATTTTTTAAGGTTCTTGCACAAATTTTTGGCCGAATTGGAAATTTAGAGCGCTCGCTTCTGGGTCGAATTGATAGTTTAGGTCCATTACAAATTCGAGGCCGAATCCATAATTTGGGCCTCCCTTTCCCGCATCTTCCCCTCCCAGTCACCACCCCGATAGGAGCTCCCCGCCATCCCTCCTGCATGTTCCCTCCCCATATCACTCGGCTGAACATCATGCAACAGATCCTGGTTTGATATACCCATGATCTTCTGCACGATGTTCAGCCGATGTTCAGCCGAGATTCAGCCGAGTTTAAAAACCTATGTAATATAAATGGTATAATATAATTAAATATTACAATTATTAAAACAAGTAAACACTGTTGAACACTATTCCTGATTTCATGCAGCACCCTTTGGCCCATTCTTAAAAAACATTCTGCCATAAATTTTAAGTTTTTAGGGCTATTATGTCAACCCTAGGAGTGAGAGATCGTCAAGTGATCCTGTTATGAACAGCTCTGCTCAAGATTTGCAAACTTAGTACCAAGTGTCACAGCAAATTGTTGGGGTCCTTTGTTTAGCAACAAGCTAGCCCCCTTCTTCAGCAGAAGCATTCCCCCTCTGGTTAAGGAATATACAAGCACAACTTGTATCTTTTGTAGAAAACTTTACACAGTAGTATTTACAAAAGTCTAGCAGATGTCCTTGACTCTCTTCAGACCCTCTTTCAACACTTTACACTCCCAGACAATTCATATTTTCAAAGTATTAGTTCTTCTCTCTGGTTTTCTTCATTAATTCTTAAACTTCTCTGTATTTCCATCTCCAGCAGCGCAACACTCTGGACACATTCCAGCTTGTCAACATCTCCCTTAAATGGTGGTGCCCAGATCGGACACAGTATTCCAGGTGTGGTCTGACCAAGGCAGAACGGAGGAGTAGCATGACTTCCCTGGATCTAGACACTAGACTCCTATTTACCTGCAGTTTCTTGGAAGAAAAATGGGATAGGAGTGTCACAAGCAGATAAAGAGCTGATATACGATGGTACAGGAAAAGAGTGGGGATCAAAACAAAAGCATCAAATTTACATTTAGGCTGGAATAAGGCCCACCTTGAAGATAGGTGATGGCAAACCACCTGGATTTTAGAGGACTGCGATTTTCCATCATCTCTATTCAAAGTGTACCACTGAAAGTTTGGCTGTATTGCTTTTTCCTTCGCTTCCTTCATCTTTCATACCATGATCTTGTCAACATAGTGAAACACAAAATGGAAATTCTTAAAACTGGCTGGAATCTCTCTGATGGGTAGCTGCTCATAATTTCCCATCACCGATTTGAAATTAAAAAATAGCATATTCTGTATATTCATAACAGGGAGGGGGTTTTTTGGGCAGAACCTGGCCATGCTTGCAGAACAATCCTGGGACCCTATGTCCAAAAGCCTAACTGTCTTCTTCGTTGATGAGTATAATAGCTCTCCTTGTTTGTGTGTAGACAGAGGAGATACAGACATCAACTGATACACTGTCCAATGTCAGGTAGCCCTTCGGGGAAAGTGCTGCCTCGTGACTGTTCTTGATCCTTGCTCTTCTGTCTTTCTGACCACAGGAGGAGCTGGAGCATCTCAACCAGGCCAACGAGGAGATAAATCGCGTGGAGCTGCAGCTGGATGTAAGGAAAGAGTGCACCAAACTCTTGGAGCATTCCTTTTCCCTTGCTATTATGTTTTTTGGATTTTTTTTTGTTTTGTTCAGGGGTGGTGAGAGAGAGGCGTGTGTGTGAATTGAGAGTGAGAAGTGTGTGTGGACAGGGAACAGTCACTTTCTGTCAGAAATATTAAAAATTAACTAGGTATTTTAAATTACAAAAATGTGAGTCAAGCACTGAAAGGGTTAAATGGATGCAATGACTCTGTAGTTCAATATAAGCAGGTGTGCCTGTTGCTTAGTAACGTCTTAGTCTCAGAGAGCTCTCAGTGTGAGAGAAGCCTCTGTGTGAGAGAATGCCTCAGTAGGAGAATAGGGGCCCTTCCTCTATCCCAGAATATCAAGGCAGAAAATCCCACATTATCTACCTTGAACTGGGTTATCTGAGTCCATACTCAGATAATGTGGGATTTTCTGCCTTGATATTCTGGGATACAGGGCTGTGTGGAAGGGCCCTCGTTCTCAGTGGTAGTAGCCTTGGTATGTGAAGGCCTTGTGTGTGAAACTCCAGTGTGAAGGTTAAACTTTATTTGTGTCATGAAATCCTTGTTCTTGTAAATAGTGCAACCACATTATTTTGATATAAAGAAAAACCTCCTATGGAAGAGATAACATTGGCCTGTGTTTAGATCCCTCAACGCCCGTCTTTTTTGGACTTTCTTCCCCTTTGCGACTCTTCACGTTTTGGCCCTACTCCATTTATCTCCCCAGTTTTAAAACATTTTATATGTACATGTGGCCCGCCCTCTCGTCTTCTTTTTTCCTTTAGTTTAGATGCATTGTTATAGTGTTTTGTTAGATGTATTCATTTTACTGTGTTTACTGTTTTATTGTGTTCATTGTTTTTGATGTTTGATATTATGTGATTTGTGGTTTGGGCACGGCCCCATGTAAGCCGCTCCGAGTCCCCTTTGGGGAGAGGGAAGAGGCTTAGAAATAAAGTTTATTATTATTATTATTTGTTCTTTTTATCACTTTTGTCTGCTGGTCCTGGGTCACGCTGCTGCTGATAGGTTGCTCTGCTGTACATTTGTGAAGAAGATATTTTGTTGATAAGCCCACTTGCTCAACACTTTCCACATGGTGACAGAGTGGTGGGCAAAGGGATAGGAAATATTGTTGTCTTGGAAGCATGGCCTAATCGTTGGAAAAAATTCTGCTCCTATTCCTCTTTGGCTAGGAAGGTGGGTTGGCTGATGTTTTGACCCCTATTTATTAGCTCTGGATTGGGAGGACCAGCAGTGAAGGTGAAGTGGGGGTGTCATTTAAATTTCTCTTGGAAGGGAGTTCCTAAATCTAGGAGCAGCCATCAAGAAGCATTCCTGTCAAGGGTGTGAAGGAGATGGGACAGAGAGAAGGGTCTCTCCAGCATATCTCAAAGCATGGGCAGGTTTTTATGTGAGAATACAGTCTTTCAGATAGGCTTTTAGGTTTCCTATGCCATGAAGTGAATGGGGAAATAAGAAGAGTGGTGTTGTCGGGTTCTGTTTTATTTTAACTGTTCTCTTGAGTTTATGCCCTTGATTCCCACAGGAAGCCCGTACCACCTACCGGAGGATCTTGTCTGAATCTGCCAGGAAGCTGAATGCACAGGGTTCCCAGCTGGGGAACTGCATTGAGAAAGCCCGGCCTTATTATGAGGCCAGGCGCTTGGCCAAGGAGGTAATAATGTCGCTTTGCTTTTGTTATGTTCCACTGCTGAGACTTGCTGTTCCTGTTTGTCTTAGAGGAGGAAACATTAAAGGATTAGAGCTGGGCTTCGTGATTGTACTGAGATGCATTTTGTGTAAGAGACTCAGAAAAAGCAGCCATTGGGATTGTGAAACGACTGTTGAAAAGCAACAATCATTCTTGTTTTCAGTAATGTTCCTAAGCTTTGGTTAGAGAAAGGAGTGTTGTGTTTAGTGCCAAAAAACAATCCGTTCCTCTATTATACCAAACTTAAAGTCCAACTGCAGATAAAATGACACCAGGGTTGCATAGGTTTGTGCAGAGTTTCATCAGAGAGGAAAAGAAACAGCTTTATCCAGATATACCAGAAAATATAGTCCTTCAGCATTCAAAATAAAACATAGCTTAATTCATCAACTTACTAAACAAATGGTTTTTCCAAAGAGCATTGTATCAACAATCTGCAGGAGGGGGGGGAGAGCTCAACAGCAGTTTGTAAAGAGCTCCAAATGGTAAACTCAAACCTCTGTGTTATACCCTGTTGATTGCAGCAAGAGAAAACACTTGCATCTATTTACGCATGCAACACTCCTGCATGTGGACCTTTCTTCTTTACACATATATCTACCTTAACCTAGGTGTTGATTCTTGCAAAAACTCACCCAGATTTCTGTATACCACTGAATAAAATCCCACGTTATCTGCTTTAAACTGAAATATATGGCAGTGTGGACTCACATATCCCAGTTCAGAGCAGATATTGTGGGATTTTTTGCCTTGATATTCTGGGATATGTGGAAGGGCCCCAAGACACCCGGCTTGTTTTCCCAGCTTCCTGAAGGGAATGTAAAACTTTTTTGCTGCATTAAACACTCCACCTTCTTTGCCTATCCTTGCAGGCCCAGCAGGAAACCCAGAAGGCTGCACTTCGGTACGAGCGAGCCGTGAGCATGCACAACGCGGCCCGTGAGATGGTTTTTGTGGCTGAGCAGGGAGTCATGGCCGACAAGAACCGCCTGGATCCCACATGGCAGGAGATGCTCAACCATGCAACTTCCAAGGTGAAATTCCCCTCTCTTTAGCATTCTGTCATTACAGATTGGCCTTGTGCGCTTTTCAGAACCTCTTAGGTTTTGTTGCTGGTGAAAGTGGTGGGGACTAAGGGCCTTTCCACACAGCCCTATATCCCAGAATATAAAGACAGAAAATCCCACATTATCTGAGTGTGGACTCAGATAACCCAGTTCAAAGCAGATTTTTTGGGATTTTCTGCCTTGACATCCTGGGATATAAGGCTGTGTGGAAGAGCCCACAGTTCAAAGCAGATATTGTGGGATTTTCTGCCTTGATATTCTGGGTTATATGGCTGTGTGGAAAGACCCTACGTTTCAGGAAGAGAGCTCAGGAAAATTATTTATCAGCACTACAATTCCCAGAATGCTCCTGCCAGGGAGGGTTACCTGTTGTAAAAATTGTAGTTCCAGCGTTGGGTAGGAACTGGGGTGGGAGTACAAAGCGCATTCTGACCAGTCTTCCCTTCCTTATCCCGTAATATTACTTTTTATTGATATATAGAGAGTGGGAAAGGGTACAATAATTGATGTTAAGTAAGGACGTTTAAAAACATAGTATTGTCTTCTTTCGTAGTCATCTAATACAGAAAAAGCTCTCTATGTTGTTAGAAAGAAGAAAAAGGAAAAAAAACCAATTCTTACCTAATCTAAAACAAAAAGATAAAAAGAGGGTGTAGAGTGTATTGAAGCAAAGAAGATAGAAAAGTTAAGAAACTGAAAATCGATAGCCCCCTCTAACCCTACCTGCCCTGTCACTGCTGTCATCTTCATAATAAAAAACTATATTTTTAATCTCTAAATATTCTTTGAGTATTTTTTATTTAATTTGATACCTTTTTCTGTTTTTAGTAGATTTTCTTTAAGCTTCCATCTATATTGGGGGGGGGGTGTTTCCCGGTTATTGTTATTTCTAGGGCACAGTGATCTGAGAATAGTCTAGCTATAGTTTTAATGTTTTTAATGTTTTTAATACTTACATTTATCTTAGCCGTTGCCCACATCATATCAATGCGTGACCACGAATTATGTCTTCCAGAGTAAAAAGTATATTCTTTTAAATTACCATTATGGTGTCTCCAACTATCTTTTACATTCCAATTTTGCAGTTGTAATATAAATTTTTTGGGCAATTGTGAAGCTTTTCCCGTATTTTTATTATTATTCCCTTTACTAAGGTACAGAAACAACTAAAATAACACAATGGGAAGCAATGAAAGCCGTCATGAGAGGGCATTTTATACAGCAAAATCATATCAAAAAGAAAAAGAAAGAAATGAAAGAAATAACTGAATAAATTCAAAAAGAGGAGGCACTTTTAAAAAATAAACCCAATAATAAAACAACATTATTGAGATTAAAAGTCTTTTTTAAAAAAACTACAATTACAACAAACAGAAAAAATAGACAACTAAAATATATGAAACTATATCACTTTCAATATGCCAATAAGATCGGGAGATGGCTAGCTAATAGAACTTTAAAAAGGAAACAAAAACAGTATATTTCTAAAATCGTGGTAAATGGCACAACATACACTGATGGAGAGAAAATAGCAGATAATTTCAATAGTTTTTATCAAAAGTTATACCAAGAAGAGAACATCTCAAAAGAGCAAGTTATGAAACATATCTGCAATCTAAAACTACAAAAATTATCTGAAAAACAAAGAGAAACACTTAATGGCACTATAACTATGTAGGAAATAGATAATGCCATTGGAAAGCTGAAAAATAACAAGGACCAGATAGTTTCACAGCTATATTTTACAAAACTTTCAAAAATGAACTTAGCCCAATTTAAAAAGAAATACTTAACAATATTTTAATGAATAAATAAATTACTCAATCATGGAACAAAGCCAATATAACTCTCATACATAAAGAAGGCACAGATGCAACTGATATTAAAAACTATAGGCCAATATCCTCATTGAGCCAGAACAATGACTGGGAAAGAGTCTAAACTACTATACTATCATAAATCACACAATATACGAAGTAAATACTGAACTGAACTGAACTGAACTGACTTTATTATTTCTGAGTCGCCCTCCACGTTAGTGCTCCGGGCGACTTACACACAGCAATTCAACAATTAAAATATTAAAATTAGATTAAAATATTCAGGGGTTAAATGCAGGAGCCAGGCTCAGGTAGTTGAGTTCCTGGTTCTGCATTAGCCATGGGCTTTCCTAAATAGCCAGGTCTTCAGAGCTGTCAGGAACTGGGGCAGGTCGAGGGAGGCTCTCTGGTCCGGTGGCATCGAGTTCCAAAGAACGGGGGCCACAACGGAGAACGATCTCCGTCTCGTGGCCTCCAGGTGGGCCTCTTTCAAGCTCGGGACGCAAAGAAGGTTCTTGTTTGCTGGCTGCGGTGTCCTTGAGTAGACAGGCATCAGCAAGCGGTCTTTCAAATATGTTGGGCCCCGGCCCCGCAGGGCTTTGAAAGCCAAGGTCAAGGTCTTATGTAAGGCTCTGTACTCAACGGGCAGCCAGTGCAGGCGCTGCAGGGATGGTGTAATGTGGCATCTCATCGATGTTCCTGTGAGAAGCCTGGCGGCCGCGTTCTTCACAATCTGAATCCTGCGGGTTAGTGACCGGGGTAGACCCACATATAAGGCGTTACAGTAATCCAGCCGTGATGTAACCGTGGCATGGATTACTGTAGCTAGTGCTTCCGTCGGGAGGTAGGGCGCCAGTTGTCTCGCTTGGCGCAAGTGGAAGAAGGCCCTTTTGCTTGTGGAGGCAACCTGGGCCTCCATCGACAATTTGGAGTCCAGGATAACACCAAGGCTCTTTACTGAGGGGGACGGAATCAACGGTTCCCCTTCGAAGGGGGGCAGTGGGAAAGGTGGTTCTGGGCGGCCCGGCCATAAAATCTCCGTTTCACCAGGTATCAACATTTCTTTGTGTTTAGCAAATAAACAATAATTACTCAAATAGACTGAAGTGATTGTGAATTAAGTGAACTGTTTTGGGACTACTTTGGTATTATCTTGGAACAACCCCTCCCTTAGAAGATATTGGATTTACTCAGGACTTTTGGACTGCATTATGCATTTGCGGAGCTTCATGGATGTAGCGTGAGTACGGACATTGTACTTTTTTTCTCTCTCTTTTTTTTAATGACATGACAAAACATAACACATACATTCACACTGCCATTGGCTCCTAGGGTAGGAGTGGGGGGGAGGGAAAGGGACACTAGGGACGGGTGGGGGGACGATCACTTACATCCTAACAGATACAGACGTGTACTAACTTTAAAACAAACTGGTTGACTTCACCCAAGAGTAGCAAATTATGAATATATATTAGGCTATAATATAGCCTTTTGGATTTAGATCCAGTATCCTTTCAAGGCAATGTTCTTTTCTTTTTTGACATAGTCAATCAGCGGGCTCCACGTTTCTTCAAATATTTTTATCGGACCCTTTCTCAAAAGTAGGGTCAGTTTGTCCATTTCCGCTATATTCAATAGTTTGTGCAGCACCTCCTCTGATTCCGGTATCGTCTTCTCCCTCCAGTACTTAGCGAGGGTAATCCTGGCGGCTGTCGCTATATAAATTAACAGTCTTTCTGTTCCCTTGGCCATCTCCTTTCCCTCTGGAATATTCAAAAGAAATAATTTGGGCTTATACACAATTTTTTTTTGCGTTACTACTTCCATTAATTTATGTATCTTTTTCCAATATTTCGAAATTTCACCACAGGACCACCATACATGATAAAATGTACCCCTGTTTGTCAAACACTTCCAGCAAGAATCGTTACCAACCTTATATATATTATCTATATATGCCCTTATATCCTGGCTTGCACTATTGAATATTTTGAATATATATTGAGTATTTACTTCGTATATTGTGTGATTTATGATAGTATAGTAGTTTAGACTCTTTCCCAGTTTTGATAATGACGAAAGGGAAATAATTGATCAGACTGGCCTACCAACAGCTTTTAAAATGGGTAACTGAGGAAGAACAAGTGAAGGATTGCCAAGTAAGATGGGCAAGAGATATAGGGCATACATAACATTCTTTCTCATCAATGAGAATAAATTTGGAACACCAAACTAAAATATACCACATCCATTGACATACGTGAAAACTGGTACAAAATGTTTTTCAGGTGGTACTATACACATGAAAAATTAGTGAAAATTAATGCACAATGGTCCAACAAATGTTGGAAATGTGGGAAAGAAGTAGGTACCTTCTTTCATCAAAGGTGGATCTGTAAAGAAATTAAAAGCTACTGGAGGAAAATACATAAATATACACATAGAATATTAAAAATTAAATTTCCACTATTACCTGAAACATATCTCTTAGGTATCACAGACACCAGAATAGACAAAAACCAAGACAGAATGTTATTCTTAATGAACACGACTGCTAGAATAATTTTGGCCAAAACATGGAAACAAAAAAAAATACCGCAGACGGATGAATGGGTTAGTAAATTATTTGATACAATACAAATGGACAAATTATCACAAGGATTGAAAGAAACAGACAAAAACCGGAATGGTCAGGATTTGAAGACTATTCGAAGCGAAAAAAACACATTGTTAATGGACATTTCCGGCACGTGAAGTAATCACAGAGACATACAAATCAGCTTCAAAACTCAAAGAAGTGTGAAAATACATTATCTCAAGGAACTTCGAGAAGTCAGTTTTTGTTTTGTATTTGTGGGGTTTTTTCCTTTCTCTCTCCTCTTCTCACTTTTATCTTCTATATATGTATTCACCCTCTTTCGCTGTACAGTTCTATCATCAAACTATAATAAAAACTATTTTTTAAAATCTGTATTTTTGTCTTATTTCTTCTTATATCTGATTGATTAACTTTTCATGATCTCTTGGATATCATTGGGGATCCTGTTACTCTTGTCACTAACTCCTTTTTTTCTTTTCTTGTTGTTCCTACATCTCAGTAGTAGTTAACTTGCTCTTGTTAGTGTAAAAAAACTCAGTGTTTTTATTCTCTTTGTTTAAAAAGTCAACAAAAGGCCACAACTGTCCTTCAAATTTGGGAGGCTCTGGCGATTGTAAAGTAAAGGTAAAGGTTTCCCCTTGACATTAAGTCTAGTTGTGTCCGACTCTGGGGGATGATGCTCATCTCCATTTCTAAGCCAAATAGCCAGTATTGTCTGTAGACATCGCCAAGATCATGTGGCTGGCATGACTGCATGGAGCGCCTTTACCCCCCCCCCCCCCCTTGCATGTTTTCGAACTGCCAGGTTGGCAGAAGCTGGGGCTATCAACAGGAGCAAGTTCAGTCAGCAAGTTCAGCAGCTTCACAGTTTAATCCTCTGCACCACTGTGGCCCTGGCGATTGTATAATCAATTTGTCCATATCTGCCAGATCCATCATTTTGATAATCCATTGATCTTTCATGGGAATTTCTTCTTGTGTCATATAATAGGCATCTATAATCCTTGCTGTAGTCAACATATATTTTTAAAGTTTCAATTTTGGGGGGTGCCTAAATTGCATTTGTAAATCTCAACAGAAATGCTAATTAAAGGTTCTAATGGTACCTTCATTTTAAAGATATCTTCAATGTTCTTATGTATTATAATACAGAATGTTTTGGCTTTAGAGCATGACCACCACATATGGAAAAAAGTTCATTCTTTTTACTGACATTTCCAACAAATGTTTTTAAATTTTGGTTCCATCTTTGCTAGTTTCTCCAGTGTCCTGTACCATCTGTACATTATCTTGTAGAAATATTCTCTTAGTCCATAACATTCTGTAAATTTATTGTTTTCCACATCTGTTCCCACTTGTCTCAATTAATATTATGACCATTGAATCATATAATCTTTACTCAGATGTTTTTCTGTATCTAATTTTAATATTTTATAGACTTTTGAAAAAAATTCCCGTAGACTGGAAAAAATATTATTCATTTTGTTACCTTTCCAAATTGATGCTTGTCTTCTTGTCCATTTGGCATCTTTCTTTTAGTTGTCTATATATTTTTTTTCTTGTCAGGTGCGACTTGAGAAACTGCAAGTTGCTTCTGGTGTGAGAGAATTGGCTGTCTGCAAGAACATTGCCCAGGGGATGCCTGGATGTTTGATGTTTTTTACCATCCTTGTGGGAGGCTTCTCTCATGTGTCCGCATGGGAGCTGGAGCTGACAGAGGGAGTTCAACCCGCTCTCCCCGGAATTGAACCTGCTGGCACAAGGGTTTAACCCATTTCGCCACAGGGGGCTCCGTTGTCTATATTGAAACGATGTAAATTGTATTCCCTCTTGTTGTAGCTTGCTTGTTTTTAAAAAAGGAACTTCATTTTGTTGTCTAGTTTCTAATACCTGCTTATAGATGGGCCACTTGTGTCTGATGGAAGGCTTATTTGGTTGAAGTCCACAGAGGTATTTTTGAATATAATCTTGGTTTGTCCTTTCCCCACCTTTGTCATTTTAGGTTAATGAAGCTGAGGAAGAGCGGTTGCGCAGCGAACGGGAACATCAGCGTGTCACCCAGCTCTGCCAGCAAGCTGAGGCCAAGGTGCAGTCACTGCAAAAGTCCCTGAAGCGTGTCATTGTGAAGAGCAAGCCTTACTTTGAATTGAAGGCTCAGTTCAACCAAATCCTTGAGGTAAGGCCACTGATCCTGTTCTGATTCCCTTGCCCTATAATTGGGAATAGTCCAGGAGGATTTCTCCACTACTGGAACCCAATCTGTGTGGACTCCAGTTAATCTTTCTACAATGGCTCAAAATTCCAAACATAAAATCATAGAGTTGGAGGATACCCCAAGAGCCATCCAGTCCAACCCTGTTCTGCTGTACAGGAGCACACAATCAAAGTACCACAGACAGATAATAATAACAACAATAATAACAATAACAACAATAACAATAACACTTTATTTATATTCTGCCTTTCTCCCCGAGGGGACTCAAAGCTGATTACATAGACACAGGCAAACATTCAATGCCTTTTTACAAATGACATATAATGAGACACAAATACACAGATAAAGGCAAAGACTTCTTCTTTCATTGGTGGTGCTCAGAGGTGGTGCTCATCTCCAGCTTTGTGGGATGTATCCTTTTTTTCATTTCCAAGACGAGGAGCCTGTGTCCATAGACACCTCCTGGTCATGTGGCCGGCATGACTGCTTGGAGTGTCTTTTTGCCTTTTCCCGACAAAGCAGTACCTATTGATCTACTCACATTTGCATGTTTTTGAACTGGTAGGTTTGCAAGAGCTGGGGCTAACAGAGGGAGCACTACCCCGTCCTGCAGATTTAAATTGCCAACTACTTGTCAGCAGTTCAGCTGCACAAAGGTTTAACCCATTTTGCTATCCAGCCATCTTAAAGGAGACTCCACTGCACTTGAACTATTGAACAGTTACTACCTTTAGGAGCCCTCCCACTACCCATTGTTTAGGTGGAACCTCTTTTTCTGTAGTTTGAATCCATTGCTCCATGTCCTAGTTTCCAGAGCAGCAAAAAACAAGCTCACCTCCTCCTCAATGGGACACTCTTAAGAATGGATGGAATCCATGGTCAGTTTTCACTGGAGGGAGGAGATAAGGCCACAATAACCCAGTCAAATCTGTAATCCGGCATCCTGTTAATGTTCCTTAAATATCCACATATGGAGATACGCTGTGCCCTCACTACACACTGCCATGTATAATAGAAATGCTGCACAATTTGTCAATGGCTTGGGGCCCTTCCAGGCAGGCCTTATATCCCAGGATCTGATCTGCTTATTGCAGAATATCTGGCAGTGTGGACCCATTCATATAATCCAGTTTAAAGTAGAAAACCTGGGATCAGATCCTGGGATATAGGTCCTGTCTGGAAGGGCCCTTATTATCGATACACAGGTCACAGTTCTTCTGCTGCTGTAATCCATCTGTAGTTCAGTGTAGTTCAGTGTAAATTACTCAGGTTACTAACAGGATGCTAGCCAAAATATATCTTTATTTATGACTTTGTCAGTGTTTGAGCTGTGTTTGTTTCAATTTTTGTAAGCTGCCTTGAGCCCCAGAATGGAGAAAAGGTGAGATATACATGAGTAAATAACTGCCATAGCAGCCTCCATGTCAGAACATAGAAATGTTGTATCTCTAGTGACTAGAGCTTCCAGCATCGCCAGTGGATATCTCCCTTGCTGGTTAGAAATATTTGGGTGTTAAAGTCCAAAATGTACCTTTCTGCAACTCTCTTAGAGTTCCATGTTTGAATATGGAATTGGAATATGATATGACCCCTGTACCTGCAAGATCAGTATCCATATCTTCAGCTATGCATATCCATCAAAATATTCCCTCCCTGGGAATTTTCTATGTCCTCCAGACAATTTAATGGCATGGCAAAACTTTCAATGACCTTGTCAGTTACCAGTCAAATTGCAAGTCGCTTCTTGTATGAGAGAATGGGCCATCTCCAAGGATGTTGCCCAGGGGACACCCGGGTGTTTTACCATCCTGTGGGGAGGCTTCTATGTCGCTGCATAGAAAACTGGAGCTGACAGATGGGAGCTCACCCCGCTTTGAACATGGCACAAGAGTTTAACCCATTGCACCACCGGGGGACTCCACCAGTCAAATTGTAAATTGTTAAATGCATTCAAATGCTGCTGTTAACTAACGCAGTCAATTGCCTTGTTAATTACTAGTCAACCAGAAACCTTGGTTTTGCAAGAATTTCAAAGCATAGCCTCAGTCAGTTGGAGTAAGAGGCCTTTGATTTGCTTCTTCAGCTGCCGCCAGTGCTACTGGAGTAAGTTAATTTACCTTTATGGGTTCCTGAGTTGATTTGGAATGGAAGATTATTCTGTAATGAATTAAAATCACTCCATAATGGATTTAATTTAATTTATAATTAATTTTGATCCTAGATGAATTAGAAGGAATACAACAATGCATTAAAATGTTAATCTTTTGCAATAACATTAATTACTTTGTGGGTTTGGGGACTTTACTGTTTAATAATTAATGGTTTATGTTAATTAAAAAATGTTTTATGTGACCATATCTCCCTCCATGAATCGGCCCGGGCCCTTTGATCTTCAGGGGAGGCCCTCCTTTCGCCCCTGCCAGTTTCACAGGCTCGTCTGGTGAGCACAAGAGAGAGCCTTTTCCTCTGTGGCCCACCGGCTCTTGAGCTCTCTACCCAGAGAGATTAGTCCCTTCTTTAGAAACCTTTAAAAAGAACCTTAAAACCTGGCTCTTCCACTGCGCCTTTGGTGAGTAGGCACACAACCTCACGCTACTGTTTCCCCCAACATTTCTGTCACTGGAGTATATGTGTCCCCCCAGGGAAAGTTTGGTTCTACAACCCCGTTTTCTTGAGCTCTCCTTTACAAATAACCTGTTCCTTCTTATCTCACCCCTGAGTTTTTAACTTTTTATCCTGCACATATGGCCCGACCATTGTCCTTGTGCTTATTGTAATTTTATACTGCTCAATTTATTCCTGTGTTTTTATGTAATTATGATGTTGCTATTTGTTGCTTAGTGTATTTGGTTTTTATTTTGCTGTACTCTGTTGTTCCGGCTTGGCCCCATGTAAGCCGCCCCAAGTCCCTGTTGGGGGAGATGGTGGAGGGGTATAAATAAAGTTTATTATTATTATTTATAATTTTCCTGTTCGAATACACTTTTTCCTGATTGGTGTCTGCTATTGTCAAATTGGTCCCTGTTGAGTATGCAGCCTTTAAGCAGTCAGCAAATTGGAGAAGTATTCATGCGGCCTGCAAAAGTTGGTTTAAGCATTCAACTTCTCAACCCACCAAATCCTCCAGGCAATGCACATTGGCTAAAAACACTCTAAACGTTAAATTAATAACTAAACATCAATTAAATTAAGTTCAATCTCCTCCATAAGAAACTAGACAAAATATACATTTAATAATATACTTTTTTGTATTTTGCTCTATCTTGCCAAGGGGACTCAGAGTGGATTACAGAATACATATATGGCAAACATTCAATGCCGTTACACAATTAACAACAAAGACAGACAATACATAGACAGGGGCAAGACTTCCTAATTTTTAATCTCCAGCATCTGGAGGCTGTGCTCGACTTGGCCCTGGGAAGGTGCTGTTGTTTCACTTTCCACACCAAGGAGGCTGTTGTCCATGGATGACTTCCTGATTGAATTTGCTGGCATGTTTTCAGGGGAACTTTTAACCACATTGCTGTTTTCAAACTGCTAGGTAAGCAGAAGCTAGGGCTGACGGCGGGAGCTCACCCCAACTCAAACTGCCGACCTTCTGGTCAACAAGATTTTCAGTAGCAGGCAGCTTAACTTCTTGTTTCATTTAACAAAACAGTTAAATGAAAAAGCAGCCATACAATCCTAACTTGAAGAGCCCAGAAAGATGTGGAATCATGCCATTTTTACTGCCTACAATTAACTAAGGAAAGATATTTGTTGGCTAGGGCAGATGCAACATGCTAACAGCATCGGGAGAGCCAGGGGTTATACAATCCTATGCTAATCAATTATTTCTCAGCCTGGTATTTGTCCTATAAGAATGTTTAAAATTTATTTGTAACCTATCTTTTCTCATAGGTCCCCTGGTGGCGCAGTGGGTCCAACTGCTGAGCTGCTGAACTTGTGGACCGAAACGTTGGCGGTTTGAATCCAGGGAGTGGGGTGAGCTCCCACTGTTAGCCCCAGTTTCTGCCAAACTAGCCATTTGAAAACATGCAAGTGTGAGTAGATCAATAGGTACCGCTCTGGCGGGAAGATAACGGTCATGCAGTCATGCTGGCCACATGACCTTGGAGATGTCTACGGACAATGGCGGGTCTTTGGCTTAGAAATTGAGATGAGCACCAACCCCCAGAGTCGGACACGACTAGACCTAATGTTAGGGGAAACCTTTGCCTGTACCTTTACTACCTCTCCTCATGGCTCGGGAGCGGGTCCAACATGGTTGAAGCACTCAGATAAAATATAATACTATTTAAAGGCATCTAATAAATTGCACAAAACAAAGATTTACAACAGTGCTAATAAAATGTAAATTAAAATTCATGGTTTAAAATTGACTGGATAGGCCTGCTGGAAGAAACACGTCTTTGTTTTAAATTCTGACAGCTAATTTTGCTGCAAAGCTGTTCCCACAGATCATTCAATAGTCTTGGGGCAGCCAATGAAACGGTCCTCTGGATGACAATTGTCAGTTGGGTTCTGGCTGGTTGGAATAAGTGTCCTCAGGGGACCTAAGTGTCCCAAGGGACGGATTGTACAGCAGAAGGCGATCCTGTAGATAACCTATAGGGTTTTTAATGTCAAAAACAACACATTGTACTTTATTCAGAAACTAATTGACAACCAGTGGAGTGACTTCAGTATGGGTGTGAAATGTTGCTAAATGTGGCCAAGATGGCCCCAATGTTAGCCTTTAAAAATATATGAAAAAGGTAGAAAAGTTCTGTGTGTGTATGAAATGGAAGTCAGCTTTCCAAAGTCTGTGTTGTTGAAGGCTTTCATAGCCAGAAGCACTGGGTTGTTGTAGGTTTTTTGGGATGTATGGCCATGTTCTAGAAGTATTCTCTCCTGATGTTTTGCCCACATCTATGGCAGGCATTCTCAGAGGTTGTGAGGTCTGTTGGAAACTAGGAAAATTTGGTTTATATATCTGTGGAAAATCCAGGGTGGAAGAAAGAACTCTTGTCTGTTGGAGCTAGGTGTGAATGTTTCAATTGGCCACCTTGATTAGCATTTGTTGGTCCGACAGTTTTTAGGTGTGGCTTGTTACTGCCTGGGAAATCTTTTATTGAGAGGTTATTAGATGTTGCTGATTGTTTCTTGTCTGGAGTTCCCCTGTGTTTGAGTGTTGTTCTTTATGTACTGTTATAATTTTAGAGTTTTGTAATACTGGTAGCCAGATTTTGTTCATTTTCATGATTCCTTCCTTTCTGTTGAAATTGTCCACATGCTTGTGGATGTCAATGGCTTCTCTGGTAATTGTTAGAGTGGTCCACCATGTTTGTTTCTCAAATAATATGCTATGTCCAGGTTGGTTCATCAGGTGCTGTGATTGACTTCTCTGGTTGACTTAGTCTGCAGTGCCTTTCAAGTTCCTTGATTCGTGTTTGGGCAGTGTTGCGTTTGGTGGTCCTTATGTATACTTGTCCACAGCTGCATGGTATATGGTAGATTCCTGCAGAGGTGAGAGGATCCCTCTTGTCCTTTGCTGAACATAGCATTTGTTGAGTTTTCTTACTGAGATTGTAGATATGTTGTGTTTCCTCATCAGCTTCCCTATGCGGTCAGTGGTTCCCTTGATGTATGGCAAGAACACTTTTCCTCTGGGTGGATACTTGTCTTTACTCTCGTGGCTTGTTCTTGGTCTTGCAAAGTCTCATTGGAAAGCCAATGTGGAGTCGCAGTCCCAAGCATACAAATACAGGTCATCTGCATTAAAGTAAAGGTAAAAGATTACCCTTGGCATTAAGTCTAGTCATGGCTGATTCTGGGGGGAGGTGCTCATCTCCATTTTAAGCCGAAGGGCCAGTGTTGTCCATAGACGCTTCCAAGGTCATGTGGCCAGCATGACTGGATGGAGCACCGTTACCTTCTCACTGAAGCAATGATCTACTCACATTTGCATGGTTTCAAATTGCTGGGTTGGCAGAAGCTGGGGCTAACATGTTCTCATGCTGCTCCCTGGATTCGACCTGCTGACCTTTTGGTCAGCAAGTTCTGCAGCTCAGTGGTTTAACACACTGCACAATTGTGGGGTCATCTGTATTGTTACAGTAAAAATCCCTAAGAGATTTGACCCATGCTTGCTATATTGAGAGTGATTATAACAGGCTTTCATACCTCTATCTCTGCTGTTTAGGAGCACAAAGCCCGGGTGACGTCCCTAGAGCAGCAGGTTTCTCAGGCCAAGATGCGCTACTCGGTGGCTTTGAGGAATCTGGAACAGATCAGCGAGCAGATCCACGCCCGGCGGCTCCAGCGCCTGGTCGGGCGCAGGGCTTCCCCAGTGGGGGCGGAGGCCAGCCCGGCCCTGCTGTATGGCAGTGCAGCGCTCCCTCCAGAACCGACCTCCTCTTCCGACACCCTCTCGGTGCTCAGCTTCCAGACCATTGCTTCTGACCTGCAGAAGTTCGACTCGGTGGAGCACCTGCTGGGTCTGTCCGATGCTGCCAGCCTCAACAGCGACGAGCTGGAGGAGCGGGAGCAGCGCCGCAGTGCCCAAGTGCACCCCTTCAAGCACCACCGCAGCATCAGCCTCTGACGTCCCTCTCCTCCCCCTGACCCTCTTGCAGTCCCTTTAACTCTGGTCCTTCTGAGTATTTGGGACCAGAGGGCTGAGACATAGTTACAAGGGGGAGGTGGTTTGTGGAGTGCATGGGTTATGTAGCAACATTGGTCCTGGCCCGTCTGACATGTAGCCTGCAAGTGGATGGTTTCCTCTTTGTGTGTAGCCCCTTAACTCCATGTCCTACAAGCACAACGGGGCTCATCCATGCTCCCATTGCTTGAAGACTTCGGCATTTTTGTCCCGTTGTTCTTGGTCCATCAAGCCATTGCTCCCCCCCTTTTTCCCCAGCATGCACCTGTTTCCTGGGAGTGTTACATGCTGAAAGCGCTTCTGCAGCCCTGCCTGTAGGCTTGATGGTAAAACCATCCTTTTGACCTCCTGGTAGGCAAAGAATGGTGAAGGGGTGGTTTGACATGGTTGTTTTGTAGTGGTGGGCTAGAAATGAAGAAAAAGGAAGAAGCTGGGCACAGAGATGTTAGTGTACGCTCCCTTGCTGCTATCACTGCATTGTAAAGACCCTTCCCACACCGCTTTCATTGAATTGTTAACCCAGGCCTTTTTAAATGGAACTCTTGCGCCCCTACCGGGCTACCTTGAACACTTTTATTCTCGGAGGCATGTCCTTTGTCCCTCTCTAGTGACAGATTTTCTATTTAGGATGGCAGCTCCTGCCTCTTTATAGCTTCATAGGGCCGAAGACCTGCTCTCGTGTCTTAGCAGAGCCAAAGCTACGAAGAGGCTGGCATTCACACTTACCAGAAGAGAAGGACACACAGTCAGAAGGTGGTTCTGTTTGGGATGACAGACTTCACTCTCTGTGGGTTTCAACCTCTCAGCACATCCCAGTTTTACACTAGTGCCGCTTGGGATGTCATTTGCACTAAAAGGTGGCAAAAGATGGAGCTGGGAAGCTTCTCTCTATGCTCCCAGCAATCTCCCCAGCCCTTGTCTCTCCTTGCATTTTGTGTGGGGTGGCAATCTAAACAGATTTGCTGGTCGCTGGCTGTGATGAGAGCCTGTCACCGGTTCGAGGCAGCCTGATAGCAACTCTGTATGTGTGCGTGCGTATTTGTATGACTGGCTTCTGCTGTGTATTTTATTTAAAGTAAAGTTTATGCCCTATGGAATATTTCTTGCTTCTCTCCATCTTTTCTCTCTCTCAACCTGGTTTTGAAATTGAAGTTTTCCTTGGGTAGACATGACAAGTTTGGATGGGGAAGTGCAGCTGATGTTTTTTCACATGGATCACAAGCTGGAAAGGGGATCAGGAACCCCTTCTTTGGCAGGCCTTCCACGAAATTGTCAATAAAGTGGGCCTCATTGTAGAAACTGAAAATGCAGTGTACTTCACCCAATATCTCCCATTCCTCCATTTGATATATTTGTGGATATATTTTATTGGTTTCTATGGCTTTCTGTGGAGCCCATGGTGGTGCAGTGAGTTAAACTACTAAGCTGTTGAACTTGTTGACCAAAAGGTCACAGATTCGAATCTGGGGAGCAGCGTGAGCTCCCACTGTTAGACCCAGCTTCTGTCAACCTAGCAGTTTGAAAACATGTAAATGTGAGTAGATCAATAAGTACGTTAGGAAGCTCCAGCAGGAAGGTAAGGGCACTCCATGCAGTCATGCCGGCCACATGACCTTGGAGGTATCTACGGACAATGCTGGCTCTTCGGCCTAGAAATTGAGATGAGCGTCAACCCCCAGAGTCGGATATGACTGGACTTAATGTCAGGGGAAAACCTTTACCTTTACTATGGTTTTTTACTCCTTTACATTGGCATGTGTATGTGAAGGAGTGATTGTGTTAGAAGCATAAGAAGAACTCTGCTAGGTTCACGGTAATTGGTAGGGATTGCTAATATTCCAGAAGACAGGAGCAGAATTCAAAACGATCTTAATAGAGAGCTGATTGGCCAAAACTAACAAAGCAAAGTTCAACAGTGACAAATGTAAGATACTCCAATTAGGCAGAAAAAATGAAATGCAAAGATACAGAATGGGGGACGCCTGGCTCGACCGCAGTACGTGTGAAAAAGATCTTTGAGTCCTCATGGACAAGTTAAACACGAGCCAACAATATCATGTGCCGGCAAAAAAGCCAATGGGATCTAGTATGTAGATCCAAGGAACTCATTCTACCCCTCTATTCTGCCTTGGTCAGACCACACCTGGAATCACAGTGTCCAATTCTGGACACTGCAGTTTAAGAGATGTTGGCAAGCTAGAATGTCTCCAGAGGAAAACAAGCTCTATGAGGAGTGACTTAAAGAGTTGGGCATGTTTAGCTGAGAGGAGACATGATGAGAGCCATGTAAAATATGTGAGGAGAAGCCACAGGTAGGAGGGAGGAGGCTTGTTTTCTGCTGCCCTGGAGACTAGGAAGCGGAACATTGGCTTCATATTACAAGAAAGGAACTTCCACCTGAACATTAGGAAGAACTTCCTGACTGTGAGAGGTGTTCAGCAGTAGAACTCTCTGCCCAATAATGGGATGGACACTCCTTTAGAGGCTTTTAAACAAAGCCATCTGTCAAAGAGGCTTTGAATGCGATTTTCTTGCTTTTTTGGCGGGGTTGGACTGGATGGCTCATGAGGTCTCTTCCAACTCTATGATTCTGATTCTACATCCAATCCAGATGTAAGAGCTACCAAAACCTACATCTCACAGTGGCCAACCAAATGACCCAGCCCACAAGCAATAATTTCCCTTTTTGCTCCCAAGTAAATTGCATACTGGGCACATTGCATTCCATAGATGACTTGTCAAATGTTGTCCACTGAAAACTAACATCTCTGATGAACCCAGATTCCCATTGGAAGGAGAAGTAAATTAGAGGTCACTTGAAAATGTATTGCAATCTGTTGGTAGACTTTGCTGGAAGTTCTTATTTAGTAAGGACTGGCTAAAAGGAAAGCCTGGAGTAGAATAGAAAGGCACAGGTGTTCCAACAGAAGTTTGTATGGAAGAACTTTGGCCAATATTCACTTCTGGTCCTCAAATGCCAGGACACCGAAATCTTGAATTCCCATTCTTTACCATAAGACAGGAGCCCCTGGTGGCGCAATGGGTTAAACCCTTGTGCTGGCAGGACTGCTGACCAAACGTCTGGCAGTTCAAATCTGGGGAGTGGAGTGAACTCCTGTCTGTCAGCTTCAGCTTCTCATGTGGTGACATGAGAGAAGCCTCCTACAGGATAGTAAAACATCCAGGCGTCCCCTGGGCAAAATCCTTGCAGGCAGCCAATTCTCTCACACCAGAAGTGACTTGCAGTTTTTCAATTATCTACTGACACACAATGTCTACATTAACTCTATGGTGGAACACCTATTCAACTTGGATTTCCATCCTCCAAAACTAGCTGGAAGGCATCTATCCACACTGCTCTATGCTGATGATGCAGTTCCTCTTTCTAGAACTCAAGTTGGACTGAAAAGACCCCGGGGGAGCATTAACAAATTACTGCCAGGAAGAACAGTTGCACCTTGACTTTCAGAAAACTAAAATTATGGTGTTTGCTAAACGACCCAAGAGGCACAACTGGAGAATAGATGGAAACAAAATAGAGCAGGTCTCAAGCTTTAAATATCTTGGTGTTACCCTCCATAGCAGCAACAGCAGGAAAGCCCATGCAGAGTGTGCAGCAGAGACAGCACAAAAGAGTTCATCCGCTACCTTAAGATATCTCAGGACGGGAGGAGGTCACTTTATACCGGTGGCACTTAAACTTTTTGAAGCAAAATCAGTCGCATAAATGCTGTATGGAGCCCAGCTTGGACCCTTCTCAAATTATGCCCCACTAGAGCAGGTCCAATCGAAATTCCTAAGAGCGGCTCTACAGGCTCCCAGATGTGTCCCTAACGCTACCCTGCGATTGGAGACAGGCTTCGTGAAAGTGGAAGCGAGAATATGGACAGCTATTCTCAACTACTGGCTACACCTATGCTTCTCCCCATGTGGTCTTACCCCCCTTATCATGAGAGACGACTCCAGTCCACATGGATTAAAACAGTAGCAGCAAAGATCGCAACGCTAGGTTTCTCCCAAGGACAATTGCTAAGCATGAGATGGGACCAAGCCAAGGATCTCATTAAGCAACGGATCCTGGGCATAGAGCGCCAATCCGACCTAGCCTGTTCCCCAGCCTTCATTGTTAGGGAAGCCACTAAATACCTCACTGTCCCCATGGCATACCTAACAGACCTGGAGGTGCTCAAACACCGAAGGGCTTTTACCCTGGCAAGATGCCATGCCCTCCCATCAGCTGTATTGGAGGGGAGGTATGGGAAGACCCCCTTCAAGCAGAGACTATGCCCCTGTGGGTCTGGTCATGTGGAAACAACGGAGCACGTGCTTCTTCAATGCATGTTCTACAGAGATCTTAGATCCAATCTCATTGGGCCATGGCTTTTAAAGTACCCGGGGCGCAGTGAAAGATGTTATTCCACCCTGCTGCTTTCAGACTCTAACACTGCAATGACTTACAGTGTTGCTAAGTTCTGTGCTGCTGCTCTTAATATCAGACGGGTGATGATTGACATTGTAAGGCAACAATATCCTGTCTTTTAATATATATTTTTATACTGATTTCTAGTCTGATTTTAAATAACTGTTTACTGGGGAGTTGTCCTTCTCCTCTTAGGGCACTTGTGCCCGTTTTGTGCTGGTCTGTGACCGTAATAAAGTTTTTGATTGATTGATACTGACACACACAAACCACAAGGCATTGATTTTGTATGGAGGGAATTGATTTTGTATGTAGAATTTCCTCAAATTAATTTAAAACTAGATAAGGCATTTTTAAAAATTAGAATTGCTGAAGTTTTACAATGAGTTGGTTTTTACTCGTCAGCCAAAAATTAGAATTGCTGAAGTTTTACAATGAGTTGGTTTTTACTCGTCAGCCATAGCAGATAAGTAAAAAAGAAAGAAAGGAAAAAGCAGCAAACTGCCCTGGTGAACGAATAGCATTTTGCAACCCTTTGGGAAGACCCAAGAGTTTTCTCCAGAGTTTGAGCAATGAAACTCTGACATTTTGCTGTGACAGTTGTTATACTTGTCATGATGTTGGTTTTCATAGCAAGTCTTGAGAACACTGATATAAGGGGCAATGTAAGGAAATAATTCAGAAGTGAGGATCCACTTGAAATATATATTTCGCTATTCACTTTGATTGCCAAACTGGAACTCTTGAGATTCTTTGCCATTGGTGATCTTGGTTATTCTGGCCTTTGGATGTCCTATTTTTGTTGGTCATCTTGATGAGTGCTTCTCAGGTTGTGAGGGAACAATAAGTATCCCCCCCCCCCCCAATGTGCTAGGGACTGGGACCATATTTGTGCTGATTGGCACACACTGACCTATCCTTCCCTCCCTCCGTAGACTTCACTTCTGTTATGCCCACAAAAGACTCTTCTAGATAATGATAGATGGTGTAATGGCCTTCCAATATTATTCCAGGAAAAATGATAATTAAATGCACAAAAATAATGATAATGAAATGCACAACCTGTTGCATTTCAAGTCCAGGCTGTGCAATGAGCATAGCTCAACAAAGGACCAGAATGGCCTCTCCTAGTTGGTTGAACCAATGACAATAAAGTTACAAAAGCAAAGACTCATATACACGACAATACAGAAATCTCAATATTGCTGTTGTGGTTGGGTGTTTTTGAGTCTTTTTTGAGCTATGGTGACCCAGAGGATAAATTCTTATGAGGTTTTGACAAAAAAGGGGTTTTCAAAGCCCAGCAGGGATTCAGAATCTCTCAGGTTGTAGTCCAACCTCAAACCATTCTGCTGGTGTAGCAACCAGCATTATTTGTCTTTAAATACTGAAGCCACCACAGGCCAGAACATCCCCAGCAAGTTCTGCTCCTGGATTGGGGCTCCTCAACCCCAGGACATCTCCCGCTGGGAGTGAGTAACCAACTCCAGGAGGATGCAGCTATAAAACCTAAGACCACATTACCTGCAGAGCTAGAGGAGTCTGCTGCTGTGGCTGCTATAGGAGGCCAGAACATCCCCAGCAAGTTCTCCTGCTCCTGGATTGGGGCTCCTCGTGAGCAAGACTGCAACCCCAGGACATCTCCAGCTGGGAGTGAGTAACCAACTCCAGGAGGATGCAGCTATAAAACCTAAGACCACATTACCTGCAGAGTTAGAGGAGTCTGCTGCTGTGGCTGCTATAGGAGGCCAGAACATCCCCAGCAAGTTCTCCTGCTCCTGGATTGGGGCTCCTCGTGAGCAAGACTGCAACCCCAGGACATCTCCAGCTGGGAGTGAGTAACCTACTCCAGGAGGATGCAGCTATAAAACCTAAGGCCGCATTACCTGCAGAGCTAGAGGAGTCTGCTGCTGTGGCTGCTATAGGAGGCCAGGCCGCTGCTGCCTTTGTCTTGTGTGTGTGGTTGTGTGTGTTGTTAGTTGTGGTGTGTGTGTTGTTAGTTGTGTGTGTGTTGTTAGTTGTGGTGTGTTGAGTTGGGGTGTGTGTGTGAATGTTTTCGTCCATATAACAAGTATTTCCAGCATTTAAGCCTAATTGCATCATCAACAGCTTGGTAAACTCTAAGATGACGTCGTCATCTTAGAAGGCCTCGAGCGCCCAGCCTTCCGCTAATTGTTCCAACTGACTAATTCAACAAGGTCAACTTTATTGCAAACAGGAGCATCTGTAGTCTTTTTGAGAGGCTGTTTTTTACTTGAACGGGATGGGGTTGCTGTCACTCCGGGGGGTGCCGGTTGGTTTTCTCCACGGGCCGCTTGGGGGGCAGTCACTCAAGACCCAGGCAGTGGACTCACTTCATACAAATACATCTGACTACTAAGCTAGGGCACTGGGTAGCCCAGTGTGATTGGGTATACCATCATTACCACCCTACCAATTGCACATTTGCACAATCTGTCGTTTGGTTGCTGCTGTTGTTGTTGCTGCTGATATAATCAAGCCTGGTGCTAAACCTGGTCCCTAATTGTAGTTCTCATTGTGACTCTTGCACTTTATGTACTCGCACTTTACACGCTAGTAACCTACCTTGCACTTTATATTATCCATTGTCCTCCATCTTACTTATGTTGCGACTAAACTTGCTGCACTTTACATTTGCACTTGCACTTTGTGCATTTTCTACAGTTCAGAGCAACCTGGAGGGAGGTGGTGGTTGCAGGGTGGGGGAATATGCGGGAGAGAGATCGACAGCTTGCATGGATGTATTAAACCAAAATCTGTTACATAATGTTCAGCCAGGGGAGGGAACATGCAGGGGGGATGGGTCCCGGGCGGGGAGCCCCCATTGGGGCGGTGACTGGTAGGGGGAGACGCAGGAAAGGGAGACCCTAAGTATTGATTTGGCCTCGAATTTGTGGTGGATCTAAACTGCCAATTCGACCTAGAAGCGAGCGTTCTAAATTTCCAATTCGGCCAAAAATTTGTACAAGAACCTTAATAAAATTAAACCGGGCTCCTGACAAAGCTAAGCTGAGTACCCAGGAAGGCGGCCCCTCCCGGTTGAAAGTGGTGCTGTTTAATGCCAGGTCTGTCAATGGCAAAACATCAATAATTCAAGATCTAATTCTTGAAGAACAAGCTGACCTGGCTTGTATGACAGAGACCTGGTTGGACGAGGCTGGGGGGGGGGGGGTTAATCTCAGCTTTGGCCACCGGGTTACTCCATACAGCACCAATCGAGACTGGGAGGGCAGGGAGGGGGAGTCGCAGTGGTCTAGAAGGATTCCATCCCCTTGACTAGGTGCCCCATCCCGCAGTCAACCACGTTCGAATGTGTCGGCCTAAGGGTTGGTCACCGGGACAGGATAAGGATTCTGCTAGTGTACCGACCACCCTGCTGCACTACAGTCTCCCTACCTGAGCTAGCCGGAGTGGTCTCAGGCCTGGCGGTGGATTGTGCTGGGAGACTTCAACGTCCATGCTGAGTCTACTCTATCAGGAGCGGCTCAAGACTTCATGGCCGCCATGGCAACCATGGGCCTGTCCCAGCTAATATCGGGTCCTACCCATAGTGCAGGACACACGTTAGATCTGGTTTTCTGCCAGGGATGGGATGAAGGTGGCGGAGCAGAGGAATTGACCATTATTCCTTTGCCATGGGCCGACCACCACCTGATCAGGTTTAGACTTATTGTGCCTTTCTACCTCCGCAGGGGTGGTGGACCCATTAGAATGGTCCGCCCCAGGAGACTTATGGATCCGAATGGATTCCTGACGGCTCTTGGGGATTTTCCCGCCTCGGTAAGTGACCCTGTTGAGGCTCTTGTGTCTCTCTGGGACAGGGAGATGACAAGGTTTATTGACACGATTGCTCCAGAACGCCCCCTCTCGAGTAACCGAGCTAAACCAGCTCCTTGGTTTACTGAGGAGCTGGCAGCGATGAAGCGAAAAAAGAGGAGGCTAGAGTGCGTGTGGCGTCGGAAGTGGAGCAGATCAGCCCATGCGCATCTGGTCTCTTATTTGAGGACCTATGACGCAGCAACGAAGGCCGCACAAAATTCATCCATTGCGGCCAAGGTGGCCGCTGCCAAAAACCTTCCAGCGGAAGTGTTCCGAGTTGTTAAATCTGCCTCAGTGCGAGATCCCTGACAGCTCGGCAGTACGCTGTGAAGAGTTTGCTCGGGCCTTCGCGGACGAAATGGCGCTGATCCGTTCCGACTTCGAGACCACTTTCACGGCAGTCTCTGAGGATGTGAAACAAGCATCTGCTTGTCCGGTTTTAATGGATTCGTTTCAATTGGTTCAGCTCGAGGATGTGGCCAAGATCCTTGGGAAAGCGAGGCCTACCACATGCATCCTAGACCCCTGCCCAGAGTGGGTGAAGGTGGTGGTCAATGCCTCCTTACAGGAGGGCAAAATTCCAGCCAGCTTAAAGCAAGCTGTTATAAAACCGTTGTTGAAGAAACGATCACTGGACCCCACTCAATTCGTCAACTATCGGCCAGTTTCCAATCTCCCCTATTTGGGCAAAGTCATGGAACGTGTGGCGGCCTCGCGACTCCAGGGGTTCTTGGTAGACACTGATTATCTTGATCCGGCACAGTCTTGTTGCCTTGCAGAATTGGGCCTTGGGGTACTGCTTTGCAGTGGCTCCAATCCTTCCTGGAGGATCGTACCCAGAAGGTGTCATTGGGTGACACCTGTTCTGCTCCACAACTGTTGTCTTGTGGAATCCCTCAGGGTTCAGTAGGTAGTACCCAGAAGGTGTTACGTTGTCGTGTGGAGTCCCTCAGGGTTCAGTACTGTCCCCAATGTTATTTAACATCTTCATGAAACCGCTGGGAGAGATCATTCAGAGTTTCGGAGTATGCAGATGACGTGCAGATCTGTCACTCCTTACCACCTGTCACTAAGGCTGTCCAGACCTTAAACCGGTGCTTGGCTGCTGTGTCGGACTGGATGAGGGCTAGCAAATTGAAACTTAATCCAGACAAGACAGAGGTCCTCCTGGTCAGTCGAAAGGCCGAACAGGGCATAGGGTTACAGCCTGTGTTGGATGGGGTTACACTCCCCCTGAAGACGCAGGTTCGCAGCTTGGGAGTGATCCTGGATTCATCGCTGAGCCTGGAACCCCAGGTTTCGGCGGTGGCCAGGGGAGCTTTTGCACAGTTAAGACTAGTTAAGACTCGTGCGCCAGCTGCGCCCGTACCTTGGGAAGTCTGATCTGGCTACGGTCGTCCACGCTCTGGTCACATCCCAAATAGATTACTGCAATGCACTCTACGTGGGGCTGCCTTTGAAGACAGTTCGGAAATTACAACTAGTCCAACGGGCGGCAGCCAGATTACTAACGGGAGCTACATACAGGGAGCATACCCTGTTGTGTCAGCTCCACTGGCTGCCTATCCACTTCCGAGCTCAATTCAAAGTGCTGGTCTTGACTTTAAAGCTCTATACGGTTCTGGCCCTGCTTACTTGTCCGAACGCATCTGCCGCTACGTCCCACCTCGTAATTTAAGATCATCTGGGGAGACCCTGCTCTCGCTCCCGCCAACTTCTCAAATGCAGCTGGTGGGGACGAGGGAGGAGGCCTTCTCGGTGGTGGCTCCCCATCTGTGGAATGCGCTTCCTAGCAACATACAATCAATTCCATACCTCCAGACATTCAGGAAAAAAGTAAAAGCCTGGCTATGGGACCAGGCGTCGGCACACTAGACTAGATTTTAGACTGGATTTTAATGGAAAGTTGATGAATAGGGCTCAATGCTTTTTATGGACGGAACACTGTTTTTTTAAACTTAAATGAATGTGTATGGTATGTTGATGTAATTGACAATTGTATTTTAATGTATTTTAATGTGTAATATTTTGGGGGGTTTTATACTGTGTTTTACTGTGTTGGCATCGAATTGTGCCTTTTTGGAAGCCACTCTGAGTCGCCCCTTGGGGATTGAGAAGGGCGGGGTAAATGCCGGAAATAAAATAAATAAATAGGATATCCTTGATTAATGTGGGTCAATATCAGCACTTTCTGGAGGCAAATGGAATCTGGAAGAGTTCAAGGCAAGAATTCAGATGTTTCCGAAGCCTTGTCTTTGGATAACATCATATCTTGTGAATAGAATAGTGGGCTTCACCCCACATACGGTCTTGAGAGAAGCAAAGTTAATAGGAGAGAATGTGAAATTTTTCATTTTTCCTTAATCAATTGATACACATTGCTTGATGGGGGGGGGGGGAGGAAATAGTTCCTTTGGGTTGCCACTTTTCTCTAGGGTGAAACCAAGTAGCCAAACCAATATTTACCGTGCAGACACCCATGGAAATAATTAGCGCTTACATTGTTCCAACATTGTGCAACAATCTGATTAGATAAGCTATTTCCACAACTTATGGGCACATGCTGACGTTATGTTACGTTACAACATAAGTTATGTCACAAAAAAGATCTCTGAATCATCTGCCTGTTTTCGAGCTGTAAACCTCCTATTATCCATATTTATTTATTTTGTGTCAAAAGCATTGCATAAATAAGTATTAACAATGATAAAATAGAGGGAGCACACACAGTTAAAGAATTTTTGACCAAAAATGGGCAACAGCAATCACATTGTCTGTAGCTTTGAACAATTCTTCCTCTGTGCATGAGGCAGGGCATATAGATGCGGATTTGTTTGTTCTCCTCCACAGTCACACGAGGTGGAGGATTCATCTAGAGCAGTGTTTCCTAACCTTCCTATTGCCGCGTCCCCTTAATACAGTTCCTCATGTTGCTGTGACCCCCAACCATAAAATAATTTTCATTGCTACTTCATAATTAGTTTGGCTACTGTTATGAGTCATAATGTAAATATCTGATACGCAGGATCCATTTTATTCATTGGACAAAATTTGGCACAAATACTCAATACACCCAGATGTAAATACTGGTGGGGTTGGGGGAGATGGATTTTTCCATTTGGGAGTTATAGCTGCTGGGATTTATAGTTAACCTACAATCAAAGAGCACTCTGAACTCCACCAATGATGGAATTAAACCAAACTTGGCACACAGAACTTATATGACCAACAGAAAATACTGGAAGGATTTGGTGGGCACTGGTCTTGAATGTAGGAGTTGTAGTTCATCCACATCCAGAGAGCACTGTGGACACAAACAATGATGGATCTGGCCCTGGACCAAACTTGGCACGAATACTCGATATACCCAAAAGTGAGCACTGCTGGATTTTGGGGAAAATAGACGTTGACATTTGGGCGTTGTAGTTGCAAGGATTTATAGTTCACCTGCAATCAAAGAGCATTCAGAACCCCACCAATGATGAAATTGGGCAAAACTTCCCACACAGAACCCCCATAACCAACATAAAATACTGTGTTTTTATTGTCTTTGGTGACCCCTCTGACACATTCTTGCGACCCTCCTGGGGTCCGGACCCCCAGGTAGAGAAAGGCTGTTTGAGAAGAAATGAGAGCTTAAACTCAGGGAGAAAACAAAAGAACAGAAGACAGTAGCAAACACTGACAACTGGAGGAACATCAAAATGTAAGAAAAGCAGTGCAATGAATGCAATGCTCGGGTGCAACCACAAGAGGGCAGCATAGAGATAGATAGGATCAGCCTCTATTTATATATATGTATGCAATCCCCAGGAGCAGCCACGATCAGATACGATCAGCCTCTAGTAGTTATATAAATGAATGCAATGCTCGAGAGGATCCAAAAGAGAGCAGCATAGAGATAGATAGCATCTTCCTCAAGTTATCTATATGAATGCAATCCACAGATGCAGCCACAAGAGGGCGCCATAGAAATAGAAAGGATCAACTTCTAGATAGATATGAATGCAATGTTTGGGTGCAGCCACAAGGAGAGAAAGGATCACCCTCTAGTTATGTATATGATTGCAATGCTCGGGTGCAGCCAGAAGAGGGCAGCATAGAGATAGAAAGGATCAGACTCTAGTTTTATATGTATAGAATGCAATGCTCGGGTGCAGGCACAAGAGGGCAGCATAGAGATAGATAGGATCAGCCTATAGATATAGATATATATGCAATGCTTGGGTGCAGCCACAAGAGGGCGGCATAGAGATAGAAAGACAATCCTCTAGTTCTATATAAGCATGGAATGCTTGAATGCAGCCACAAGAGTGCAACATAGTGATAGATAGGATAGGCCTGCATGCAATGCTTGGCTGCAGCCAAAAGAGGGCAGCCTAAAGATAGAATCAGCCTATATATATATATATAAAATCAGCCTTATATATATATAAAGAGAAGGTCCGTGCATTGACAATCATAGACAAAGAAACTATACGTCCCAGAACCACAATAATCGGCAACAAAGACAACCATACCCAGAGGTACATTCGTGGCCCAAAACACCGGCCCTTACTCTCTCACAACCCCCTAAAAACCGGCAACGGACCATCCATCCCGGCCTCTCCGCTGCCAGCGCGAACATTTAGAACGTTCGCTCATGGCAGCCAAAGCGCAGCAGAGCTCAGCAGGCCGAGCCAGGGGTGAGGAAAGCCATGGCGGCAGCAGAGATAGCGAGAAGGACGAAGCGCAGGAGGGCGGAGGACGAGGCAGAGGAGGAGCTGCAGCGCAACTTCCTCCTCCCTGACTGGCACCCTCCTTCACAAGGTGGGCCTACGCGGCCCTACACCTCACGCGGTGGAGGCCGGAGGACAGCCTTTCTGAGGCTGCCCGGGAGGCCCCGCTGCATGCCTTCCTGGCGTGGGTGGGAGAGGCCGTTTACCCCCAAGGTCGGAAGGGCTCTCCTCGCCAGAGCCGTGCTGCGGCCTCTCCCACCTTCCTTTCTTCCTTCCTTCCTTCCTCCCCCCCTTCCCGTCCCTGGCCCCTTACTCACTGATGGTGGGCTGGGGCGGCCGTGGCAGAGGCTGGAGGAGAGCGCTGCACGCCTTCGTGGCCCGGGTGGGAGAGGCTTTTTCTCCCCGAGGTGGAAGGGCTTTCCTCGGCAGAGCCGTGCCGAGGCCTCTCCCACCCACCCCGTGGCGGAGGCCGGAGGAGAGCCGTTCCGAGGCTGCCCGGGAGGCCCCGCTGCGCGCCTTCCTGGCGTGGGTGGGAGAGGCCGTTTACCCCCAAGATAGAAGGGCTCTCCTCGCCAGAGCCGTGCTGCGGCCTCTCCCTCCTGGCCCGGGTGGGATAGGCACAGCTCTGCCGAGGAGAGCCCTTCTGCTCGCCTCGGGGGGAAACAGCCTCTCCCACCCAGGCCACGAAGGCGCACAGCGCTCTCCTCCAGCCTCTGCCACGGCCGCCCCAGCCTGCCATCGGTAAGTAAGGGGCCAGGGATGGGAAGGGGGGGAAGGAAAGAAGGAAGGAAGGATAAGGGGCCAGGGATGGGAAGGAGGGGAGGAAGGAAGGAAGGATAAGGGGCTAGGGATGGGAAGGGGGGGAGGAAGGAAGGAAGGAAGGAAGGATAAAGGGCCAGAGACAGGAAAGGAGGAGGGGGAGGAAGGAAGGAAGGATAAGGGGCCAGGGACGGGAAGGGGGGAGGAAGGAAGGAAGGAGGAAAGGGAAGAGAAGGAATGCAAACAGGAAGGGGGGAAGTAAGAGAGGAAGAAGGAAATAAGAAAAGGAGGAAAGAAAGGAATGCAAGCAGGAAGGGGGGAAGCTAAGAGATGAGGAAGAGACAGAAAGAGAGAGAGAGACAGAGAGAGAGTGAGACAGAGAGCAAGAGAGTGAGACAGAGAAAAAGAGAGAGAGACAGAGACAGAGAAAAAGAAAGAGAGACAGAAAGAGAGAGAAAGAGAGAGAGAGAAAGAGAAAGAGAAAGAGAGAGAGAATACACACACACATATACATACAGACATGCACAACATGAATGGATGGAAGGAAGGAGGGGAGAAAAGATAGGAAAAATAGGAGGAAGGATGGAGGGGAGGAAGGAAGGAGGGGAGAAGAAAGGAACACATGCACACACATATACACATGCACAGAAATATACAAATATAAACATACACACATACATACACACATATACACGCATATACATATACAACCACACATATACATAAGTACACGCATACACATATACACATATACATAAGAACACACACATATGCACACACACACAGATGTACACATAGACACAAATCCATATATATACATAAATAAACACACACAACACATATATACAGACTGGGCCACAGGAAAGATAAAAAGCCACAGCAAAGCGTGGCCGGGTCAGCTAGTGTGTGTGTGTGAGTGTGTGTATATATATATGCGCCCAGCAGCAAGCACAAGAGGGCAGCATAGAGATAGATAGGATCAGACTCTAGTTATATATACATGAATGCAATGCTCGGGTGCAGCCAAAAGAGGACTTTATAGAGATAGATAGGATAGCCCTCTAGTTCTATGTATGCAATGCTCCGGTTGCTGCCACAAGAGGACAGGGTAGAGGTGGAAAGGATCAGTCTCTAGTTATATATATGAATGCAATGCTCAAGTGCAGCCACAAGAGGGCAGCATAGAGATAAAACAAACCAGCCTCTAGTCTTATATATATATGCAATGCTCGGGTGCAGCCAGAAGAGGGCAGCATAGAGATAGAAAGGATCAGCCTCTAGTTTTATTATATATATAAAATGCAATGCTCTGGTGCAGCCACAAGAGGGCAGCATAGAGATAGATAGGATCCGCCTCTAGTTTTATCTATATATATATAAAGGAACAGTCGTCATGTGAAGACTACCTGAAACAGAGAAACCTTACAACGCAGAAACACAAAACTTGCCAACAGAAATAGGTCTCAAGCAAGGTACCTTTGTAGCAAAGAAACTTTCCCCCCCAAAACCTAAAAGGCCCCCAAAACAACGAGTAAAAAAACTACATTTTCCAGCATCCTCCGGGGCTGCCAAAGACTCCCCCAGCCTCTACATTCTGACAACATGATTGGCTGCCAATAAGGGCGGATTTGCATAACTGCTGTACTGGCCAGCCAACATGAACATTCCGACCCATAACAAACTGTCAGCCAGAGCCTCCTCCAACACTTTCAAATCAGAAGACCATGGAGGACCATCCAGCAACAATGGGGTTTGCCAAGGAGGGTGCTCCAGCCCCTCTATATGCTGGCTCCAAGGGATGGAGGTCATCACCAAGCTCCCTCAGATGGCCTGTCCATGAGGAAAGCCTCATTGGACATCGACCAATGGGTGCAAAAGACACAGAGCAGGACATCTTAAAAAAGAGAGGAGCAGAAAGTAAGCTAGACATGAAGATCTTGAGAAAGGTGGCTAAAAAGGATACGGAAAGGATTTTTAACAGTCCCCCAACAGACACTGGACGCACCTGTGAAGATAGAGATCCCCTGACAGGACAAGCCCTCCCCAAGCTGATCCGTCCTGGCCATGGTACAAGTCAAACCCGAAGGACTGCAGGCAAAGAGCTGAGTCACAAACATAAAACACCCAATTTACTTCAACACCATAAGTAACATCATTTCCAACCCTTACATACTCAGACTTTCTCGCATCTCCTAAATAGGGCACAGCAACGCGTGCCAGGTACAGCTAGTATATATATATATATATATATGTATGCAATGCTCGGGTGCAGCCACAAGAGGGCAGCATAGAGATAGATAGGATAGGTCTATATATGCATGCAATGCTTGAGTGTAGCATATAGATAGAATCTATATATATATATATATGCACAATAGGACAGCATAGAGATCAGGATCAGACTCTAGGTACAACGCTGCAGAAGACTACAGCATGGCGCCAGAGGCCGACATTGGCACCCTAACGACATTGGCACCCTAACGCACATCTGAACACACTGCAAAGCCCTGAAATACCCAGCAGAAACAACAGGAATGTGCTGCCTAGCCAGTAAAGTCTCTCTACCACCACTTGCCACTCCTCCACAACCACTACAGACTTTGCTGAGTGGACACACTCCAGAATCAAAACACTTCCTCCGCTATATAAGACAATACAACTCATGCTTCCAGATGACATCATTTGGAGCACACATAGAAAGTGCGCAATTCATGCCTACATGACCCCACCAAGACCATAAGTAACATCATTTCCAACCCTTATATAACTGTTGAAGAAACCATTACTGGACCCCACTTAATTAATCAACTATCAGCCAGTTTCCAATCTCCCCTATTTGGGGCAAGTCCTGGAACGTTTGGCTGCGTCGCAAATCCAGGAATACTTGGTATACGCTGATTGTCTGGATCCGGTGCAGTCTGGCTTTAGGCCAGGACATGGTACTGAGACAGCCTTGGTCGCCTTATTGGATGATCTACGCCAGGATCTTGACAGGGGGGGTGTGTCCCTGTTGGTTCTGTTGGACCTCTCATCGGCCTTCGATACCGTCGAGCACAGTATCCTTCTGAGATGCCTTGCAGGAATGGGCCTTGGCGGTACTGCTTTGCAGTAGCTCCAGTCCTTCCTCGAGGGTCGTTCCCAGAAGGTGTTGCTAGGGGATTCCTGCTCGGTCCCACAGCCATTGTACTGTGGGGTCCCACAGGGCTCGGTAATTTCCCCTATGTTATAATTTTGTGGCTGCTGGTCAACACAACATGAGGAACTGTATTAAGGTGTCGCAGAAATAGGAAGGTCTTAGACCGCTTTGCAGTGGTTCCAATCCTTCCTGGAGGATAGATCTCAGGAGGTGTTATTGGGGTCACCCTCCACCTGTTCGACTCCACAACCGTTGTCTTGTCCCCAATGTTATTTAACATCTACATGAAGCCGTTGGGGGAGATCATCCGGAGTTTCAGGGTGCAGTGTCATCTGTACGCAGATGATGTCCAACTCTGTTACTACTTTCCACCTGCTACTAAGGAGGCTGTTCAAGTCCTGAACCGGTGTTTGGCCACTGTAATGGACTGGATGAGGGGGAAAAAATTGAAACAAAATCCAGACAAGACAGAGGTATTCCTGGTCAGCCGTAAGTCTTTTTTTCCCCCTGTGAGGGTTACAGCCTGTGTTTGACGGGGTTACAGTCTGGGAGTGATCCTGGACTCATTGCTGAGCCTGGAACCCCATGTCTCAGCGGTGGCCAGGGGAGCTTTTGCACAGTTAAAACTTGTGCGCCAGGTGCGCCTGACTTGTTCACTGTGGTCCATGCTCTGGTTACAATAATGCTCTGGTTACAATAATAGACTACTGCAACGCTCTCTATGTAGGGTTGGCTCTGAAGACTGCCCGGAAGCTGCAATGCTCAGCAGCCAGGCTACTAACGGGAGCGGGGGGATAAGGGTACATGCAATCCAAGTTTGCTATCCACCTAATGAAGTATATATGCACAATAACAATTAGTTACACAAACTCTCTGAAGTAATAACTTGTATATTATATGAAAGGCAATATGTTTTTCACAATAAAATAAGTTTTGACAATAATAAAAATATCAGGGAAAATAGTCCATTATAGGTTCACATTTCCAAAGTCCCAAAATTCAGTTCTTAGTGAATCATAACCAAAGTTCTTAGTAAATCATAACCAAGGTCCAAACCATCAAGGCCAAATTAATCCTTGTTGTATATAGAACAAAAGCTCATGATAATCCTAGAGGTTTGTGCAATAAAAAGCACAGGCGAGGGTCGACGGGAGACTTGTCCATGGCAACCCCATTTCGCGAGTCCGCGAATGGTGCTTTTTTCATCACTAAACAATATAACAAATATAAACAGGGTTACTATACAGTAGCAAATGTATCCCAAAGAAAACTGCAGCAAGAGTAGACCAACCCATTCAATACAAATACCTTGGAGTATGTCAGTGGCAAGTGTTGACCAGTCTCTCAGGGAGCACAGGTAACTATTGTGTAAAGTAGGAATAATTTAAAGGTAAGCTAATTAACAGGTGTTATGCTAATAGGGTTGAGACAGAGTCTTCTGTCCCCAGGGCCTAGAAAAGGCTTTACGAATTGGACATTGCAAGCTCTGGCCCTGAGAATAGAGGTACAGCCTTCCCACATGCAGGGAGACCCAGGATATAGCTTTAGGAATGAGTTCAGCACTCAGAAGAGTAAAAAAGCTGGTGGCCCAAAAATGCTTAGTTGGTTGCAAAAGGAAGTCCTTAAAAGGGGTATAACAATCACTTGCCTCTTAACTTTGCAGAGTGACGGTATCTCTCTGGCCTTTTTAGATGCACTAGGTTCTGTAAAAGCCCCAAAATCCGGTCTCTGGTGAGGAAGGATCCTCTTATGCATTGCAGCTTGGTTGAGAGTGAAGGAAGACTTTATAGGTGAAATCAGATTGCTTTTCCCCAGCAAGCTAGATTCCAAACTTGCTTGTCCATGATAACTCTGGAATGAGGCCAGAGGGGAAATGCTGCCTCCCATGTGACCTCTGGAAGAGGAGGAGTTAAAGGTGATGACCTCATGTATGGAGCCAAAATATGACTCCACCCCTAAGTAGCTGCATGGCCAAAACAAAGACCTTACAGGTAGGGCAGCAAAATACAAAATGCAGATATGAATTTCAGCCCCATGGGTGCAGACAGTTTCTCATTTAACCCTTGAGGGAATTCTGTTTTTAAAAGGACTATCCATTTGCTTTCACAGCGGATGTGCTTGTTGCAAATCGCCATGTAGAGGAAGAGTAAGCTTCTCTAGACCTAAAACCTGCATCAAGTTAGGACTCTGTCTTTCCGTCTTGCAGTGCTGGCAGGGGTGCTGGAGAGCATAGATGATCGAAGAGGAGGTGCACGTGAAATTTTTTTTGACAGCTGCCGACTTACTACTGTGTGGATTCACTATAATTCTATCCGTACAAATCACGGAACACACCTTGCATCTTCCACAAGCCCTTTTTCCTGGTGTCCTAGATCTGATTAAAGGGCGTGTGCTGTAGGTTGATCAGATCTTTCATATTACTGGTACGCTAATGTGCCAGCATCGGTGGATGTTGTAGTCCCGGAATGTCAGAGATGATAGACCAATGTTTGTTTATAACCTTGATATTAGGTGTCAAAGTTATAGGCCATATAATCCGGTTCAAGGAAGAAGTGTTGTGTGATCTATGTGGTCCGCTTTATGTTTTGCTTTCCTTAAGGTGTTCCTAGGGTATCCTCTATCTCAGGTGTTTTGGACCAAAAATCCTACCCAGTTTACCAGCTGTTAGGATTTCTGGGAGTTGAAGTCCGAAACACCTGGAGGGCCGATAATTGCCCACCCCTGCTCTATCTTCTAGGTTCTGCATTAGTTTGAGGCATGCTGAAATGTAATTTTCATGAAATGAGCAGTTGCTTTTCAGACGTATAAATTGCAAAAACGGTAAGTTCTCCTTTAAGGGGAGCGAGTGGAAACTTGAGTGATGTAAGAAAGAATTAATCTTCACCTTGAGTTTAGAGTTTTGAATAAAAATGAACGAAGCAAATAATGGTCAAGGAGTCTATGGAATCCTTACAAATAATTTAAAAATGGAAATAAAAAGAACAATAGGTCCAAGGAAAATAGCATTAAAAATATGGGGGAAATGGAAAGAGAAATGGATGCCATATTTATCAAAGGAAGCCTCGATAGGTAGTTTAAGAAATGAGGAAGACGATAGTATCATTAAAAAATTGAAACAGATGGGATATAGTAAAATCAAAGATTTATATAATGAAAAAAGGGAATTAATGGAATGGAAACAATTGGAAACATTAGGGGGCGGGATAAATTGGTTAACACTAAGAGGAATTTGGGAACAAATTAAAAAGAAAGTAAGTAGTAAGGGAGAAAATATAATAGACAAGTTACTAGAAGTGAAGAGAGATTCGAAGGCAAAAAAGGTCTTAAAAATATATGGAAGAATGATAGAAGATAATATATATAGAATATATATATAGACTAATGGAAAACAAGTGGGAAAATAAAGGGGGGCTAGGAAGAAAAAAAACAGAAAAGATCATCAATGGTTTAAATAAAATAAAAATAGAAAAATACAAGGAATTGGAATTGAAAATCATAACGAAATGGTATAGAACACCAATTCAACTGGCACACATGATTTAGGGATTAAATCCCAAATGCTGGCATTGTGGAAGTCGGGAAGCATGGTATTCACATCTATGGTGGGAATGTGAAGAAAAAAATTCTGGAGTCAAATTCTAGACCAGATAAAATTACGTACTAAAATAAAATTTGATATAAATATGCAAATTTTGTTAATAGGAATGATAGAAGAGTTAAGGACCAAGACCAGGAATTAATGATGATGATGTTTAAAGCAGCACATGCAGTAATAGCTTGGGGTTGGAAAGAAAAAAGAAATGGACACTTGAAAAATGGTATGAATACAACTAGATATTATGGACATCATAAGAAGCAAAAAGACATGGTCAGACAAACAGAAGAAAATTAAAGAAATTTGGACTCAATTTAAAAGATGGTTACAGGTCGTTAAACCAGATGATGAAAGCTGGAAGAAAAAAATTGAAAGAATCGAAAGAAGGCTCATGTAACAGAGAAAAAGGACTGTCAACTGTCAAGAGGGAGGGGTGGGAGGGGGGAGGGGGGATGAAAAAGGACAAAAGGCATGGTAATTGTGCTTATGTATAGTTTATAATGAAAACATTTTTAAAGAAACAAAAGGGAAAAAATGAAAAAAGAAAAAAGGATAAAAATGGACACATCCAGAAAATTGACCATATGGCAGCTGGACGAAATGGAAAATTTAAGCCAGCAGGATGAGGACATCGTCTATGTAATGCCAAAAAACTTAAATTTTTTGAAAAAATTGATCTTGGTTGTTTAAATGCTGCTTTTCCAAATGTAGTTGTTTTTACTGTTAGATATTTTAGCTGTTTTAGCTGTTTTAAACACCTAAAACATGTAAAGCACCTAAGGCACCTTAGATAACTAGAACAGCTTTTTAGCTGTTTTAGCTGTTTAAAACACCTAAAACATGTAATGCACCTAAGGCACCTTAGACAACTAAAACAGCTAAAACAGCTAAAACACCAAAGGGTGTTAGCTTTTTTTTAGCTGTCTTAGGTGTTTTAGTTGTTTTAGGCGTATTAGGTGAGGTACATTAGGTGTTCTAGGTGTCTTAGCTCTTTTAGGTGCTTTAGCTGTTATCATTTAGGTATCTTATTGTATTTATAAAGCTTTTTAGCTGTTTTAATTGTTAAACACCTAAAACCTAAATGATTAGGTGTTTTGGTAGTTCTTTAAAGCTATTCTAGTTGTTTTAGCTGTTCTCTTTTAGGTGTCGAATTGTATTCTTAAATTTTTTAGCTGTTTTCATTGTTTTATGTCTAAACCACCTAATGACCCTGACGCCTAAAAGACCTAAAATTACGTATTTTAAGGAGTCTTAGGGGTTTTAGTTGTTTTCACTGTCAGATATTTTAGCTGTTTTAGCTGTTTAAAACACCTAAAACATGTAATGCACCTAAGGCACCTTAGACAACTAGAACAGCTAAAACAGCTGAAACACCAAAGGGTGTTAGCTTTTTTAGCTGTCTTAGGTGTTTTAGTTGTTTTAGGCGTTTTACGTGTTTTAGCTGTTTTAGTTGTTTTAGGCGTATTAGGTCTTCTAGGTGTCTTAGCTTTTTTAGGTGCTTTAGCTCTTATCATTTAGGTATCTTATTGTATTTATAAAGCTTTTTAGCTGTTTTATTGTTAAACACCTAAAACCTAAATGATTACGTGTTTTGGTAGTTCTTTAAAGGTATTCTAGGTGTTTTAGCTGTTCTCTTTTAGGTGTCGAATTGTATTCTTGCTGTTTTAGCTGTTTAGGTGTCTAATTGTATTTTTATGTCTAAAAGACCCACCTAAAGACCCCAGAACACCAAAACACCTATTCATTTTGTGTCTAAACCACCTAATGATTACGTATTTTAAGGTGTCTTAGGGGTTTAGTTGTTTTTACTGTTAGATATTTTAGCTGTTTTAAACACCTAAAACATGTAAAGCACCTAAGGCACCTTAGATAACTAGATTTTAAATCAGTCTTATTGGGGGTTTGTTTTTTCACTTTTAGGTATTTTAGCTGTTTTAGTCTGTTTTAAACACCTAAAAGGTGTTCTAGGTGTAAAAGCTCACCTTAGACTTTAGGTATCTTAATGTATTTTTAAAGCTTTTTAAATTAGCTAAAACAACTAAAACACCTAATGACCCTGACGCCTAAAACTGTCTTGAAACAACGTGTTTTAGGTGTCTTAGGGGTTTTAGTTGTTTTCAGCTGTCATTTGTTTTAGGTATTTCAGCGGTTTTAGGTCTTTAGGTGTCTTAGCTTTTTTAAACTTTAGCTCTTATCATTTAGGTATCTTATTGTATTTCTAAAACAAAAAAACACAAAAACACGTAAAACCAAAAAAATTAGATGTTTGAGGTGTTTTAGGGTTTTTTAAAGCTCTTCTAGCTGTTTTCGCTGTGATAGTTGTTTTAGCTGTTCTCTTTTAGGTGTCGAATTGTATTCTTAAAGCTTCTTTAGCTGTTTTCATTGTTTTATGTCTAAAAGGCCTAATGACCCTGACGCCTAAAAGACCTAAAATTACGTATTTTAAGGAGTCTTAGGGGTTTTATTTGTTTTCACTGTCAGATATTTTAGCTGTTTTAGCTGTTTAAAACACCTAAAACATGTAATGCACCTAAGGCACAGACAACTAGAACAGCTAAATCAGCTAAAACACCAAAGGGTGTTAGGTGCTTTTTTAAAGCTCTCTTAGGTGTTTTAGCTGTTTTAGCTGTTTTATTGTTAAACACCTAAAACATAAATGATTACGTGTTTTGGCAGTTCTTTAAAGGTATTCTAGGTGTTTTAGCTTTTCTATTTTATGTGTCGAATTGTATTCTTAAGCTTTTTTTAGGTGCTTTAGGTATCTTAATGTATTTTTAAAGTCTTTTTAGCTGTTTTTTAATTTTAGCTGTTTTAGCTGTTTAAAACACCTAATGACCTGACGCCTAGAAAACACCTAAAACAAACAACGTGGTTTTAGGGAGTCTCTTAGGTGTTTTAGCTGTTTTAGTTGTTTTAGGCGTATTAGGTGTTCTAGGTGTCTTAGCTCTTTTAGGTGCTTTAGGTATCTTAATGTATTTTTAAAGCTTTTTAGCTGTATTAATTGTTTTATGTCTAAAAGGCCTAATGACCCTGACGCCTAAAACACCTGAAACAACGTATTTTAGGGAGTCTTAGGGGTTTTAGTTGTTTCACTGTCATATGTTTTAGGTATTTCAGCGGTTTTAGGTCTTTAAAGGCTAAAACTATTAAACAGCTGAAATGCCCCTGACACCTAAAACATCTAAAACAAAAAAACACAAAAACACGTAAAACCAAAAAAATTAGATGTTTGAGGTGTTTTAGGGTTTTTTAAAGCTCTTCTAGCTGTTTTCGCTGTGATAGTTGTTTTAGCTGTTCTCTTTTAGGTGTCGAATTGTATTCTTAAAGCTTCTTTAGCTGTTTTCATTAGGTGTCGAATTGTATTCTTAAAGCTTCTTTAGCTGTTTTCATTGTTTTATGTCTAAAAGGCCTAATGACCCTGACGCCTAAAAGACCTAAAATTACGTATTTTAAGGAGTCTTAGGGGTTTTATTTGTTTTCACTGTCAGATATTTTAGCTGTTTTAGCTGTTTAAAACACCTAAAACATGTGATGCACCTAAGGCACCTTAGACAACTAGAACAGCTAAAACAGCTGAAACACCAAAGGGTGTTAGCTTTTTCTAGCTGTCTTAGGTGTTTTAGTTTTTTTAGGCGTATTAGGTTTTAGCTGTTTTAGGTGTTCTAGGGTGTTAGGTCTTTTAGGTGTGCGTTTTTAGGTGCTTTAGCTCTTATCATTTAGGTATCTTATTGTATTTATAAAGCTTTTTAGCTGTTTTATTGTTAAACACCTAAAACCTAAATGATTACGTGTTTTGGTAGTTCTTTAAAGGTATTCTAGGTGTTTTAGCTGTTCTCTTTTAGGTGTCGAATTGTATTCTTAAATTTTTTAGCTGTTTTCATTGTTTTATGTCTAAACCACCTAATGACCCTGACGCCTAAAAGACCTAAAATTACGTATTTTAAGGAGTCTTAGGGGTTTAGTTGTTTTTACTGTTAGATATTTTAGCTGTTTTAGCTGTTTTAAACACCTAAAACATGTAAAGCACCTAAGGCACCTTAGATAACTAGAACAGCTAAATCAGCTAAAACACCAAATGGTGTTCGCTTTTTTAAAACTCTCTTAGGTGTTTTAGCTGTTTTAGTTGTTTTATGTTGTCGAATTGTATTCTTAAATTTTTTAGCTGTTTTCATTGTTTTATGTCTAAACCACCTAATGACCCTGACGCCTAAAACACCTAAAATTACGTATTTTAAGGAGTCTTAGGGGTTTTAGTTGTTTTCACTGTCAGATATTTTAGCTGTTTTAGCTGTTTTAA